>VZRU01007517.1:665344-765079 GCA_013398155.1 Pedionomus torquatus
CCCCCCTTCCATCCCTCACTCTGGAGAGAGTTTCCTCTCCTGCGAACTGCGAGGGAGAAAGGATATAACTGTTCTTTCTGGAAATTCCACTTGAACCAGGGTTCAAGGATAAATATTACCTCCCCTCGGATATGTTAACTATTTTTTAATGATGTGATCTGATATTTTAACAGTGTGCGCAGTGCAGCAGAGCTTTGGGTTTGTTGTTTAAATATCTTTGATGGTATGTCATAACAAATTAGTTTCTAAATGTTGCCAATTTGGCAGACAAAGCTGATTATTTCCTGCAATCACACTGCATATGTGCACAAGATTATAATTAATGACCAGGGATGCCAAGCACACTTTAATAATGATCCTTCAGTATTTAAGGGACTGTTAGAGTTATTGGCATTTGTGCCTTGTGTTGCAGAGTATAGGGGCAATGAATACTGATAGATCTATCAGTGTCATAGAATCCAATAGTTTCCTGATTTTTCTTATAAATTGGAGGATTCACTGGGAGTTATTGACAAAGCAGCTGCAGTGAATATTAACAGTGTTTGTGCTGCTTTCATTGAAGCAGTACGAACTCCTAATTAGATTGGAATTGCTCTTTTGGCAACTTTGCAAGGCAGTTTTCCTTAGCATATTGTCCATTTTGTGTAAGGATTACAAGGAAATCAGTGGTGGATTTTTGAAGAGCACCTGAATGTGAAGACAGCAGAGGGCTGGATCAGAATAAAAACTAAAATGGAAAGGCACAGTGGATGTTTAAAATAAAAAGAAAAAAAAAAAAAAAGAAAAGAAAAGAAAAGGTAAAGGTTGTAATACTATCCAGAAGAAATAGGACATGGATCCAACATCAGTGCTCTTGTCAGGATGCTCAGGGAAACATCTCTTTAGAGTGGTTCACGTGCACAGCACAAGAGCTGCTATAACACTGTATCTGGGGCAATGAGTAGGTGAAAATAAAGCTACCAACTCAAGTCCACTGCTAACTTAGTTTCAGTGCCTCCCTACCCTGTTTATTCAAGATATCTGCTCTTGAGCAAAAGAGCAATGTAGTGTGTCTGGTGTTCATGTCCTCTGTGTGAATCAGTTGATATTGACACTGCCCCAGCGCAAAGGCTGTCCTTGAGGTTGTAGAGGTGCTTGTGACATCTTCAGCAAAGGCAGCACAAAGTATGTCCCGAACTCAAAAAGCATCTTGAGGTATTTCTGCTCTCTCCCTAGTGATGAGGTGCTGCATTTTATTCCTTCTCCATCAGGAACTTCATGTGGCATCTTCTTCAGCTTTCTGAAAAGGAAGGATGCAAGGAAGGAAAAGAGGCAAGGAGTGTGAATAGGGGGATATGATGGAAGGAAATGCGCCACTTGAACCTTTCTGATAAATTCAACTCAAAGCTTGCATGAAGTGCTTACTAACACTGACATGCATTATTACATAGCACGATTGCAAAAATCTAAATTTGCTCTTTGGCTGCCTGAAGCAGGGGTAGATTTACCGAACATTTCTGTGCTTTCTGTGATCTCTCTGTGAAAATCATGATCTAGGGTCTGTTTTACTGGGTTCATTATGATTAAGGCAGACTTTGGTCATAAAGGCAGAGTATATCTCCGCAGCTTCTGTATACTGCTTATGTTTATGCCCGTTATCATTTATCAAGTTGCTCTAGCTTTTACACAGACCTCACTGAAAAACTTGAAAGTAAATGTCATCTTGTTGAAAATCTATATATTTTTTGAAATTGAAACTTCATGGACAATCCCTCGGCTATAGATATTTTCATCAATGTTTCGGTATATGTGTGGAGCCAGGGGCTTGAAAACCAACTATTTAGCTTATGTAAAAGTCAGTTTTTAGTAGAATGGTATAGTCCAAACTCTGGGGGGAAAAAAATCATCAAAAATGTATCATATTAAAAAGTTTATCATAAAGTATTTTACTTTGTGTTAATTTTAATTTTTAATTCTTCACTCCTAAATTTCTGGTATGAGTTGTGAATAGGATTGTGAGATTTATTTTTTTTTCAGGTGAGCTCAATTTACTAAGGAAACTTTTAAAGAAGGCAGACTTCAGCTCATTATTCTTCAGTGACCTTTCTTTTTAAGTAATGTTAAATGGAGGTAGGCTTGCAGATTGATATGCATGCCTGAAATTAAAATTCAGTTACCTCAGATACCTGTGAGGTAGCAATTTCCCAAGAAAGTGGAAGTTGTGTTGGTGCTGATACATCTCATTAAGTCAAACCCACAAAATTTGAACCAACTGAAAGTTAAATCTCACTCTGACTCATGTAATTGAATAAAATTTAAGTGTGTGATAGTTTTTACGGACTAGGCAAGTACCTGAGAGGAAAGCGAAAGCAAATATCCTAGTTCAGCAAGAATAAAATGCCTTGGTTATTTTGCACAAGGCAGTGCTGGGACTGGCAGGAGGGGCTGGAATTTCTGACTTTCAGTCTGAAGGTCAGGTAGTTTGCTCCTTTTGGTGGACCCTCCTGCTGAGTAGATGTTTATTTTGTACTTCATTGCATTGACTTACTTGTGGTGATTTTACACGTGATTGCAATTACATCTGATGATCTTTGTGCTAGAAATGCTTTAAGAACTGGAGATGGGAAAAATGAAAGGCACCTTTTTGTTGTGTGCTATCATAAATTAGGTTTTTTAAGGGAACTGTGAAAAGCAAAACCAGGGAGGATTTCTATCCTGAGGACTCTTACCAGTATTGTAAATACTGGTGCATCTTTCAATATAATAAGGAGATCAACATAGAAGTGAAGAGCTTTTTATAAAAGTCTTCCTGATTGACTTGGATGCACACAAGAGTGCAGGTCCTTTGCTTCTCTCACTATACTGTAAACTGCAGTCTGAATGGGTTCTTCTGAGACAGAGTCGTAGCTAATGTGTAGTTTTATTTTCAAAGAAAAAAGCATGCCGTTGCTGTGAAAGTCTACAGGGACTAGTATTGTCAGAAAACAAAGTCCCCAGGACTCAGGAGACCCAGGTAGGTCTCTGTTAGCTTCTGCCCCTGCCCTTGGCCTTAGGGAGGTCAGTTCATTTTTCTGCAGATCAGCTTTCTAGTCTGTAGGAGAGGTTCTAACAATCTAGAGTGCTGGGCAGTCAACATTTTGTTGATATGTAAATCTACTGATAACAACCACTGCCTAAAAACATTATATGGTTATTATTCACTAGTAAAAGGGAATTAAAAATTCCCTGGTGATAAAAATTGTAGAATGCAGTTATATTATGAGAAAGGAGGAATATAATTGAGGTCTGGTATAAACAGAGGCGCCAGCATATGAGCTGCTCCTGATATTGATCAATAACCATCTTTCACTGTAATTGTTTCAGTTTGTTTACTGCTGTGTATGTGAGTTATTGATCTTCTCTTTCTGGCTTCTTTGTGTTCTTTCAGTTTCTAATTCATTCTTGCTTTTTTTCTCTTAGAGATTTTAAATAAAAGCTTGAAAAGGATTATCAAACTGAGCCTTGAGAAGAGATTGCTTAAAGGCAGCATTCAACCCTCCCAGAAAAAAAAAAATAATAAAATATCAGTAGTCCTGATGACCATTCCAGCTTATCAGTGAGCTGTCTGCTAAGAACAACAAATTAGAATAATTTATGTCCTGTGATGAGACACAGGACACAGATGGAGCACAACTGCTCAGCATTGCTCAGGATCAGTTCTCTGTATATGCTGTCTCTCTTAATGAGGCAGTGAGGCTGATCCTCAGAGATCTTTCTATTTAAACGGGGCTTATCTCTTGTTCACACTTTCAGTGAAGATACCAAATGTCTAAAACATTCAACCCAGGGCTCTCTCTGAAACCTGAACCCTGGGACATGTGCAGCAGCAGTGTTTTTACAACCTAGGCAATTCCTGTAGGTGTTTGATAGTGAGCTGGATTTGAGGGTAGTGTTCATTACATGCTGACAGGCAGCATAGGCACCTGCTTCTGCCTAACACCTTCTCTCATTTTTGTGTGGAGAGAGGAAAGCAATGCCCATTCATGTGCCCAGGTTTCACTTTGCATTTTATGAAATAACACCCGCACGTGAAATTCTACCCAAAATGATTTTTGTTGACACTGTAGGTGCTGAAGCATTGCAATAACCTGATATGCTTCTTAATGGGTGGGAAGACACTCTTTTCTCTAGCTTCAGTTTGCAAATGATCTGGAGGAGGAACCTGGGGATGGTCTAGTCCATTAGTTTAGTGTCAAAGTTATTGTGGCATGGCTAATGTAGCATACTCACATTTAACAGTAGCAGACATGCTCAGCCTCATCAGCTGCAGTGCTGCCACCAGAATATCCAGAAATAACTTGGAATCAGGTGACTTATTCAATTTTTGAAACTCTTTTTTTTTTATTTTTCTTATTTGTAACAATATTCATATAAACAAAGCTTTACTGCAAGGAAGCAATCACACTCTGTAGTTTTGCATCACAATGTAGTTTAATGTCTTTGCATGAAATAAGTTTACTCCTCTCTGAAGAGCTCAGTTTCTATGCTTCTTTTCACTCAGACCTCATTTCGCATTCTTCTTACTGAGTTTGCCACTCACAGCTTCTGTACTGGGTTTGATGTGCCCTTGCAGGCTTCTTGGTGCCTTCTCTAGCTTCAGCAACTCCACCAGCCTCTCTTAGTGGACTAGCCACTTAGCCAGCCATCATCAAGGGCAACACCTGGGGCTACATTTTCTTTTGTCTTAGATTTGGTGCAATCTACAAATGACACTGCTCGTTCTCATAACTCAAGAAATATCGGACATCATTATGTTTTTGACATACTGTCTGGCAGTATCTTGTTATTGTTGAATTTGAATGGAAAATAGCGGCCTACCAGTGATACAGAAACCTTTTCACACCTCCCTTCTTGCCCCAGCTACATCCCTCAGGTTTATTTTGTGCCTTCCTGTCTTGTTCCCTTGCCTTCTTTGCAGGCTGCTGCTTTAGCTGTCCCTTGACTCCTTTCTTTGGCGTTGTCCAGGTCCACTCTCCTTTGAGGAAGGAGAATAACTCAGGAAAGCATAGTATCCACATGACTAGTAAGGCTATATAAAAGCAGAACTAAATCGTGAGATCCCTTGTATGCCTGGTGTGTTGATGAGTGCTAGCTTCTTGCTAGATAAGGGAAACGAGAAGGATGAGACATGGAGAGAAATTGGGCTACCTGGTCCCATATGTTGTGGTTTCAGGGCAGCTTCATGAACCTGATTTGTGAACAATTTTTTCTGCATGAGTGAGTGACAATGCTCTAGAAAGCAAAACACCTATTTAGATATTCAAAAGAGGGTTTAGGGTTCTTAACATTTTAACAAGCTTGCTGATCAAATGATGAATATTCCCATCATGAACTTTTTGCATTCATCATCATAACTTTCTCAAGACCTGATAACAATACCTTTAAGAGTGGTTCTTCTTCTCTTTCCCCACTTTCATCCCTGTCAGCAGGTATTAAAATGGCTTGTTTCCAGATTTAAAAAAAAAAAAAAAGTAATGTAAAATATCTGTGGTTTTCTTAATGGCTAGCACATCTTATTAACTTAATATTTTTTCCATTGTTCACTTTGGATTTATGACTTTCCAACCATAATTTTTTTAATTTAATTTTGACCTGGCATTACCCTAAAATTAAATTCTGATCTACCCTCTACCTAAAATGGTCTGGGGAGGAAGCCATTTTGCATTACATTATCATCCTATCAAATTTAACTAATTTAAAGGTGACACGAATAAAATATTCATTAAAAGTACAGTAACCATTTGTCTGTGAACTTTAGCAATGTCCCCATTAACTTTCAGTTGACTCTCAGTTGAAAATAGCAACCTCTCTTTCTAAGCCTTTCTGGAATACCTTTGATTTACATGAAGAACATAGCCTGTCATCTTGCTCTGTTACTCATTATTTGTTAAACTTCCTTTTTATTGCCCATGGACTAAAGTACTTTACCTCATAGTAGTCTGAGGTACTGATGCACTGACATATTAAAGCAAAAAGATCCTATGACATTGTTGAGGTCCTTTTAACAACATAGAGAAAAATATTCATGAGGGAATTCAGCAGCTTTTTGGAGCATTAAACGCTTTCTATTTAGTTAAGCAACTTCTCACTGGTAGCCTTGCATCATTTTTGTATGCTTCTTCACAGCATTCACTGAGCCTCATTAGACAATTACTGAAAATCATGAATTCATCAATTCTCAGATCAAGCTGTCTGCCTGCTGACCCTTCATTTCAATAGGAGCAGAATTTTGTTAAATCTGAGGGTCTAATTTTTTTTTATTAATATTATTTTTTTATTTTTCTTTTAATTGTAAAAATTGATGAGAAGTAGACAGCCTTTTAGTCCATGTTGAAGGTCCTTATTTTGATCTGTGTCTCAGTGAGCAGTGACTCTCTTGAGCTCAGGAGCCCCTTCTTGCAGGAGCTGTCTGCATTGTGACTCTGAATTTACCTTCTGTGAAGAACAGAGTAACTCCTTTCAACTCAGATTACTTACTTCTGATAAAGCAGTGTCTCATATTAAAGTAGATAATTACAATAATTCGAGGAGATTTAGCTTAAATTAATAAATAAACGCTACCAAATAAGTTGTTTTTTCCTTAGTACAGGAGTGATTAAAAATGGATTTGTAATCTGTCATATTTGTGGATTCATATAAAAAGGTACAAGAAATAGTCTTTCAGGTGTGCCCAGGGATATTTTCTTTCAACGGGAGTTACTACTGTTGTAAAATGATGATCTATGACCTTTGAAATGTAATTCCTTTATAATTTAAGGACAGAAAATTCAATATTATGACCAAGTCATATACATATGTGTAGCTCCATGACAGGTGCACTAAGGAATTCAGCCAAGCTGGGATGTTTAGCAGCTGTAATCAGAAAAGTACTACATGCTGGGCTGGATTCTGAGATGTTGTAGATGAGGATAGTTCAATCATCAATGGACCTGCACTGAATTGTCTTGGGTAAAAATCCAGAACAGTCTTTATTGTACACCGCAGGAAGAGGATATTCTTTTTCAGCTGTTTTTTCTTTTTTCTTTTTTTTTTTTTTCTTTTTAATTGTAGCTGGAAATATCTCATACATAATTTTATATTAAATAATAAAGAGAAATAAAAGATCTGACTTGGTTTGTGGCTCTTCTGGAACACTGGATGCTTACAAATCCTCTGTTCTGAAGTTACAGGTGCAGTGTTATAATGGTGTGATGGAATCATAAATATCTCTTCTAAACACTCTGGTTTTGCCTTATTGATTGTGAAATGATGGGATAATTTTAGGGGCTTTTTTCTTTAGAGATTGTCAGATAAAGGATTTTCCTTCTTTCCAAAGTTAATAACCAAAGTCAGCTGATGCCACTGGGGTGGAGGTGTGGTCCATATTACAAATACTTTTCATTCTTCTTCCTCCTTAAAGTGTGAGTATTCTGAATTACTTTTAACCAAAATGAAAGATTTTTTCTTTCTCAGTCCTTACCACTTAAGGGTTTTAAGATATATAAACCCTTGAATTATCTTTAAAAGTCATTTTAAAAATCTGTTTTTCTGTATGTGATTTGAACAAAAATAACAATAAGTTCATAACAGCAAAAATGATTCTTCACAATGTCCAAGCTTGAATTCTTAGAACTCTCCAGCTGATATCAGTGGAACAGGTTCTTACCTCTGTTCCTGTAAGAGAAATTGGGGTAGTCCTAAGGAAGTCCTAATGCTTTCACTCAGCATAGTTGAGTTTAGAAGCAGGCCCAGCCACCTCTGTAATATGCCTGAGCAATGGGTAGAGTACTGGCTAAAAGAACATGGTGTAGTGGGTGATATGTATTCTTAGGTTATGGATCTTAATTGCATTGATGCTTTCAGTCTAGGAATAGAACTCATGCATTAATAAGAAAGCAACCATGGTCTCTTTTGATATTTCTCATGTACTCATATTTGTATAAAAATTGCATATTTGTATTATCATGGTATGCTTAATGGTTTCAGCCAGACTCTTATGCACAAGTCTGCAGTCCTTGAGTGTCCTCCTGAGGATGCACTTTGGTTTGGATGCGGGGTACTTACCTCCTCAGCTTGCAGAGGAAATAAAGACAGCATCTCCTTGGGCAGGAGTCACAGGGGGAATGTCAGTGGCAGTTTGCCAAACCTTGATCTCCTAAGAGCCAATACCAAAGTCTTTGTACCACTTTTGTATCTTTGTTGGGATGTAGAGGCCTGGGCTTACCAGATTTTTTTGGACTTGCCAGAAGCTCTAGGATCATTTTAGTGATTTACACAAGCCTCACCCACAGTCAGAGATCACTCATATAAAAAAAACCACCAAACAAAACCCCCAAAAAAACCTCAAACACAGAGACCCCTCCAACATCCTCGCATAAATTTAATACATTTACAGGTTTGGTTCAATTTTTAAAGAGTCCAGTGAGTACACAAAAAATCAAAATTAAAGTTAGATAATGTTCACTCAAGTCAATACAATGTTAATCAATTTAGAAGATATATAGCTTGAAAATTTCCTTAGGGTCAACCAGGCAAACTCTGCCAATATATGCCAAAGGGTTAACAAGAAGTAAGGTAGCAATTACAGCTGGACTCTGAGAGGAGTGAAATTTTTTTGTGCTAACTTTTGCTTTGTGTATCTTTCTCGAATAAAAATATAAAACACAGAAAATGAATATTTTTCATGCTACAGCAGCAAGAATTTATGGATCCAATAATTTCTCAGATGCTATGTGAAAAAGATTTCTTTATCCAAAGGTTAACTCTTTTAGGAGTACAAACCTCTAAATTTTCTCACTTGCTCTATTAGTTGGTACAACTGGATTCACCAGAGTTATAAATCTGTCTGTTTCCTAGTCTATAACAGAATAATCCCTGAAATCCCATAGATATAAATGGAACTGCTAATTTTCAATAAATCTGCAGTAACAGGTAATAGTGTCATGGTCCCCAGTTCCAATCATTTTTGCAATAATAAATGAGACTATAGAAGACTCACTATTGGCCAGAAAATTTACTGTTCAGGGCACAGATTTTAACCCCCAAAGTACTTAACCAATTCCCCTCTCTTTGTTGTTGTCACTGTTGGACCACAGCATCTATTCCTGATGTAAGATCAGGGCCATTTTGGACCACAATTGTTATTTATAAGCTGTTTTGGGGAGGAAATGGAGAGTGTTTTTCCAACGTATATTTTCAGTCTGACAGTTTTCAGTCCAGAGGTGCAACTTCAGGCTATTTGTAAGAGCCCAGGGATAGATGCAATTCACCTGAAGCTCTCCCCCTTCCCAGCCCCAAGCCTGAAATCTGACTTTGAGGTTAAACAAGAGTCTCGTGAATGCCACTGTCTTCACTGTGCCAGAGAAAACTGGCTCTGCTACGCAGGGAGGCTTGGAGAGTTTGTGCCTGCTGCTAAGGGCTCACGGGGCTCCCTGATTCTCTTAAATGCTTCTAAAATGAGGCACAGCTGCCTCATTTTGCTGACATTTTTGGCCTTCCAGTCGGAAAAGCTTTCTGGCTTTTTTGAGATGCTACAGGTAGAAGCTGGGTTGACTTTGTAGACAAATTAGCCCAATTCAGCACAATCTAAGAGTGCACAATCCAAAGCTGTATTTTACAAAGATTTGAATGCTGGATTTAATAGTAACTTTAAGTCACTGGCCTGCTCACAGTCATGAAATTCACTAAATACCTTCATAGTTTATGCAATCAAATACATGCATACATCTTTACAGAAACAAAGCCCAAAAGGGAATGGCTGGGAATGAATATAAGGGCCTGGAGAGCTGTAGTTACTTGTCCAAGATGTTATAAATGGCTCCAAGAGTAGAATACACATCTCTGGAGTCCTAATTCAGGGATCTGCCAACACGGCTTGGGCTTTCAGTGCCAGCAAAATAACACTGGAAAATATTAAACATGTTAGAAACATGCCGAAAGAAAAGTTATATTAACAAAAGATGTCACTTTGGGCTTTATCGATTTTCAGCTCTGGGTGGAAGAAACTCTCCAGACAGACATTTAAACATATTATTGTCGACTATTTACTCAGCAGATATACCTAACGCTCTTTATGAGATGAGTTCAGGAGGGAAGAAGTCAATTAAAATCTGAATCTCATGCAGTTATAGAAGATGAAAATAACCCCATATTTGTTACATTGAGCTCTGATGCTAACACCCAAACCACAAGAGCATCTGAACCTAGCTTAAATATTCAATAACGTGTGCTTTCCCTCCCTGCACGTGAACTGGTTTAAGCTTAACAAAGTGCATAAGAAAATTTATCTTAGATAAGGCATGTACAAAGCTTAAGGTTGTTCAGCAAGGGATAAACAATCAATCAGGAGCTAGGTCATGAGCTTGTATCCATCAGCAGAATGCCACTATGTTGGGCAGGTCAAATTCTTACACTATTTTTCTTAAGGATTTCTTTGTCTGTCATTGCTGAGGTATGATGAGCGTATTAAAGAATTAATTCTGCATCAAAGAAAAGCTTTTGCATGACAAACTTATGGGATGTTTCTGAGCTGTGTGACTGTGGAAGATACTTTGTGCCTCAGTTTCCCTGCTTGGTCAAATGCAGACATTGGTAATGGCTTCTCTTGATGTACTTCAAGATCTGCAGGCAAAAAGCTCCATTAAAAGTGACAGAAATAAAAGGGCAATGGCTATCCTAAAGAGGACTATAGGCAATTCTTTTCGTAATCATGTATTTTCAGCCTTCTGCCACCTGGGCTTTTATGCTTTATTCCAGGAAACGGTCTGGCAAAAGAATCAATACCATTAACCCGTATACCATCAAATACACATTGTCCTGCCAGTACGTTTTCATGAGCAATTGAAATATGAATTTTTTCCTTTGAGAAATGTTCTTTTGATCTACTCTTGCACTAATTTTACCAAAGCTTTCTGATACCATTGAGCTTTTGCCAGGATGCCCGAGATAATTGTTTGATCTTTCTGAGTTTTTTTCTCTAAATCTTGATTTCTGTTCTTTTACATGCAACAGGCACAGGATTAAGTATTGGTAGTAGAGCAAATGCTAAAAATATGTTTATTCTAGAGGTTAATGAGCACCAGAAAGGCCAGAGCATGTGTTCTGGTACTTGCAACAGTATGGAGTGCTTTTAATTTTACTGTGCCTTTAGTTTCATTTGGTTATCTAGGAGTTTCATGGGCAACCATACATCATCATCCAAGAACGCATAGTTAGAAAACACTTTATTTCACATAATAACATTTTACAAAATAGGCACTGGAGATGCATGAAATAGATCTTGTGCTACACTGGTAGCACGTATGGGAAATAGCATATAACATGTAGGAATGTGGGTTCTGAAGTGAAATGTTCAAGAAATGCCATTACAATAAGCTCTTTTTCCTGTCAGTGAAGCCCCAGTGTCTTAACCTTGGGTTATCTATGGTCTATCAGGTGTCTGGATGTAAGCGTCTTTGTACAAGGGGGAAAATGAGATATGATTAAGTGGTGGTAAGCCTTCCACTGAAATCATCATGGGGGATATAGGACTTTTATACAAGAATTAGAAGAGAAGCAGGAATACAAAGGAAAAGAAGCATTCTGTTTTCCTCAGACCTCAAAAAGCAGTAAATTACCTGTGCCAAAAACTATACAGAAAGTTAAAAGCCAGTCAAATGAAAACCTGAATGATGCTAGCCCTAAAGGGGCTGTATAGGCAGGTTCAGAAGGAACTCAAAGGTGGAACGGTCAGATGTAAGTAAAAAGTAAAATAAATACTCTGTTGAGAATTTTAGAAATAGGAAGTAAATGAAAAAATGGATGAGTTTAAAAGAGAGGAAAATGATCAGTACCAAAAAAAGGAAAAGTTAAAGAAAATTACATTAAAGATATAGCAAATTTCTTCATTTCAGCTTTGGCTGCATAGCCTAGTATGAAGTAGTGGCCTCAGGACTGCTGTGCTGGTTAACACGGAGGGGTGCTACCCAAGGCATTGCAGGGCAAGGTGATGGAGGAGAGTGCTGGAAGAAGCAGCATGACATTGTCAGACATAGAGAATATTTAGTCAAGAGTCTGGAAGGAATTTGGGAATGCAGTAGCTGTGTTAATGTTGCATTTTACAGACTCATTACATCTAGTAAATATTTCAGAAAGTGGAGGATAACATCTGTCTGATATTCCAGCCAGTCACTTTTCAGAACTTCATGCTTTGTTTGAAATGGTAACCCAAGCTGGAATGGAGATGAGTCTTGGGTAGTTCTTTCCCAGAGAAACAAACCAGGCTGGTGTCGGTGCATCCACTAAGGGTCTTTTAAGAAACTGTATCTGAGCTTGCTTTTGGAAAACTTTTTTACAGTGTGCTTGTATAGTGCTGAAGTGAGCACGATAACTGATCTCCTCATTCACACTCCATGCCATATCTGCAGCTTCTGCATAGCTAATATATGTAATGAGATTTTGCTCTGTTTTGTTATTATGTTCTTCAAGTAATATCATGTGGCTTGTAAGATTTTGTGTACTTTGTTGTTTATTTCTCTTTCCGAAAGAGAGGCCAAGTCTTTGTAGAAATAGGTAGGATTCCCATTAGTTTTCTCATTATTTTGTGGATACACATAAAAAATTACCCTGATTAATGGGCTGAAAATTTTAATAGAAGGATTTTCTGTCTAGCAGGCTTCCAAATCCTTCAGAACATCTTCTAGAAGCTGCTCCTCAAGATAATTTCACCATTTTTTCGTTATTTTTTTTAAAGAAGAAAAAAGAAACAGATACAGATGTCTTTTCACCTTCTATACACCTGTTAAATAAACTTGTCATTTCTACAGCCAATTCAGGAAAGGAGTTATCAGATCCTTTCCTTGGAGACCTAAGTGTAACCCTGCAGGTCTCTGGGGTCAACCTCATACCTTCTCAGAAAAGCTCCCTGCACAATTTGATAGTCACGGCAGTCATTATCAACCAGCTTGGCATAAGCCTCTAGGGTTTTCCCATTGAGCAAGGTCTGAACTGTGCTGCCCATGCTTCCTCTCACCAATTATAAGTTCTGTACAGTTTTTTAAAAGACTGCAAAAACATATCAACATCATTCCCTTCCTTGTAATGAGGAAGCAATTTTACCTTATTATAAGTGACTAAATATGCATGGGCTGACCCAGTAGGACCCTCATTCACCCTTATTCTTTCCCTCTGGAAATCATATTCCATTTTCATCGTTTCCATTTCAAATTTTTCTTCCTCCCCATCCTTTCTCTGCTCTCTCTCTTGATCCCATTCTTGTTCCATCTTTATCTTTCCCGTGCTGAATTGTCACTCTTCACGCTCCTACTCTCATTACAACTTCCTTTGTGTTTGATGCTCGCTCTTACCTGTTTGCAATTGCCTTCCTTTTTACCTTGTGGCTTTTTATCATCTGTAGTGACTTAGCACCTATGTAGCATATTTGCTGTTCAGACTCCTGTGCATAGCTTTAATTAGTTGATAAGTGTCATTAATGCTGTCTCCTGCCTCCTCCCTGCTGCTTCAAGATGCTAAAGAACAAGCAACTGGTGGGAGAAAGCAGAGAGAGATAGGTGTCCCTGATCAGCTGTGATATATATCTGACTGTGCCCTTCAAGAAGAGTGCTTGTACTCGGTAGTACCCATTGTCCACTTAGTCCTGCCACCACACTTAATCCTGTTTCCAGGGCCAGCCTGTGCACCCCGTGTCCGTGTCCCCCAGCTCCCAAAATGTAATTCCCACCTGACTTCACCTGAGAGCTCCAGATGTGGACTTCAGTCTATTCCATGGATTTGTGCATAGCTCTGGCTCTGTCTGGAGACTGTAGTCTGGACTGTAAGGAGATTTTTAGCTTTCTGAAAACCACTTTTCAGGCTTCTTAGTAGCATCTGTTAAGATTGTTTAGCAGAGCGTGTGGAAACCTACTTTCTTAGTGACAAAGCATTGAACATTTTTCATGCCTATCATGCCCCAGGGCTTGGCATGAGAATGAGGTAGGTGATGCAGAATAAGACAAGGAGACTCTTAAATGCTTCAGAACATCTGAAAATGCCCTGAAAGATGCTCTAGGCCTTAATGTCAAAGATAAGAGAAAATCATGGGTACCTCAAACCTGTGAATCCCAGTGACCACTGGAGGTAACACCCAGCTGGTCTCTGGTTGGTCTTGGATCATACGTTTACAGAAATGAGAACAGCTTCAATAGCTTTATTGGGGCTAAACTGATAGCTAAATCAATTGAGTAATTGACCCAGATGACATCAAAGAGAAAGGGATGGATGGCTCCCAGAGCTGGCAAATGCTCTTAGACCTCCAGACGTTCCCAACTGTGGTGTAAACTCAATACCCACAGGTGATGATGGGAAATAAAGAACTGACAGAAGTGAGAAGTGGGGTAGACAGGTTATAAAGCCTTAAACTGAGATGCTCCTTGTACCCTGTGACAGGCTGATTGGATTTCAACCATTCCTGCCGGGTATTTGCGTTCCTATGGACAGAAGATTCTGTGGTTTTGGTTGACCAAACTCTCTTTTTTGATATTTTAGGCCCCGTATGTGTATCTAAGGGTGCACAGGTATTGCTCCCCTGTTGACATTTGAAAAATAGTGTTCTCCTTTTGATGTTTGAAAAATATGACATGCAGTCAGTTTTTTATATGCAAGAAAGATCTCACATGATTTGTGACCTTTCTGCAAAAGGTGAGTAGCCCAATATATATTGGCATTACGTGTGGGAGACAGGAAAATGCAGCTGGAAGGTGCAGGCATCCAGATACCTCTGTAATGTGACTGCAGCCAAAGGTAGAGTGAGGTAGAGTGAGCACTCCCAGCTGATGCTGGAGAGGTGCTGCACCGAGAGGACAGCACCACGTTTTCTACAGGGCTCCTTATGCATAAGCCCTGTCTTCAGCCTTCGACAAGGTGTTGGACTGTGCATGCATATTGCTTGGGGAAGTTCAGGCTGAGAAAGGATCAACCTGGATATTTCCGTTTATTGATCTATGCTCAGGTTCACACGTGCAGGGTAATTCTTTCGGTGCAAGCAAGCTGAACTAATAGAGCCAGTGGAGTGAGCATCTCTTAACAGCTTCTTATTATCATCTGTCTCTTCTTCAGATGCATTCTGGTGTGCTACACATTTAGCTCTGTCTGTTGGAGAAGTACAAAGGTCAAATGAAGGTGAGAACACTTCATTCATAATCTTTATGAGTTATTCAGACCCACTGTATCATTACCCCTTGGAAACATATGTTTTCTGATAGCAGTTTAGAAAATATTCAGCACATCTCAACAGTCTCTCATAAGTAATACAGATCAGCTGTCACACTTGTCATGTGGCATCAGGTCGTGTAGTGCAGTGAATTCACTGTAGTGTGATATACTACAGTCATTTAAGATCCCACCCTGATAATTTCTGCATCTCTACACATAGTGGTACGTGATGTGTCTTGCTAGAAGTCAGAATTATTTCAGTGTACTCCCCATTTGAGTTACAGTTTAAAGGTTTTCAGAGAAAATACTTGCTCATCCCTCTACTACTAATTTAAATGTCTCTGATACGAGTATGTTAAATATCACTTTTGATCAAATAGGTACCTCAGAAGGCTTAATATTTTTCTAGCCCTTGTCTTAGGCTGAAAATTGTCCAGAATACCTTTTGTCCAGTGCTAGGGTAGTTGTACCTCCTACATTCATGTTGAAGTTTGTCTTAGGGAATCCCAGGGACTGTGCTACCATGACAGAAATGCGTCTGTGTGTATCTCTTCACAGTTTAATTGTGAGCCAGGGGAGGATATGTAAGGCTGAATCATCACACTCTGGTCTCTGCAGAAGCACAGAGACTATATTTCCCACTAGAGTTTTGCTAGCTTTTCTCCAGGGGAGCGGGAGCACAGAACAAGGTCTGGATGCTTCCTCCTGCATTGCTCACCCATCCAGAGACCTGGATGGCACCTGGCCCTGAGCAGCCCATTGGCCTAATTTGGGAATGTTTTTACTTTGCTGGATGCCTTTTCCTCAGAAGAGACAGGGACCAGTTACCTTCATTAAGGAACACAGCATTTGCCTGCCTTACAAAAGGCTGGCAGGTTGCTGCTTAAATTCGCTGCCATCTCTGCCTCATAGTGAGGATAGGGGTGGGTATGTGGGGGGAGAAAAATGACTTCAAAACTGGTAACTAGTCCTGACAGCTGGTAACTTGAACTGTGGATGCATTTTAGACATCATTCAGAGAAATTATGTTAATTATAAACTTTTTAAACAATGCTAAGAATAGAAGGTGGGAGAAAACCAGACTGGATCAGGCTGCCTCTGCCTTTGGTGAGCAGTTGCCACTCATGTTTGCGGTGCTGTGATGAGAACAATGAGGATAATGATTTTGCCAAGCAATGCTCTCTGTTTTGTGTGGGTTTTTTTTACCAAAGAAATTGCCCATAACTCTGTGTAAATCTATCCATTTATAGAGAAGATTTTCAGAGTGGTGTTTTGCACCAGTTGGACAGAGACCTTAACTAGTGTTCGTTGAATTTCGGTTTTCAGGTAATTGGTGGGGTGTCTGATTCAGGCAGATCTTGGTGGAATTATGCTCATTTGTGATACTTGTGATTGAATCAGTCAAGCCACTGAGAGAGAAATCACTTTAAAATTATGTCTAACCCAGACTATTATGCAAGGTTATTAACATCTTGGGTACCAATAAAGTTAGACTGGATGGGGAGCATAAAGCCTGTGTTCACAGCAGCTATCTGGATGGGTAGATTGTCACTCAGCTTATTGAGCAAAATCAAACCTTCATAATCCCAGGTTCTGAATGTAAGGATCGTGTATTTTAACTCTGGTTTCCTAAAACATATCTAAATGTTGAATATGGCCCCAATACCTTTTGAATGGCGGTGTCTAACAAGTCACGAACAGCTCTGAGTCTTGCCCCACGGTTGGGCACTCACTGTAGTGTGGATGGGCTGAAGGAAGCATTTGTTATTTTTTTTGTTCCTGCTGCACATGCATTGGAGGATCATGGGTAGAGGTGAAGTTTTCCAGACTTGCAAGAAAATCCACCTTTATCCTAGCAATCATCACGGTACAGGAAAATTAAATTGTGAGAGTTTACTGCCTCATTTAAAAACATCTGTTTGGCAAGAAGAGTTTTATTGTGGTTGCGTGAGCTGACAAAAGCTTAAAGGACAGGGCTTTGCAGCTTCATCGTGCTGTGCTCCATGCTGGGTGTACCGATCATCTGCTCGGCTTGCAGACTGAACAGGTGGGGGAGTGGTGATACCACATTTTTTTGGAATGGCCCAATGGCTTTTCTTGTGTTTTTTGCTAATTGCACCTTCTCAAATGCTGCAAAACTAGAAGACTAGAGGCTCTTCCCTCTGTTGCCCCATAAGGCTGGCCTTAAACATAATTCTTTTTGCATCTCTGTGCCATGCTTTGCCAACTCTGTGGGGCCCCACACATGCAAAGGTGCTTTTCTTTATGATGAACAGATTTCTGAACCTCAGCAACCTCTTGGTTTCCCAGTCTCCTGCTGAACGTTATGAGATTTGCAGAGCATTGAGCCAACATATAAGGTGCCATTATGGATTCTGAAGCGAGAAGGAAACATTTCTATGCCATCTATTCAAATGCTTAACTGCATCTGCTCTTCCACTACTACCTCATCAGTAGCAATTTGGAAACTGTAACCACAAAACAACTAGCAGGCCAAGTATGTAACCAGCATATCCAAATGATCTCAAACCCCTGGTTTCTATAGATTCTAATAGCCTAATAAATGGATTTTTGGTAGTGAGCTAAGTACAATCATATATAATTGCAGTTATTCTCACATTAAGCTGCAGGGAAGTGGCAAACACAATTAGATTAAATCCTACCATGTCTCCTTGGGATTTGCGGTAGACATTTAAGCAGAGAGACATGTCACTTCCACAGAGCAATTTGCTTGTACCTGTCTGCTTAGATTTATTGTGATTTGTCCTTGTTTTTGTGTATGTTTATTTGCAGAAGCCAGCTCCAGATGCAAAAGACATCAGTGTAGCTTTGGAACATTATTTTTAATTAGCTCGGTTCAGTTTCTAGTAACATGCTTGAATTGCTTCGGGGCTACTAATGGAGTGTGGAAAATAAATATTGTTGCTCTTGGATATTTTTTTTTCCCTGATTATAGAAAGCTTTCCATGCTTTGGCATGGAACCTTTATTTACCATGAGCCTCACAACATGGGGCAGCCAGTCCAGAGACAAAGTTGCAACAGAGTTTTCCTCCTTAGCCTGTTTTGTTCCACTGTCTAAAAACCTCATAGAAATTATAATTATTCTGGAAAATGTACAGTAACTGCAGGAAAAAGATTAATTCATTTTGGCTTCTTTCTGAATTTGAAATGAATTGGACAAAGTTTACCTGAATTGGCACCTGGCAAAAGCAGGGGTCAATGCAGAAAATTATATGTGGGTCCTAATCCCAAGGAATGGGATCTGCTTCTCTATGCTAGGTGTAGTTTCTGTATTCTCCTATACATCTGTGTGAAGAAAAAGCAAAACCTTTTATTCTCCTTTGTATTCTGTGCTTGTTTAAGAAATCGTACAAGGAGAAACAGTAAAGGGCTGAGGATGGGATATGCAGACAATTGCTTATTTACTTTGCAGGAAAACATCACTCAAAAAGTATTACCAGACTACGACATACTATACAGGACACATTTCTTTTTTCAAAGGAAGAGAACAATGCAGATTGACAACAAAGACCAGATTTCAAAGATTCTACCAGGCAAGGGCTGCCTACTACTGACAAATTATATAGTTAAATTCAAAGTGAGTAAGCCTAAAGCCCTGCAGTACTGCAAGCACTGGGTTTAGGATAATTCTTGTTGTAAATAGCATTTTCTACAGGGAGTATAAGCTGTCTTCCTCTGCCCACTCTTTCTTCAGCCAAAGAAGCACTCATGGCAGTGACTGCGTGTCCATCCATCAGGCATTTACATTCAGGCTTTCTCCATGGGCAGTGCTTCTATAAAACTTGGGTACTGTCACTGGCATTATGCTAGGGAAGAGGGTGAAACGCTCCATTCAGACCACAGCAGACTTAACTGGACAGACTGACTTTACCTGGTAATTACATGCCGTGATGAGTAATACCAAAAACCCAGGAAAGGTGGGAGAGAACAGGACTTGCTCAAGCTGAGGGGCTGAAGCCTAAGAAAGCGGCGCTTGCAAAGACAGCCTGAGCTCGGCGGAGAGGAGAGGAGGAATGGCAATAGGGCTGCCATCTGCTGCTCACAGGTTGAATAGCTGGGAATGAGGCTCAAGAAGTATTTCCTTCTGAGTTCTGTTGGGTTTGCATGGCTTTTTTATGTGTGTGTGTGTATGTATATACATGGATGTCACAGTGTATATGATGGATTCAGGGTAGCGCATATCACAAAAGAGTCTAAGGCACAAAATGGATAAAGGCATAAAGTTGTTGGATGGGAGTAGCAAATGGGAATTTAATGTCTCATGAACAAATGTTCATTCAAAATGCACTGAAAATGTTCAATTTCTAGTGTACCCCTTAATATTTTTCCTTATTGCTGTACTGTCTTCCACAGGCAGACTCCAACCCAGCACTGTGGCTTGAAGGAGCACAGAGTGAGGGATCTACCAGTCCCACTTACATCCATATATGCCTTGTTGGTGCCATCAGAGCCCAGGGCTGCATCACTGCATTTAGAATGGTGTGGCAGAAGAAACCCATCCCTGAAACTGTGGCCTGCATCATGTGCCATGCGAGGAGATTTTGTTTTGGTTCTTATGCTCCAGGCTGGTTGCCAGCTGCTCATGGCCATCTTTGCTATCAGGAGGCCAAAGAAAAGGATGTATCATTTGGAGGATTTCCTCTGAGGATGAGTAACAGTTTTGCTTCATGTCAGTTGCACATTTCTGAAGGGTTCAAGACTATCCCATCCACAGGAAGCAAGTTCTGGTTTACTGGACGTAAATGTGAACTGTTCTACCTCAGGGGAGGGATATCCTCACCTAAAGTATAGCACAAGCTGGTAAGTGCTTTGAGTAAGAATCCACAGGGTCACATGAACTCAGAGGGCAGCAGGCACTGCAGGGAGCACTCACAGGCATGTGCTGGCAAGCTCCCAGCACAAGCTCATGGTCCCAGCACATCTTTACAGCATGAGGGGGCTCTCATGAAGCTCACAAGAGCCAGGCACTGCTGAGATACAGACACACACTGAGGAATAACTCCCCACACAACTGTCAAAGATTGTCCCTGTAGGTATTTTAGTAGAAATTGGCTATGTATGATACCTGGCCACAGCAAAAATGCATTAATTTATAAATTTGTTTATTTTCAGTTTCACATTAGTTATAGATGTGTGATCCACATGAGAACCCACATGAGAACTGTAAAGACTTTCCACTGACTTAAGTAGGATTGGAGAAGAGGAATATATTTTTAAGATTAGAAAGGACCATGCAACTGTTCCCACAGTAGTCGAACTAAAGCCGGTAATCTGAACTAGATCCGTAAGAGATTTGCAATGCTCTATACATAATAACTATTTGGATTCCTAACATCTGTCATCTCTAGTACTAATTTGTAAACACATATTGTAAGTATTTTCAGCCCTTGGCCCTGGAAGCTGTGGTGAACTTGGAACAAAAAAGCCATGCTATGAACACAAGTGATTTGGAACAGTAACCCTAGGAGTTACAGTCCTTTATAGAGGTTATAGTGACAATTATCTGCAAGATTTGACAAATTACCCTTCTTTCTCTTTTTGTCTAGTCATGTCAGTGGTTACGTAGATACTAGTAAGGGCACACAATTGCATTCTTATTTATATCTGTCTTGCAAGCTACTGGGACCAATATGATGGCTTGGAAAACAAGTCAGATGGTATTTATTCAATAGTCTGTTCTATTGATTATTATCAAACAACTCATAATTTTGCACAGTGAGGATTTTATGACTACAGTGATCTGAAGCATGTCTCTGTGCTTAGAAACCAAGCTGCTTATTTAATTAAGTGCTGCTGGCTCTGTAGATTTAATAATTCTGATTAAATTGTTATGATTATGACTTGAATTTGGATTATGCCCACAATCTCAATTAAGACTATGAGAGGACCTCATAAGCACATAGAAGGAGACATTGCCTTCCTCAAAATTATTAGGAATATGGGATTGGGAAAGACCTGTGTAGTCATCAAATCTGGTGTCCTAGATATTTCAGGGACTGTGCGGATTAAAGCAAAGGATGACCTTCTCAATTACCAGAAGAAATGGTAGGTAGGAAGGGTGAAGTCAACAGTATCACTTACAAAACTTGCTCTGTTCAGGCCAGCCATATGCATCCGTTGATATTTTTATGTCTTCAGAAATATTTAAAGGAAGAACTAAATTACAAGAGTACTCTGATTTGTTTTTTTCCAAACTGTGCTGAACACAAACACCTTCTCTTGCCTTATGGCTGCTTAATATTTGTGAGAAGACATGTGGCTGCCCCAGCAAAGAGCTAAGCATTCTTTTTTAGAAATCCACTTTCAGAATTCCTATATGATTATAAACATTATCTTTAAATATGTTATGGAAACTGTTGCTAGCTGTGTTTTGAGAATCCACCATGACTGAGAAACATGTCTTTGAGTAACATTTATCAACTGCTATGCCACTTTGGCCACACAGACGTTGTTTTTTTAAACCTGTATACATCTGTTCTTCACACTAAAATAATCACTGTTGGTTTTCTGTTAATAGCCTTGCCTCCAGGAGGCTAGTTGGGGCAGCTAATGGTGATTACACAGCTAGAAGCTGAAGTGGTAGAAACTTTGAATGGAAAATAACAATATTTGGACAATGCAAATACAAATTGCAATTGGATATCATGGAACACTGAGCATATCTGTTTTTTCATAGCCATCAGTGACTAAAATGCATTCAACATTTCCAGTCATACCACTTCAGAGCATCACAACTAGAAATCCATTATTTTTCTTACTCTGAGAGGGCCACATGCTTTATCTACGATCCTTATTGTCCTTCTTGACTCTAGTCAAAATATGGGAATGTGTGCAAATAGCTAGAAGATGTGGCATGACTTGTCCACAAGAAAGCAGCAGAACTGAACATCATCAACGATCTCCTGTCATAAGAAATGTGCGTAGAAATGTGACTGTCAGTCAGGTGTGGAGGTCTGACTAGTTCAAAACAGATAACTCATCAAATCTAGTTTCTTTTCTCAAACTTTTTCTTCACCAGAATAAAAGAACAATTTATTTTTCTAAGCCCTTGTTTCGGCCAGTCCCTTGAAAAATAGCAACATTAGCGGAGTGGAGAGGAGGTCAAGAGCTGTGTTTGATCAGTGCACTGTTGCGTATTGTTTTGTATCGATCCATCCTCAAACACCTTACCTTGTCAAATGCCTTTTGAAGAGTGAGGAGACAAAAGAGATCCCTGTGACTGGCCTCGTGGGGAGGACCTCAGGTGGTATGCCATGGCCCAGTGCTGTTCTCAGGGAGTTGCATACTTGCTGGGTCAAGATCCCTTAATGAATCACAGTAGAACTTATGATTACTGGTGCCAGAAGTTGCTGAACCCCTCAGTTTTTTTAGCAGAGGAGTGTTTTTCTGTAACAGTCGCTAGGGACACTTCTTCAGCCACCAAAATCAGAAGGATCTCTGTTCCTGACTAGTTATGTGTATTGAGTGACTGTGGCACAGAAACTCTGCAGGATTGCACAGAATGTCCCATTTTTGTATTTTTGATCACCTTTCTTCCTGAAAATGAAGATCAGCACAGCTATTACTGTTACTAAGAATTAGAACTATTACTGATCAAGGCTTCTTTCCAATGTGAACAACGTCTGGTTGAAATTACAGCAATTTTGCCGGCCACAAGAAAGCTCTACTTGTCATTTGGGCAGCTTGTTCTAGGTGTCTCTGCTTGAACAGGAGGATTGAACAAAATGACCTCCAGAGGTACATTCTAACTTCAATCGTTCTGTGATTCTGTGATCTCCATCATCTCCACTGGACTTTGAATGAAGTCCTAGTAGACCAGTCAATAAAGAGTTTATTCTCTGCTCCCTCTTTGATTTTCTTGCCTGAAAAGCAGAAGTTATCCTCTACAGAGCTGCACCAAAAACTGTCTCATCATCGCAAAAAAAAAATAAATCTTTTATTAAGTCTCAAGGACTAATCAAAATTCAGACTACTGTGGTCCCTTGGGGAGTTTGTACTGATAATGCTGATGCTAACACAACAGTGTTCAGAATTTTCTACTTCCAAATGCAAACTTCTTTTCCTCTAAATGCGTGTGCCCATCTAAATGTGTCTGTGTTTGGCACTCTGGTGGTCACTCCTAATGCAGAAACAGTCAGACACATCTGCCCTTTGAAACTGCATTCCTGAATTTGTTAGATGGTGAGTTAATCTTTTTCCTAGTATCTTTTGTCCTATGATACTGAACATCTTTGCCTGTTTGCTGTCTCAAATTACCTCCCAAGCTCTATCTCGACAGGCTTGTTTGGTTTGCAGTTCTCCGTTAATTCAGACATGGCAGCTCTCAGTGCTTTGGAATCTTTTTGCATGTGTCAAAATGTGAAACAAAATACTGGTTTGAGCCCATTACTCTGTTTGAGGCTGACAGCATGTTCAAAGAAAATAATTTCCACCACCGTATAAAACATGGAATCTTTTCAAACTTTATTTTATGTCTATCGCTAAGTTCAGCAATACTTTTTTATAGGTGTGTGAACTACAGGTGGTAAAGCTGATAAAAATCATGCCAGCACTGAGAAGAAAATCAGATGTAGGGGTAGAGATTTGAAGATGCCATCTAGAAATAAGGTGGACAGTGTTTGGCCCTTGATTTTTTTGCATATGGAACTTAAGAGTTTTATGCTGTAACTCTGCAGAGGCATGCTGGAGAGAGAGGGAAGCTGATGGTCATGACAGATGACCCCTAGAGCTCTGACTGATGAGGGTGTTCTTTAAAGGGAGAACAGATTTTTCCAAGTGCTTTCCTGAGATAAGCCTTTAATGACAGTGCTGGGAACTGTCTGGTACGAAGACCACACAAATCTTTCTTACAAACTGCTGGTTGCCAGATTTTTATGGCTGGTTATGTGGTATCTTTGCCAAAGGATTGCTTAAGATCTGAAGTGTATAAAGCAGATGCCTGGACACACATTGTGTAATTTAGGAATTCTATGTTGCTGCTTGTGTATTTATTGATACCGCTTAGAAATTTTAACATCTAAAGAGAATGAGTTGATTATTTTACAAGATTTCATTTTATGAACTTACTTCAATTATGAGCTACTATTCAGAAATACTACATGATGAAGACAGAAATATTAATTTTATGTTCTTTGTATATATTGATGATAATAAATATAATTGGCTTGAATAAAAACAGCTACAAAAGTGGCATCAATATATACATACCTATTTCACCTACTTACTGTGCCAAATTATTTATATATATTTTTTGTGACAGTGCAGGAAACAAGCAGATCTCACTGCCAGCACACCTGTATCCTTTGCTCGTTTACTCCCCCTTGTATCCCATTTTCCCCCTCCTTCTCCTGGTGTGCTTTCAATAGCTCCTTTAATATGTTCTTTAGCAAAGTTTCTTCATCCTCCCTGTGGTTTTCTGTTTGTATAAATTGGGTTTTTTCACTTGTTTCCCTCCTCTGCTTCTTCGGTATTTATGATTGCACTCTGGAAAGTCTGTGCTGATACGTCTCAGATGCAGCCTTCAGTTTCCATCCTCTTGTCTAAAACATGCTTTTGTCTTAAAATTTCATATCCCCAGTTCTCCTGTTGTCTTCCCTCTGACCCAAACACATGAGGTTTCTCTCAGCTGATACTAATCCTGACCTGCAAAGTTCCTCTCCAAGCCCATCACTTGAATCACTTCATTAGATTTTACATTTCCTCTGCAAACTTATTTTCTCATCAATCATCAAGCCTTTGTTCAAGCACTTTCACTCTTCTTTGAATCTTGTTCTTCATTAGTAAAAGATTGAATTCTGCTGCAAACCCAGTTAAACTTTCAAGCACTTTGTGCTTTTCTTCATTCTGTTACTTATTCCACAATGAATTTGTGTTTATTTTGCTTGTTATATCAGCATAGTCCATGTGTATAGAGTTGATAGCGTATGTGTATAATATGTGCTTGTCATATCAGCACAATTAATGTATGGCACAATAGCATTGTATATATGCGGTTGAGAAATACTTTCTCCATAAAAGCTGGCTAAGATCTTTTTAACATGTGTCTAATGACTGGCAACATTTGAAGATTTTCTGCAGACTAAGTGTAGAAAAATGCCAGAGACTGCCATAAATGTCTGTGGGGGCACTTTCCCATTATTACAGTGGACTAAGGCTAATGGACTAAGGTTTGTTTCTTGTGATGGCATGTTTGAGATCATTCACTAACTTCCCTAAATTATTGACTGCTTTTATTATTGTAGCAACCAGAGACCACTAGAGGACTCCGTTTTCCATCATATGAAGTAATAATACTCTAATCAGTTTTTGCTTCTCTGTATTTTTTTAGCATATATAATTTTACGAAGTATACAAATACACTCATTTACACAAATACACTCGTTTACAGAGTAACCAAGTAAGCACTGGCCATTCAGCAATCAGACATCGAGTCTGAATGATGATGAAGACTCTACAGAAAATGTGGTCTGAGGTTGCTTTCTTTAAAACAAAAGTGACGTAAGGACAAACCTTTCCATCTTTCTGTATGAATATTTGACAAAATAGTAGATTCCTGTCTCCAGTTCTGGCATGCACAATTACTTGTGTGGTTGTAGGCTTTCAAAATGCCTAACCAATGTAAACAAGAATGTTTAAGAAACTTTCAAGGCTTCATGATTTTTAAAACCTTTCCTTCATCATTTCCCGTTGGACTCTTAAAGAAAACTTTCTCATCCTGAAAGGTACATTCATTTTGATCCTTTCCACAGAGATCCTAATCACTTTTCAAAATACAGGTATCCTTGCTGTAACTTTGAAGGAAAGAAGCAAAAATAAAGCAGATGATATCTCTGTATCTACCTTTGGGCAGACAATAGAAATAATTGCAATTCAGAGCCACTATTTGTTTTTTTTTTCCAAAATGTTTTTTACAAGAATAGTAGAGATTCTTATGTCAATCACCATTACTGTTTGCCCAGCAGCTGGCTGGCCGCTGCCCACCCAGTAATGAAAAATGTCTGTCTAATTGTAGTCAAGTGAAAACTGCCAGAGGGTATCTGGCCCTCTATTTGCTTTTCAGTTGCAACGCAACTCAGCAGAGGCAGCCAGAGGAACTTAGGCGTTCATGTAGGATTTTCAGTTCATCAGTGCAAAAGAATGAAGATAACCGGATGGAAAATAACCAAAGTGCCCCACGGGTTCATGAGTCTAACAGGGAGTGCTTGGAATTTGCTCAAGTGAGCAAAAGAAAAAAGCCCATGGAAAATCTCCTGATAATAGGTGGCTTTATTTTATAATCAAATGACACTATGGAATGTAGTACTCTCAGGAACTTACTTTTTTTAAAAAACCAGATACTTAGCATTTTAAGAGCATTTCAGCATTGTCTGCTTCATGCATATAGAGATCATCTTCAAACAGAGGAGAATAGGATGGCAATCGCTGCTGCTCGCAGGAGGCACAAATGAAGCGTGTAGGGAAACTGTTCTTTCATAGCTTTGATTATAGGTGATGCACTAGCATTTGCTTGCTTTTTTGTTTGGGGGTTCCTTAGTCTTTTACCTATAGCGTACAATTTTGGAAAGCAATTTAAAAATTATTTCAGTAGGAATAATTGATAGCTATTGATGCAGTGTTTTGATGTCTTTCAGAAAATCACTCAGTTCTGAAGTCTTTGAAAAAGGAAAAATTGTGAACTTCTGAAAGCTTTTTGTTACATTTTTATTATTAGTAATTTTTTATAAACTTTTCCTGAACTTGCTGGAATTCTGCGATTATCTGTGTTTTTGTATAGAAGAATGGCACAAGGGAAAAAACAAATCCACCCGCACCCCCCAAGATTCAATTTTGGGTATTGAAAGCACTGAATTTGATGCTTTGTTTGGCTCTAGAGGTAGAGTACAGGTACTGTAGCCCGTGCAATGTAATTTTCCATTGGCGTTTCTTGATGATAACTGGTGTTTACCTCATTTCTTCCACTTGAGAATCTTTTTTCATATTTTTCTGGACACGTTGCATCTACTGCCTTTGAAGTCTGTAGTGAAACAGAAATAATCTTTTCTTCTCTTACATTTCTGATCCCTGCTCTATTTAGCACAATATAAAGAATGCATAAAGGAGCCCAGCAAAAGTATTTCTATACGGCTTGCAGAGATGTCCCAGTTTAGAATAAAAGCTCCAGGGAAGGGCTTGAAAAGCCCCTCAGTTGGCTGGGGCTGTGTGACCATAAGCAGTGACTGATTTATGCACCACCTGCTATTAGAAAGATGTCTGGGGAAGAGTTGAAATAAAGAATGTGACTGTGGCTAATATCTGATACCACAAGTGGCTTCACTTGGTATGGTACAAAGCACAGACAAAGACTGTCCCTCACTGATGAATTTGTACCTTGAAAAATGGGGTTTGGAGAATGTATTTTGCTTATGTGAAATAAAAGGCACAACGTGGGTTACAAAGATCACATTCACTGTGTAGTTATCAGGCTTCTCCACTAAAGTCAGGTTAGTTTGTGACTGCTGTGAATACACAGTGAGAGATTAATATAGCATAAAATATATACAGCCATGTAAAATGATATTTATGGAGGAATTTAGCTAATTAAAGTGATGGACCAATGAGGAGTTCTTCTTGCTAGTTATGGAGTATCTGAAGATCTGTAACGAAGGCCAGAGGCTGCTGTAGGAGAGCTGCTTTTCATCTCCCTGTACAAAATCCACCTTAGCAACGGCATTTTTTGGAAGTTCTTTTTTTGTTGCGAAAAAGGAAAAAGTCTTGGTTTATACTGGGGATTTGTTAAAAAGTTTAAACATGATTTTGCTGCAAGTAGTCCTGACCATGGAGAATTACTCAAGCAGATTGATGTGGTGTGAATTATACATCAAAACTGTCATTGTTCCTAACACAAGCTTGTGGTAAGAATTTTAGCAGCTGCTGATGCTGAGCAGCAAACCTCACCATTTTCTCAGTGCATAACATATCTCTAAATACCTATATCTACAATTTTATGTGTTTCTCTTTATAGCATAGTCCTATTTCATGCCATTCTGCTGGAGTGGTAACTCATTCATAGGGATTCAGAGGGTGGGAACTTCTTTAAGAAAGAAATTACAGCACTTAGTATTTCCAGAAACTTCCAAGAAAAAAAAAAATAGATTAATTTCAGGAATTTCATGCTGAGCTTTAAAAATGAAAATACCTTGACATAGGCCCTTCAACTTTTTGCCAAAGGAGCCAGCATCATTTTAAAAACATCTACTCATCTAAAAACCTAAACATTGATTTCTACATGCCCTCCTTCCTCCTGCACAAGGTAGAGAAGTTAATTTGGAATGATGTTTGTCTTAACCATTTCAGTTAAAAAAATATTTTTTCCCACTCTCAGTTTGAAGTGTAGGACTTTAATTTTGCACAAACTGTCCATAAAATACAGCATTTATAGCTCACATTTGGACTACTTGTTTCTGATGTTGTTGGCATAGCCAGAGCATGCAAAGGCAGCTTTCAGATCAGAATCAGTCCTATGCAGACATATGTGAGAAGTTTAAGTTACAATATATATAGTGTGAGGCAAAGGCCCTCAAAGCAGAAAAACAATTGACCATGTGCTTAGCTGTAAGAACATTTTGAAACTAGATGAGAGCAGGATTCCTGGGTCAAGACCAACATGTCTAATGCTTTGAAACTATTGTGGGAACCTTACTCCTGTGCAAGAAAATAAATGCAATGACTGCTGTTCAGTCTGTGGATTCCTGGAATGCTATTTCTATATAACCTCCTGTAAGAGAGAAATAAGGTAATTTGGCTGACAAAGACATTTTGCCATCTTCTTTTTCCTGCCTCAGCAGCCCCCAGTGACTACCCTTCACGCTTCTCCAACTGGCTGTTTGTACCTCCCCAAAGGAGTTCAGCTCTGTGATGCTGACTTCAAAAGAACATATTTAAGTGCATTCCTAAATCAGAGTCAATATTTGTGAGTAGATCTGTGTAATAAGGATTTATGGAAGATGTGAAAACTACTCAGTGCTATTTGGCTGCCTATCTTTGATATCATAGTTGGCAGAAGAAAAAACATTTCTGTTTTGCAACAACTTTCATGATTTCCAGATTTATTTTTATTTCAGACTAAAATAAAAACAAGGCCATTCTTTTCTTTTTAAATAGTGACATGAAGCTATCTGGGTTTCTTCAGATCAAAAATATCCAGTTTGTTCTGTGTAGAAGGGAGTTTGTCCTGCATCCATCAAAATGTTAACATCTGTGGTCCCTGTAAAATCTCTCACCTTTCATGAAGCAATGTTTCATTGGAACACACTAATAAAGTGATTCCAGTCATCTCATACAGATAGAGGTATTTTCGTACAACTTTACTGAGGTTTAGTATTATGCTAAATTAAAGCATGTGGTTAATTATGGTCCACACAGACTTATTTTCTAAAGGGGCACTTGACATTCTCTGAGTCTTGGTCTGTGCCTATCATTTTGCCTTTGTCTCTTCTGGTTTTATAACTTCCTTGGGGAGTGAAACTTGTTTAGTGGTTTATCACATGCACACTACAGCTTGGTGAAATTGCCATGAAAGCTACTCGCACATGCTGCAAATGTGACTGACGGCATATTATTTGATTGCCTAATAAATTGGCCAGAACTGCAGCAGAAGGGCTCATTTTCATTGACATGCATCACTCCTTCAGGGGAAAAATTCAAAAACTCTCTGTGTTGTATATAGGAATGATGCTCTCTGTGTTTGCCACCTTCCTCTCTGCATCTGTTTATATCATGGAAGTTACAGTAAATGCTGGCCTATGTTTAAATGGGAAGGTTTGTGATTCATACACACCATCAGATGGTCATTTGACAAGCCACCACGTGAGCAAATGGACAACCATAACTGTCATGGATTGGTGTCATTCTTGCACAGCAAAAACTACTCTTTGCTGGAACCTGTAGCCACAGTTCTTGCACAGAGGTGGAACAGTAGTTGGCTTGACTGGGGTTGCATTTTTGCACAGGAGGAAAGTTGTTCTATCCCTTGCTGGCCCCAGTGATACGATGGGACTTCTAGGGAATAATTTCTCAGGCAATTTCATAAGAAGATGGAGGAAATGAGCCACAGAGCTGCTGTTGGATTGTACTGGGGGAATCTCAGATGCCTAACTCAGCACCCATCAGTTACAAACTGTGCTATGAGCTCACTGACCTAAATGAAGCAATTTTGAGTTGCCTGCAAGCTGCTGCCTTGTATTATCACTTGAAATCAACTGCAGAGCTGGTTGCAGAGAAGATGATTCCTGCATCATTACGTAGTCCCCATCTTGTAGTATTATGTTAACAGCCTAGAAAAGTGGCTTTAGGAGTCTGCTGTCAAACTGAGCGTAAGGACAAGCTTAGCTAAAGAGTTAACAGGAGCCAGGAAGCTAATGCAAGCTGACCGCCTTCACAAATTAGCACTCGATGTCTGAACATTGAATATTTTCTTATGCATTACAGCATATATGTTGACGGGTTTGGAAAATACTTTAAAATACTTTAAAAATACTTTAAAAATACTTTAAAATACTGCATGTTTTGTTCTTTGAGCTTTAGGATGATTTCAGTGGGGCTTCATCAGCTTGGACACTGCATCATGCTTCAATATGTGAGCTTCTGTGTATGTCAATGCTGCACTCTCTTGCTGTGGTTCTGCAGTTGCTTTAAGTGGAGAAGAGGACTCTATGTACCTGACTTCATCCACTGCTAGAGACATTACTATTATTAATCTCCCATCACCTTGTGTAGGAATGAAAAGAGTTTCTTGGGTTACTGACTCGTTCCCTGCCATCATATCATGGACACCATTCATGCATTGGTCAAACTCCACTCCTGTTCCAATTTTACTTTCCTGACAATTGTTTATCTCATATTTCACTTTTCTTCCTACTCCCAGTACAGCAGTTTTGTCCCTGTACAGCCTTTTGATCACTTCCCCAGTGCAGCTAGAGATGCACACATTTGGTTAGAGGTGTTTCCAGAAGCAGAAGACAGTTGTTTTCTTAAAGATTATAGTATCTGTGGCCTTGCCATCAGCAATGACTGGAACTGAGCTACTCACACCCCATTGAATCAAGCTGACATTAAGACAGTTTTATTTGCTCAGTGTCTCTGTATTTCAGTGTTGTAGACTGGAATGAAATAAACAATCTTAGGTTAGTTAAAAGCAATTAAAGTGTAAGGTCCCTGGCTCACCTTTCAAAACATACCTATATGTTTATCTTCCCTCCAGCATAAATCAGCTTTGTCTTGCAGAGCTGCACTAGATGAGGAATGTCTCTTTACAGCGACTCTTGCAGTTCCAGCATGTTTAGTTAACACGACAAAAGAAATCTATAACTTCTTGTATTTTTATGTATAAGAATCTCATCATTCCCATGGTTTCCCTGTCTTTGCTTACCAAATCTCTATTAAGATTAATAGAGATTTCTCTTCACTGCACTACTGCAATATAAAGAATATATTGAGAGGGCAAGTGAGCAGATTAAGAAACCTGCCTGCATTCTGCAGCTTATCAGTATTGTTGTCCAATTCAATAGGGTGCTGGCTAGTACTTTTTCCCCATAGGCATAATCATGAGATTAGGAGGATGCCTTTCCACTTTCTAGGCTGCTGTGGGCACATGAGGTTTACTTTCTCTTGCCTTTTCATATTCAACCATCCATTAATCATTTAATGTAATGCTGCTTCTTCTCTCACCCACACCCTTTCCAGCAGCATAGGAGGCAATAGTGGGAAAGTAGGTGTTATGGTTTGAGAAAACCTGTAACAATTTATTGTCGTTCAGACAATTATTCTATCACCTGATGACACCTCCCCACCCAGGAAAGGGGAATCGTGGAACGCAAAGAAACATGAGGGTTGAAATATAAATAGATTTAATAGAATTAGACTAAATAATTAACAATAATACTAAACAGCCAGTACTAATCCCAATACTGATATAAGATTCACAAGAAGTATACTCAGCCAATTCTGTCAGCAGAAGCTGTGCACTCCCAGCAGCGGACAGCAAATGTCGGACACAGCGAGTGCAATGGCTTTGGGGGAGAGGAAGGTCTCAAGAGTCTGGCACCAGGACATGGAGTTATCTGGACCCGCTGCCATCAAGGGAGAGCCCGCTACACAGCAAACTTCTCTAATTTATATTGAATGTGACATTCGTAGTATGAAATAATCCTGTTGACCAGCTTGGGTCAAATGCCCAGGCCTTGCTTCTCCTCGTCCCTGCACCTGGAGAGGCTCAAAAACACTGAGACCTTGAATCTCACAAAGCCTGTCTTGCCATAAAGTAGTATTTTGATTAATTCAGACACTAGAGTCTTCTAAAAGTGCAATTTTCCCCAGCATTAGAAGAAAGATTAGTCCTGGATCTCTCAACCCAGGACAGTGGGTGATCTTTATACCATTGTAAGAAAAAAAGATTTGTAAGGGCTATTATTTTCAAATAGGCCTGTAAGTTAGTTTAGCCCCTAAGAAGTAATAAGCCTTGGCACTGCAGGGAAATCCACAAACCAGAGTTTCAGCCTGTATATTTAAAGGCTGCTGCTGGTGCCTGCTTTCAATAAACAAAGTATTTTTCAATTTCAAGTCTACTTTAAACTTGCATGAGGAAGCCTGCAATTTGTTGAGCTCACTTTTCTGCTCCCAGGAGAAGAGACGTTTGAAAGTGTGTTGGCTATAGCCGGAAAAGTATTTAAGAGGAGGCTTAAAGCAGGAGTGGGCCCCAGGATATGCTACTGTATGAAAAAGTCCTAGGAAGGGCTCTGGAAAAGATAATAGGAAAGTCTGTAGATTCATGTTGCAGGAACTGGGAAAAACAGAGGAGTTTGGACCTTAGGAGAGCTTAAATGCTACAAGTGCAATTCAACCATGAACTGATGCTTTTAAGTCTTGCACTCTGTGCTCTGACACACTCTCCTCATGTACCATGGCCAGGGTGCATCAGCAGCTTATAGACACAGTCCCAAGCAGACTGAAGTTGAACAAGAATGAGAAATGGGAAGGTCTTGGGTGTAGGATATGATAATGTGGGCAGAACAAGGGAATTGCTTGTTTACTCTGAGGTTGGCAAAAGCAGATTAAATATGTATTGGATTTCTAAGCATTGCAAAAAGGGAGTCTAAACCAGAGCACCACAGGCTGGAATGGTAAAATTTGCAGCTGACATGAAGAAGTGAGTGTCTCCAGGTTCCTTCTAGAAATATCAGTGATGGTATTATCATTATAATATATTTTTTATATAATTTCTTTGAAAACTGTGGAAAAAAGCTAGCTTACTTTAGACAAGAGCCTCATATGACATTTCAGTGAATGTTGGAAACTTCTGAAAGCTTTTTAATAAATTCAGAAATGGGCGTGATTCTGTCTCATACACAAACTGTTAATCAAAAAAATCCAGTGTATCTACTCCCTATTTTTTCTCTTTGAGGCTAGATCTTTATCAGGCTTAGCATATGGAGCTACCTACCTTTCATATAGACACTTTAGATATCTGAAGGTTACAGCTTTCTTGGATTACAGAAGGGGGCAGTGATGTTTCATTTTTTGGAACTAGAGTCACCAACTAACAAAAGCTTCTCTTCTACTTAATGCAGAAATAGAAATTGTCAAGGCTTGCCTTTGCAATCTTGCTTCTTCGTGTTAGTCATATTTCCTACTTGTTATTTTGTTTTCTTCCAGAAAAAAAAAAAAAAAGTATCTTGGAGGAAGCATTAATGGCAGTGGATTGCACAGAGTCCTCCTGCCACCTGCCTGAGACCTCTCTGGCTCAAAGGGCAAATTCACAGTAATATTTCAAACTAAAATAGTGCTAACTACCTGTTAGTTTCATCATGCAGTTTGGCCTCAGAGCTTCTGACATTACAGCTTGTCAATGACACTTTGTAATTCCCATTCATAACAGTTTGCCTTCCTGCTGCAGTTTGGGGAAGTTGAAATAAAACGAGGGATCATTAAAAAAATGAGCATATGTATATACCAGACAGGCTTCTATTCTAAGAACATCTTACATTGTCAAGACATCAAATACCAGATTTGATGGATTGTGCGATTTTAAGTTAGCTCACACATGCAAATGGATGATAAGACAGTTCATTGCATGCTTTACTGTATTTTATTTGGCTCTTGCTGCACTCAGCAGATGAGATGGACAGTGCTATGGAGTGGTTTCCCTATAAGAAATTTCTCTTCTTTGTTTAGCCTTACTTAAACTACTAATAGCAAATGGGCGCAGCACGAGGGATGATAATCATGGAATCTCATGTTCACACTACATGAGTTCACACTCATGTTCATGTTTTCTTCTCTGGCCTCTTAACCATCCACAAAGCTGCTTCCAGACCTGTATCTCTAACTGATCAATCTCAGCACATTCTCCCTTCTGCATCACTTCCCTGATTTCTCTTTATCCCTTACATCAGCAGAGTCGTTCTCACACTGGTTCAAGAGGGGTTTCTGTTCTCTGCATTTCTTTCCACCCATGCCCTGCTGAGGAAAGATGAAACGTTCTGTAGGAGCTAGGTGATTCATTTTGATCATTATTTTATAGTGTGGTCATCTTCTGCTTTCCTGCTGGTGATGGTGTGGTCTTTATCCCTCACTTCCAGGCGTTCCCAATACTTTTTGATATGTAAGGAACCACTGTAAGCACCCACCAACCATACTGTATTGTATACTTTATAATTTTCTTTTTGTTTGATTGCCATTGGGAAATTGGTGACAGTTAAGGAGTACATGGCCCCTGAGGAAAGTTCCAAAATATTTCTATTATTAAAAAACAATTAATTAAAACCTGGAAAGTGGGCTTTATGATTGTTCGATGTTTTGCTGAATAACTCTGCCTTTTTGGGCAGACCTCTATCCTGTCATGTTCAGTCTCTGCTATTGGAAAAGCATAAATGTTTGTTAGAAGCCTCATGATTAATTAACCAAGTCAATTTTAATACAAACCAAGCAAAATAATTCCTCTGATAAGTTTATTTATAACAATCTATTAAATCTTCAATTCCAAAGTCAATAAGATTGTGTACATATGGTCCTCAACACATTTCTGAGGTGAAAATGTTTATTGATAAAAAATAATTTATTGTGCATACCATCAATTTCCAAGAAAAAAAAAATTAGAGCATTTCTCAAATTATAAAAGGAGACATAATCTTCCATTTGTTACTAAAAGACATTGGGAAGAAAACCAATCTCATCCTAATTTCAGTGCTGAAATCACTAAACTCTACATCCTCTTCCATACTGAAAATTCTTACATGGTCCTATTTACCTTTTCTACAGCTGTATCAGTGCTTCAGCTCTGGTATTCAGGTGAAGGAAAAGGTGTAGCTCTGTCATTATCTGGGCTTATTTGTGCTATTTTTTAAAAGATTAGATAAACTTTTTTGTTAAAAAATAATATTTTATGTTCTTTTGTTTTGGTTTATTTGTTGGTATATTTTACAATTGCCCATTTTCAGGTTGTATTTGAATAGTCAGGACATTATCACCCTTCTCCCATTACGTCACGTGCACATAATCTCAACATAGAAATTACCAGGAGAGACTGCATCATAACATATGATTACATTATGATGTAAGGACCTAGAAACACCCACGAGGCTATCAGAATGCCAGTCTACATAGTGTAATTAGCCACAGGTGCACCACAAACAGGACCTGAAAGCTGTGTGTTCATCTTCCTCTGAATATTTGCTGAGGCATATCTGAATATTTGCTGAGGCATAAAAGACCATTTGAGTGCATCAAACACCAAAGCCTGGCTTCAGATAAAGACATAGAATTAAATCCTTTTCCTTCACTATTAAGGCCAAGATCGTAAATCCAGTTTTTTCAGGTCAGAAGCCTTTCATTCACTTATGAAATATTATTCTGCAACTTCAAGAACAGAACACTTTTACAAAATGCATGTGTTCTGTCTCACTCTAGAGACAAGAAAGGTGAGCAGAACTTTGTGTGGCATAAGGCAGAAGTCCTTTTTGATGGCCACCAAGCTTACAGGTGGTAGCTGTCAGCACTGTTCTTTTTGGGAAGCACATTCTCCGAGCCCAGAAGAAAGCAATCACTTGCAGCTGGGTCAACTCCTTTCTCTTCTGTTGCAGCAGTTTCAGATGGGAAAGACTAGGGGGGTGGTAGAAAGCTTTTCTCGGCTTCTTTATATCTGCTTGCTTTTAGCAAGGTAGCATGGGAGGGAAAAGAAGGGGAAAGAGAAAGCAAGAAATGTGAGGAGGAAAGCATGATGTGTTCTCATTTGTTGAAGTGGAAAAGGAAGGAGATGTGTGGGAAGTAGCTTTCTCTGTTGTAGCCTTCAGTATGCCTGCCTTCCTCTGCTATGTGAGGTGAGTAGTCATTAGCCTAGTCCAAGAGAGACAACAATTCTGTATAATCAAAAGCAACCTGTACTCTTTCACTTTTTACTGTGAGATACATCTGGCTTTTTTTGTGTGTGTGTTGTGCAAGTGCGATGTTGCTGGTCTCCTGGGTCTTCCAGTAGTGTGCTGCAGGATCAGGACCTCTACTGGAACTAGTAGTGCTCAAAACTCTTATCTCTTGATATAGCCCTTCAGGCTTTAGGGATGTCTTTTTGGTAACAATTTGAACATACTGTGACTTGTGGTGTATACTCCCTGCAGTATTTCTAGGTTTTCTCATTGAATTTTAGGATAAGTTGTTTTAGAACAAAAAAATTATATTGTTGGCAGACATAATTGCCATGTTTTTCTCTCTGCAAAAGTTGTGACAATCATTGGTATTCTGGTTTGCTAGGGATCTCATTGAGCACATAGGGGGCAGTGGTCCAGCTGAAACTATTTCTCTCTTTCCACTAGAGCCTACTTAGCTTAACCTCTCCCTCCAGTTAGACCTTGGCCTTTCAGTTAATTTCCTGGAGTAAAAAAAATAGCCAGATGGTCCTGTGCCACAGAGCAGTGAGAGGGGTCAGCATATGGCAGGAGTGTCAAAGTTTACTATAAAAAGAATAAATCAATAGCTACCCAAACATGCCATGAGTTACTAATTCTTCTGTGAACTCCAGAAATTATTCAGGGAGGTATCAAAGTACTTGAGATTAAACACAAAGTATTTTTTATGTGTTTAAACTTACAGCATTAAGTCTGTAGACCCAAGCTGGGAAAGAATAACAATTGTAAACCTTTTAGTCTGTAATAATTAAGAAACAGTGCTGGAAGCTGTTACAGAACTTCAGGTGGTATTGTGGAAAGATGATGTTAATGAAGTTGATAGATGAAGCAGTCCCTTTACTTCCCTTATTCAGGGATCAGTAGGGTAGCATCAAGTATTTGTGGATAGTCTGCTATTCCGAGTTCATTTTAATTAGCTGAAACAACGGCAGGTAATATTTAGTCTAAAATATAGATAGCAGTGATGATAAATGAAGAATAATTCTAAGTGCCTGTGCCAGCAGTATTCGTAATAGATGAGTAGTAGGCTTTATTTTATACCAAGGGAATTGGAAAGGTGACTACCTTTAAAATAAATGCATCCATTTATGAGACTGGCCACTGCTAAATAGTTAGTTTCCTGCAGAAGGCCAAATTGTAATTTGTTGATGGTAGCTTTTTAAATGTCTTTACGCTATGTCTTTTGTTTTCTGTTTTTTAAGCCAAATTACCTTGGTCATGTTAATGCTTACTGGATAAGTAAAACAGCAAATGTAGCGTCAAAGAAAAGATACTTGTGATTGCATGCCAGTAAAGGCTTTTGTGGAAATGGCAGCACATTCTGTCAAAAAATCTTGCTTATGCATTCAGAAGTGCCTTGGTGTATTTGTATATTAGGGGAGAAAACAAAAAGTCTGGTTGTATATAAAGCTATTAAACAATCTCCTCTTCCTTCCAGCCCTGGCAGTTCTTATTAATAAAAAACTGAGTTTTGAATCCCTGCAGCACATAAAAAGTTCAGACATCTTGACATGAACGCATTTTGGTTTTTGAACCAGTTAAAAAGGGTCACATTTGATAATGATTTTTGCATGTTAATTTTATGAAGACAGTCGAACTCTCTATAACTCCAAATAAAGAATGATTTCAGGTTTTACAAGAGTTATTCTTATCAGTAACCAGATTAACAATAATACTATCTGGAAGAAAGTTCTGCAATTGAACCAAACCATGTCAGGGAGCAGCTTAATGCGTCTGAGATAGTAGAATGATGACTAAACATCTGTTCTGGCCCTAAGTAGGTTTGACTGGTTTCGGCAATGCATGCTCTGCTTCTTTTTCCTCACTTTTGATGCCAAATATATAAAGGAATATTCTCTAAGCATCTAACTTCAGCTCTTTGGGCTGCTTTATTTGGAAAGACCTAAATCATAGCCTTGCTTATTCTCATATGACCCTGTGGCTTGCTGAGGAATACTGATTTCACCAACAACACTACTTCACCTGGTGTTATTTAACATCTTATTTCTGCATAGATGCTTAAGTAATAGCTGGGCTTCTGCAGAGCATAACAGCTCTGTAAGTTAGAGTGTATTAGACTCACTGCAGCTCTGTCTAGACCTAATCTTTCCTTTGCTCCTACAAAGCATTGGATTTATGGTGTGGGTACTTACTTTTCCCTCTGCATTTTAAAACAAAGGCAAAACTTACAGAAACTTCTGAGATAAATATAGATGGGGAGTGGAAAATAGTAGGAAAGATGCTGTGGCAGGCAGTATACCCCTGTCTTACATGAACATTATTCATTATTGTGTCACAGCAAATACTGGTAAGTGGATTAAAATATTCATTGTCATTTCTCCCCATTCAACTAGTCAGAGTGATATGTGCTTAATTACTCCTAATTGTGTAAACACATCTCAACATTTCCTGTAACATAGTAGGCACTTTCTTTGGTACTCATAGAGCGTGTGTAACAATCTAGTACTCCCACTATCAAACTATTCAAAATGGTTAGTAGAAATGGCTGAGTTAAAGTGCCCACCACTTCTGGCTCTATCTGTAAAACATCTTGCTTTATTTAGGACTGAATATGTCATTAGGACAACAATTCTCCTCTCATCCTTTCTTCAAGTGTTTTCTAAACTGCCTAGAAGTGAAAGTGTAATGTCTATAGTGAAAGTGTAATGTCTATAGTGAAAGGTCACATAACACTGGAACGCAGCAGGAGGTTTCTGTCAGTTATCTTGGTTTTGATTCATTGCTGGTTGATGAATTATGCCTGCTCAAAGAAAGTAACAATGAATGTTCTCATAATCTGCCAGTGTAACATGTCATTACATAACCTGGCAATGTAAAAAATAAAGTTGGATATTATAGCATTTTTAGAATGCAATGGTTTATTTAGTGTTTAGGTTCCTGTAAGACTTGAAGTAACAAGTGACCTGGAGGACTCCATGGGCACATCCACACTGTTCTGGAACTGCAGGGCTGGAAGACAGGTGGTTCTCGGCTTGTGCAAAGCTGGGTTAATTGAATTTTGTCCTAATCCCCACCTCCCTCTGCCCCTTCTTGTAGTCTGGAGAGGGCGGAGGAGAGTTGGTTAAACACATAGTGTCTTAGGTGGTTGCTTGGTTCTCAATGGCTGAAAGCTGCAGCATTCCCTGGTCCATGTTGTTATATATCAGAAGTCAGACTGTAGTTGCAAGCCTGGAATAGACAAAGCAGGTTATTATCCACAGAAGAAAATGAACAGCACACCCATTGCCACACCCTTAGTGACAGCAAGCTCATCTTGCCTATAGTGAGAAGTTTTACTTACAGTTAGAGGTCTCATGTGATGCTGTTGTGGCCAAAAATACCATCTGAAATGCAATTTGCTGCTTAGCAGTTTGGTTTTTGTAGGTATTGAAAAGTTATACATAGATTACAGACAGCACTTGATTTTAACATTTACAGGTGTTTGAAGTTGATTTCTGCAGGTGATTGATTAGATCTGTGGGTGAGCATGCTTATCTCTTCATCGTTAGCACGCAGAGAAATTACTTTCTCGCTGAATCCAAGTCCCAAACAATTCCTTGGAGCTTGACCTCAGAACTTAACATCACAGCGATTTTTAATGAGCTGGAGGATTTGATAGCCTTGTTTTTAAGAGACAAACTTGTTGCTAAAAAATCCCCTGACCTTCCCTTGGCGGGGGTTGTCAAAGGAAGGGCTTCAGGTGCCACTGATGAGCATCTGTATTAGCAGATAAATTCTCAGTGGCATGAAGTACTTGAGCCAAGCTCTTTGCCAGAATGTGGGCTCTTGACTTCAGATGCTCCTTCAGATCACTACGGAAACAGTGATGCTTTCTGTTGACATTCCTCAGGATGTGCCTTAAAAAAAAGCATTGCTGGTTTGCTTAACAAAATCACTAGTGCTAATTAAAAGTGCCTATACTTACTCCAACAAGCTCACTTTCTGTCTTTCCCTTTAGATTACCCAGGAAATGGTGACTTGTTTTGTGGTTTTTAAACCATCATCGCAGTGTCTTTGCACATTGTGCTTATAAAATAGCAGATAACTTAAAGTTGCTTTTAGTTTCAGAGTGGTATTTGCTCCTGCTATGTTTAGACCAATTTCCAGCCTTGCCTTCTGGCTGCTTGTGCTTATCCCTTATCACCATGCCATCAGCTAGTAGCTATGATGCTTTCAAAATCTAAGCTTTAGGAGTGAGTCAGACTTTTCATGCCACTTACCTTTTTTTTCTACTTTAGCTGTGGCTTTTAAACATTCTTCAAATGCAGTGATAGATTTTGGAGGCATTTGATTCCTTATTTTATTATTTAGCACTTAACTGTAACTGAGCCTCTGAAGCAATAGTCTGGGCCCTTTTATCAGGTATCGTATAAGTACAGGTCATAAAGATGTTAGTTTTACACTTAACTGCAGGGCCCTAGCCTCTCCTCAGTGCATAGCCAAAGTTTTGATTTCTGGATGAAATGTTGTATTTTCACTGAATCTGCTTGACAGATATTTCTGGATTAATGTCACAGTCACTAGCCATAGGTTTGCAGTGGTGGGAATTGGGTAAAAATGGCCTTAGAAAGGTACTTTCATTGCATTGCTGTTAAAGGGCAAAATAGCTTTTGATATTAAGCTATTGTATCACTTAGGTTTTTTGTAGATGTCTCTGATAGAGCTAGAGGTTTACCAATATTTCAGTGGTTACTTCAGTAGTAAAATTGGATGAGGAGCTTACCTTTTTTAATTGTTGTTTATAGTTCTGGTTTAGAAGGGAGAAAAACAGTTGTTTTGTTTTGTTTTTCCTGACTTGAGGGAATTTTAAGTAGAACTGGATTTTTGCCTCTACTGTCCCACACATCAGCTACAACATGTGAGCCCGCAAAGGGTATGCTGCTCAGCTTATCTCCTTGTTTTCTTGCAGCAGAGGGACAAATGAGAGTTTTGCATCAATGTGCAACCAGATAGGTAACAGTCAAAGTAAGCATTAAGAGAAACATTAAGCAGCTTCATATGCGGTGCAAAGCTTTGTATATTTGTGATTTATATCTGCATGAATGCTTAAACTAAGTGCATGGATAAGTCAATGGTGACTGTAAAATTTGGCAAAAAATACAGAATATGGCTGCAGAAAAGGCAATAAACTTGGTTTAAATCTGCTACCAGCAATAAAGTCAAAGTCCACGTGCATCAGACTGAACTCATGGCAGGATGTTAGTCTGTAAAGCTGCTGAAGGACTTCATTAGGCCACTGCAGAAGACAGAAAATGCCACTGATCAGAATGACAGAGGAAAAAAAAATCCAGGGGAGAATTTCTGATTTTTCACCACTAGTTGTAGGAACTTTTCCTGAGGCACTTGGAAAACTTTTTCATTTCATGCCTACATCTTTGATGAAGATTACCTGAATCATGTCTGAGGCTGCTTTTTTAATGTTAAAACTTAATCATTCCAAAGGCTCATGTTAACTGCTGAAAAAGTTTCTTATATAGAACGGTTTCCCAGAAGGGAAGAAACTCTCTGTGGCATAATTTGGAAACATAGGCAAAACAACATCTTTCTGTAGATCTTTCAGCTAGCTTTATTTTATGCTTCCTCTGGTCTTCCACTTTTCCTTTTGTGACTCTTTATACACGTTCTGGCAGACACTTTGCCATCAAAGAACTTCAAGCAAATGTTGGCCTATTGATATAAAACATATTTCGAGTTGCAGCCATGAGGAGTTATGCAAGATGTGACTCCCCTACTGCTTCTCTGATTGGAAGGCTGGAAAAACCCTTCCCCCCCAATCAGTTTTAATAAATATTTATTCAAAGCAGAATTTTGGGATCTGTTACTATTATCAAACTATATTCAAATAACATGTTCATGGTTGGTTTTTGTCTTTTTTTTTTTTTAATAAGTAACATTAATTTGAAGAAAACTTTAGTGTCTGGCAAACTAGGAGAATCACAGATACTGAAAAAATACTTGCATGTCAGTTATATGAATTCAATGCGTTTCAGGGAATGAAAACTAGGCATAAGTTTTTTGTATAGTGACAAATAAAAGATAAGGTGCCTTTGGGCTCTTACTTCAGAGCTAAGACAGATGCCTTGAGTACATGAAAGAAACTGAAAGTTTCCTTCCTGTTGCCTCTGCAACACCACAGTCCAAGGAATTTGCTGGGCAGTAGGTGTAAGTATGCATATGTAAGTATGCATGTATGTAAGTTTTGAGAAAGGACAGTAGCACAGGGTATAAAAAGCTTTGTTTGAATAGAAGTGAGGGAGGAGTAGAAGAGTTGAAGAGGCTTAGATGTTTTTCACTTAGTCTCAAGAAAAAAGCCGGCCAACTTTTGTACTAGGGAAGGAGACTGATGTGAAATGAGGTAATTGCATCTTTGACCTATGAGCTGGATTTCTTAATCTGGGGGTTGTGAATTGCAGAAGCTGAATTCTTTTTCAAACCTAGTTAGGAAATTGCACTTGAGAATAAAATAGTATAAAATAGAGTGCTAGTTTTATTAGACAAGCTGCTGTAAGGGTGACTTTCATGTAATTGCTTAGGGACCTCTGTCTGATCTCTTCACTTTAAGCTAATACTAAAGGCTTTAATTGAGTGAGACTCCTCTTGAAGTGGTAATCATTATTTGCGTCATGAGATTAATTTCTAGAGCTGAGTATTTCAGCCTTTGTCTCAGATTAAAATGAATTTTACACCACTGTGTACAGAACTGCTGACAGTGGCACTTACTGGTCTCAGTAAGTCTCAGCACTTCCAGATTGAACTCCCCTTTCCAGATGGTTCAAATGCGGACATGAGCACTCTGTTCCTTCCTAAAGTATGCCACACCAAAGGGTATGGACAGCCCAGATTTCAATCCAAGGTAATGGGATTAGAAGTACTAAAAAAAAAATAAAAATAAAAAATAGAACTTCTCTTGATTTCTCTCTTTCCCAGTTCGGGTTGTTTTTCTAATTATTTTTTTTTTTTAAATTTGGGATTATCACAGAGTACCTGAAATTCCCCCGGAGCATGGATAAAAATCAATGAAAATTCCTTAATTGAATGTTCCAATTTACAAGTGGCAAAAAAAGGGGAGAGAGAAATCTGAAGTGGTTTGGGTTGATTTTTAAAATGCATTCAGGATAAACATGGAAATACATATGAGAAATGAGCAGGCAGAATAAAGGGCAGACAAGGCAAAATATTGCCTACAAATAGCAACTTGTACACAATCTCTTAAGGCTTAGCCTAGTGTGTGAGATCAGGGTAGTCTGGGAGACTGCAAGTTACTCTTATCCATCAATATTATCAGAAAAGAAATATTTGAGTGATCTTGTGCTGAAAAGTCTTGACATGAGTGAAATAATTTGTGTAGGTCTAGTAACTGAGAGCCTTTTTGGTTTCTAGTGCCAATCTTCTTTAAGAAAGTGTTGTAAAACCCTGCTGTTGCCAGCTTCAGTCTCTGTTGATGCTAAATGTGGCAGTCTGTGATTTGCTGTTGTAGTAAAAACACTTTTTGCTGAAAGAAAAACCTTTGTATTTATTGATGAGACAATGGAGGTTTGATTTTTTTAGTTTTTTTATTTTTTTATTTTTTAATTCCTTGAGCCTTTCTGTAGCTGGGAAAACAGAACAATTTGGTTGCAGATGGCAATGAACCTCTGCATTCTTGGAATCTGAGGCAGGTTCAGTCATGATTCTATTCAGTACTTAGAAGTAGAGGCAAGGAAATGCCAAAAGGTGTTCCTGCAGAAGGAGGAACACAGTGAGGATGCTTATTTAATTTATCTATGTGTCTCTGATTGCTAGAGGAAAGTAGTTGGTGCTGGTGACTGGGCTTTTCTTAGGGACTGCTTCAGGAAAGTGCACTGAAACTTTGTAGCTTTGGAACATTATTGCTGATACTGGTCTTCCACTCCAATCCTAATTCATGTTTTTCACCCTGGCTGCTAACACAAACACATAACCTGATTTAAAACAGAAATGATAAAGAACAAACTGAATATGAAGTGTATGTGTTTCATTGGTTTGGGCTTGGCTTTTTTTTGGGGGGAGGAGGGGGTTGGAGTTGGATTTTTTTGGTTTGGGTTTGGGGTTGTGTGCAGTTTTTTGGTTTGGTTTTCCCCCCCCTTTTCTTTCACTTGCCTGCCTTTGTGCATTTATATTAAACTTCCAGATGGTTGTCTTGGTAAGCAATTAATAAACTTGTCTTAGAAAGTTGGTTATTAATTTCAGGTAAAATTTGATACTTCTTAAATGTTTCCATCCACTGTTAGATTAGCCAGCATTGTAGTAGCCTGTTGGGGTGGAATCAAAGGAGGCAACTGTTATTCTTGGAAGGCAAAGCAGATAGTGATGGAGCAGTGTCAGCTGCTTCACAGGCATTTCTCTGCCTTCATTATATTTTTTGACCTCTAAATGATGCCTGTGGGGACCTTAAGCACTCCGTCAGGTTTTGTATATTAAGATCTCCAGTACTATAGCAACTGTATTGCTCAAGAAGGAGTATGCTTAGAAAGGCAGAAAAGTAGTGTCAAAAGACTTTGATGCTTGCCATCTTTCTTTGCTGTTCTATGTTAAACTGCAGAACAAGACAGTCAAAATCCTTGCTGTCTTGTGGCCAAATCCTAGAAATCTTCTCCAGTGATGATGTTTTGCCTTTTGCAGCTTTCATGGAACAGATAAACTTACAAAGACCTTAGCCTTATCCTGACAAGTTATCAAGGAGTGCCATGCTGCCGTTCATCATGAAGTTGTTATAAGCTTTGGTTATGTCATGAGCTTGATCGTTCAGCTAGACTTCTTTAGTGACCTACCTTCAGTTTGATCTGAAAGGATTTTTGTGTGCAAGGCATTTACATTCCCTTGGGATTTGTCAGGATGATGATGAAGTATTATTGCATTTCTCTTAATGATATCTGCAGTAACAAGCTAGAAAAATATAAATGCTCTCTCCAAATTTAGATTAAATCCTGTCTGAGAGTTATACATTGCCTCCTGAGCAAAAATATTTAAGCAGAAAGGATGCGCAAGGAGTATTTCAGTTAATCCCTTTGATCACGTTGACATTCAACATATCCAGTCTTTTTTCTCCTCTTTGTGGTATGCAACTTTCCATATCACAGTATAATGCACCAGCAGAGAAGAGGCTGTTCTGAGTGCTTGGCACATGCAGGTGCATTTTTGTCAAGGCAGAACTGATTGAAAGTCATTAATGATAAACGTATGGTTTACACATCCAGTGTTCATTGTCAGGGCTGAAATCTCTCCTATCTGAATTCAACCTGATGGAATTTTCTCATAAACGTTAAACAAAATTACTCCAGTCCTTTCACCAGTGAAAGGATTTAAAGAAAGGTTTTCCAGCTGCTGAAAAATGGAGACCACCTACTTCTGATCAAGTTTCTTTAGACTACCAGTGGGTTGGGGGGGGAGGCTGCAGGTATAAAATGTGAAAATTATCAAGCCTCAATTGAAAGAAAACAAGTAACTTTTAAAACAATAATGATCTTCTTTTCTCTGTTTCTCTGTCTTGGCTTCACCAAGGGCAAGTTGTGCCTGACAAATTTGTTGGCCTTTGGCCTTTTACAATACTGCCACAGACTTGGTGGACAAAGGCAAAGCAACAGACATCTCCCCCTCTACTCTGTACTCGTGAGACCCCACCTGGAGTGCTGTGTCCAGCTCTGGAGTCCTCAACATGGAAAGGACATGGACCTGTTGGAACAGGTCCAGGAGGGGGCCATGCAGATGATTAGAGGGATGCAGCACCTCTCCTATGAGGACGGGCTGAAAGAGATGGGGCTGTTCAGCCTGGAGAAGAGAAGGCTCTGTGGAGACGTGAGAGCAGCCTTCCAGTATCTGAAGGGGGCCTACAGGAAAGCAGGAGAGAGACTCTGTCAGGAAGTGTAGTGGCAGGACAAGGAGTAATGGTTATAAATTGCAAGAGGGGAGATCTAGATTAGATGTTAGGAAGAAATTCTTTCTTGTGAGGGTGGTGAGGCACAGGAAGACATTGCCCAGGGAAGTTGTGGATGCCCCATCCCTGGAGGTGTTTAAGGCCAGGCTGGATGGGGCTTTGAGCAACCTGGTCTAGTGGGAGGTGTCCCTGTCTATGGCAGAGGGGTTGGATCTCAATCTTTAAGGTCCCTTCCAACTCTAACCATTCTATGATGTAATAATTTGTGGCAAACATAAAAAGTTTGAAACATAATCGGACAACACAGCATCACGTTTAAACTTGAAAATGGAATTGTGATCAGAGGACAGAGCTCTTCATTGCATTCAGAAAGCTGAATAAAATTCTCCATACCATCTTTCATACCCTTTCAGAATTCATATAGTCATCTTGCAGCTTTGATGAATGCTTTGGTTCTTTATTGCAAATCACTCAATCTCATATTTTTCACTCTGGCTTCAGATGAAGTCCGTTACTGCTGGTATATTGAGCAGTTAAATGGTAAATCAGCTGCCATGGGATTTTTTTATTTTTTTTTTCCCCCCAGGCTTTTGTGAATTTGGTTGAATGGCTGAGCTTATGTACCGTATGTTTTCACTTGATTTCTGTATGTCTCACTAGTGAACCTCATCAGCAGGAAAAGCAAATGAGAACTGAGAAATAACAGAAAGGGGCTATAGGGTGAGCTTTGACTCAAACAGATGCTTCCCTCCTAGCCCTTTGTTTCACTGTAGTAAATTTTTCTTTAAAGATACTATTTATATGTATTATTATTTATCTATTTAAAGGTAATAAGCACAGAGAGAATGGCTCAGGCCTGAGCTCTTGATATCTTCTAGAACCTTCAGCTGTACTGCTGGAAATGGTGTTCCCATTGGAGAGGTAGCACATGCTACATAAACATATACATAAACTATTTAATACTCCTCTGCTACCACAAAGACAATATATGTTTACTCCTTTGAAGGTTAGATTTTCCTTGCTGTTGGGCAGCATTTTGCCCACTCTGGGGAGGCTGAGAGCAGCCAGAACTGGCTGAAACCATCTGGAACCAGCTGTTCCTGCAACCCCTCAGAGCACAGCCAACCTCTGGGCACTCACACCTAGTTCCTGTCACTTGCTGGAACACTTGTGACAGTTTGTACTGCAAATATTTTAGGAATTGAGCTTGGTCCTCAGACCATGAGGCTTCTTCCACAGCTTCTCGGGGGCTCTGGCATCTGGGCTGCATTAGATTAATTCAGAATCACAAGAGTCGAGGCTTCTTGCCTGTGAATCTGCAGGTAAGCTATGGTAAACTTAGAATTAGGGAAGCCTCTAGGTTGAAAGAGACCTTTAATACCATCTAGTCCAACCATCCACCTAACTCTAATAAAAAACAACCCGTCACTAAGCACTATGTTAACCTGTCTTTTAAGTACCTACATGGATGGTGTCTCAACTGCTTCCCTGCACAGCCCATTTCAATGCTTAATAACCCTTTCAGTGTAAAAGTGTTTCTTGATATCCAATCTGAACCTCCCCTGGCTCAACTTGAAGCCATTTCCTCTTGTGCTATAGCCTGTGACTTGGGAAAAGAGATCAACCCCTGCTTCTTTGCAACCTCCTTCCAGGTAGTTGTAGAGAGCAATAAGGTCTCCCCTTAGCCTCTTCTCCAGGCTGAACAACCCTAGCTCCCTCAGCCTCTCCTCATGAGGCTTACTCTCCAGACCGCTTACTGGCTGCTTTGCCCTTTTCTGGACACACTCCAGCACCCCAATGTCTTTTTTTGTGGTAAGGGGCCCAAAACTGCACATAGTACTTGAGATGGGGCCTCACCAGTGCTGAGAAGAGGGGGACGATCACCTCCTGAGTCTTACTCATCACACTGTTCCTGATACAGACCAGGATGCTGTTGGCCACCTTGGCCAGCTGGGCAAACTGCTGGATCATGTTCAATCAGTTGACCAACATCCCAGATCCTCTTCTGCTGAGCAGCTCTCCAGCCACTCTTCCCCAAGGCTGTAGGCACTTGGCCTTATTGAACGTCATCCCGTTGGCCTCAGCCCACTCATCCAGCCTGTCCAGATATACCTCAGCTTTCTCCTTATCCTTTGTCACTATCTTACCTCCTGCATCCAATAGAAGATGGAGATTCTTCCAAGTCCTCCTCTTGTTACTAATATATTTATAGAAATTTTTTTAATTGGGTTTTTTAACCTGGCCTTGGATAATTCTAGTTGGGGTTTGGCCTTTCTAATATTTTCCCTACATATCCCTATAATGCCTTCCTGAGTGGTCTGCTCTTTTTTCCAAAGGCCATAAACTCCATTTTTCCCTGAGTTGTTGAACACCTCCTGAACTGTTGAGACAGGTGAGTTTGGTCTATTTATAGGCTTTCCCCTGACAAAGTGGCATGGATATTGGATAGCGTGTGTTAGTTCTTGTTGTCTTAATAGTTAACATGTTAATGTTTGTTTATTTTTAAGCATGTGAGCATACCTAGTGGATAGGCAGAGAGTACACATCCATGCCTCTGCAAGGATTTGTGTTTAAAAAACAAAAACAAAGCCCCAAAACAAAACCAAGCAAGAAAAATCCATCCACCCCACCCCCAAGAAAAGTCCCCAACCCACCAAAATCACACCTCAGTAAACCAAAAGGAATGTTTTAGAAAGCTGATTGTGTAACACTAAAAATCCAGTTTCTTGGCTTGTGTTGCAAACAAGGTAAACCTTTAGGAAATGGGAGGCTGTAGGGAGAACAGCATGGATGATAGAGACTACTAAAGGCAACCTAGGATGTGAAAATAATGTGTGATAGGCATTAGAAGGTGTGCAACATTTTGAACAAATAAAGATAATTAAGTTCACTGTGGGAAATAATTTCTAGGCTTTTGGTATCTTAAACATGCTTTTTTCTTAAATCGTAGATTAGACTAATTCTTGTAGGTTTTGCTCAAACAAAACCTGATTTCTTTAATATGGCACACTGTTACCTTTAAAAGGTTTTTGGTGATATATGAAGCAGATGGATAATTACCCACTGCACATTGTGTTATGGAGTAAGGCTATAGCTGGTTTTTCTCTCTTCTGCTGGTGGACTGGCAGAGCTGCTGCTTGTAATCTGACCACTTTTCATATGCCATGGTTGTGACTTGCATACTTAAGAGGAGCTCTAGTATAAATGAATCCATCTTTGATAAATTTGTCTCTAGCAAATCTAGTAAAGTATTGTATAGAAGAGCTATTGTGTTTTGCATATCCTTTTCCTTAAATCACATATGAGCTTGTTTTTTCACTGCTGTCCTTTTAATAACTTCTTCTTCCAGCTCTACCTTCCACCCCCTGCCATGATCTCAGCTTGCTTTCTTTAAGTTATTGTTTATTATCGCCCAGATAATGGGCATATGCCAACACATTGGCATGTGGTTGGGTAGATCATGCTGATGAGCTCTTACACCTGTGAACTTCCCTTTCAGTATCAATGTTTTTGGTAAAGATTTTGCAAGGAAGAACAGCACTTCTGTGAAGTGGTTGAGGGTCCCAGACCCTCAGCTCTGTAGCCTCGGTGGAGTTTCCCATAGCAGTTTTGTGTCCCAGTCAGGACCCCCTTCCTTGCACGCTCCTGATTGCTGCTGGGTTTTATCCATTCCTGCTGCAGGTGGCCCCTTAGTGTGAGACTGAACAGCTTCCAGCCAGTTGAGATGCTGTTGCATTTTGTGCCTCTGGCTGGGATTGAGCTGAGATGTCTGAAATTTACGCTCTTTTGAGAGTATGTGAGGCAGGACGAAGCTGAGGAAGCTCATTTGGATGCCAGGAGTAGTATAGCCAGGTTAGCACATGGCTATAATTTAGCTAACTCAGAAGCTGTAGGTAGTGTAGCTGCATTTTATCCTCCTGAGCAGGCTAAATTAGTCTGCAGGGATCTATCTGGCTGCCTTTGGTTGAGGGAATGATGCACATTGATGCTGCGGTACTTATTTCTTTGGTGCATCTCTGACCTGTATCAGTGGGTGAGCGTGAAATCACTAACTTCTCAGCAGAACTGTAGTTTTGATGCACTCCCAAAGCTTTCCTCTTTTTCTGAGTCTGAGGGCGTGCCCAGATATCACCTCTTATCTGGGTGGTTTCATTTACCCTGATGCTACAAAGCAGCAAGGGGTTTTGACATTAGTATTCTAAATACTGAGACTATTTAAACTTGTCATCCTTTGTGGCTAATGTTAGTGCTATTTCTAAACAGCTGGATAACTTTCAATCTGAATGAAACTTTTTTTTTAAATAAAAAAAGTCAGTGGTGTATTTTTGTATCCCCTATACCTTTGGGAGAGAAAAAATAGTCACCTTGCACCTGGTCCTTACGAAACTGCCCAAAAGTATTGGCACTGCTGCTTTCTACTCTCACATATTGAAGTCCTTTCTTTCATATATGTTCTGAGTAGAGCACTGGATTTTGGGGGAAATAGGGTTCTTCTGCTGCATGATTTATTTACATGAGACCATGTGGCATAGTGATATTGATAAAGCCCTGTTTATTCTTTTACGCTGCTCTTGACTCTAGGTAACCTTGACATTCACTTCTGGAACTTGATTAATTTTCTAAAGTTAAATGGCTGTGTTAATTAACCAACAATTTAGGCTCTTTACCAAATTCAGTAGAATCAGCCTTTTTGCTGTAGGAAGATTTAAAATGAGGATGACCCAATTGCTGTTTCCCTGAACTAATTTAGAAAGGGAGCTTGAAGTGCCGTAAGGCAAACTTTGGTTTATTGCAGTATTTTATGCATTCCACTAACTTCTTCGGTTGCTCTAGCGCTGCAGAGGCAAAATAAAAGCTAGACTTTGACTAATGTTCAAGTTTTAAACCAGGTAAATACAATCTTTAAAAAGATGAGTGTGGCTGATGCCTAGTGTAAACCTAACTCTGACTCAATTTATTTGAATTCCTGTTCCTGAAAATGAAAGAATCACTCTGTGGCAGATGCAGTGGGAATTTCCTGTGTGGAAAGAAAAAAAAAAGCAAACCACAACTAACACACCTTAATTAAACTTCCTGCTGAAAAGAAATCTACGGGGAGTTGGAGATGCTTCTCTGCAATTGCCAGCTGTGGAATTTGAGTCTTGGGCACTCATTCATAGAAGTCATCGTTGTTTTTTGGGATTTTTTATGGAGCTTTTGTGTGTTTTCCCCCCTCTTCACTCCAATTAGCGTCATAAATACGTTCCTCAGTCTTCTTAAACTGATATAATTCCACCTTGAATTACGTGTCACAGTGGTTTCCCATTTGCATGTGGTGTTCAAGCAGTGCCATAATGGACCCAGAAAGAAAATGGGTAGTTGGAGGTAGAGAGACAGTCAGTAAAACAAGTCTGGGATGGCTTATTACCCTTTTTTCTTTTTTTCTTTTTTTTTTTTTTAACTCTACTTTTTGGGGACAGGGTGAAGAAAAAATATCAAAAAAGCAGGTGATACTATGAGATAGTATCATTAACATTTTTGCCTTTTATTGTAAGAATTACTGAATCACTCTCTACATTACTCTGTGTAGTAGTTGTTGGCACAGGCTGTGATTTCAGGACAGTCAAACTAAACTGTTTTCCCACATCCAAGGATTTCCTTAAAAAGAAAAAAGATGGGGGTCTTTGGAGGTGAACTGGCAGTAGACCTGCTTTCTGCCCTCCCTTTTGTTTCTCTCTCTCCCCATTGCTTTCAGCCTTATATACTGCAGTTACTTATTTTGAGTCTGCTCTGCAGGTGTTATATTCAGACAAACTTAATGTCCTTTCACTAAAAGCCTTTTGCAAACAAATAACATACAGGCAACCTTTTGGCTACAGGTCACATTCAGAGTTTAGATACAAGTGTGATGGCTGTGGCTGGGATGCTTGTGCTTGGTTTTGTCTAACTTAACAAAGTGCTTCCAGAATTTTCATCTGCAGTTCAGGTAGTGGTGTTTATGAATTCATCAGTCTGTATCACTTGTGGACATGACAAACTTAGCATTTTACCAGGAGTGAAAACAGTAAGTGTTGTCAATCTCTTTTCAAAGCAGTGTTGCATCTACTTAGTTACTGGTGTATGGATTAGTGCTGTGAAGATGATCAGTGGTATAATGAAATGGCTCAGCTGTTGATGCTGTGGAGTAACTAACATACCTCCTTGTTACTTCCTTGTTTCTCTGGTATGTTTCTGTTTTCAATTCTATGCTACAAATCATTTTTCCAAATTATACTTTTGAAGTGCACTCCAGGCAGCTTTTTACATTTCCAATAGTTTCCAATTTAGTAATTTACCAATTCTGAAACCTCATGCTGAAATTTGTCCATTCAGCCTGAAGCCCCATAATGTTCCTTAACTGTTTAGTTGAACTACATAATTACAGAAAATAACCTCTGTAATTTTACAGCATCTTCCTCTCCCAGTGATTTTGCAATGTACTTGTCATATATGTAATTTTACTATGAAGTTGCTATGTAAATAAACCTAAATGGATGTCTGTCTAATTCAGAGTTACTATTGCCTGGTGCTGCCAAAAAGAGGAACATTTAGTTTGTGTAGGGTAGATGATGATTGTTTCAAATCTGGTAAGCTGTTGGAGATATAAAATGGAATTCTGGTTACCCAAAGCCAATAGTAAATCTCTTATTATCTTAAAGCAGTGTTTGACCCATTTTTTTTCTTTTCTTTTCTTTTTTTTCCAAATCCATGAAAGTAAATGAGATTTTGGGACCAGCCTGTATGGGTCATTATTTGATTTCATGGGCAATAAAAATTCTGAGACAGCAAGTATTTAGAATTTTTTATTTTTTATTTTTCCTGATGAAATAATGACTCTTAAGAAATGTGAGTTGTTTGTATTTCTCTGCTGGAAAGTTTCAGACAACCTAACCACATGATAGAAGGAAATGCATCGTATGTTGATCAGGCAGAACAAAGAATAACAAAATAGGAGACTGAAGAAAAACATTTTACTCATCTCAGTCAGGTGGTAAGTGCTTGTGAATATTGCATTCGTTTGTAGCTAATTAGCTTGGCTCATGAATTACCGTAACCACTGTGAGACAAGGACTAGAGTTTCAAGGTGCTACCAGTGAATATACAAGAATGTTTCTTGGAGGAAGCTGGTAAATTAAACAAGACTGAAAAACTCTAAGCCTGAATGAAGGAGTGACCAACAGATGATGAGACAGTGAACAGCGCTGGATGACGTCCAGCATTTACGTCAACTGAATAAAAGCTGGAGAGCAGCTTTTGCATTCCAGCAGAATAAAATAAGTTAATTTTTGAAACCATTTTCATGGAGTACTAGGGCGTTTTTTGAAGGGAAAGTCAGTACAGTATATATCAAAGACAATGAACCCTTCCCTCTCCCCAGGAAAAAAAAAGTGTTGCTAATATAAAAAGAAGGGTGAACAATCCCAGGAGACTTTGTGGATTAGTAATATGTTGAGGTAAAGGAAATAAGAGGTATGTTGTTGTTTCCAGAGGCATAACTGGTATAAACTGATGTGCAGAGAAAGAATTTACTCCTCAAGGAACACTTAAAGCACTACCATACTCATTCATTTGCAGTTAAGTTACTGATCTAATCAGCGTCTTTCACTTTATGGTTTTCCAAGAAACTTTGAGACAAGGCTGGCATTGGCACATGATTATACTTTTTCTCCTTAGAGTTTTGGATGCTGTTACATTTTTGTTATTGAAGGGTAATTCCTTGAAGTATGTTACTTGAACTGTGTTGCACAGGCATTGATATACCACCACCAGGGATAGAAACATTAGAAGGGGTGTTTCAGATCATCCCCTGAGGATTTTCAGCATATGCCCTTTCTAAACTTCATCAGTTAAGTAGAAGGTAATGCTGAGTAAAATTTCAGTGCTGTACCTAAATTAGTCCATCCCCAGTGTGCTGGCTGGTGGACTGCCTTGTTACATGTGCCTGACACATGGCAAAAAACTGTGGGTGGAGCTACTCTGTGCATACAAGGAAACCCTGATTTGACATGATGTCACAGAAGAGCAGAATGGACCTCACTCAAAAAACAGAAGCAGCACTATTTTTTATTGAGGTAAAATAATAATTTGACAAAGTTCAGTAAGTTTGATGGAATTTAACAAGTTTGACAGTGGTTAACTGAAGTTCAGTAAATTTGATGGTAAGGTTCACCTTATTAACTGTTGCAAGGAAAGTTGAGTTAGTGAAGCTTGCAAAGCTGAACAAGAGTTAGCTTGTCACTTCTGAGGATTTGTTGTGTCAAGGGATCCCTCACTATTGAGGCATCAGTAAAGGATCTCTTCACCTTTGGCAAGGAAGGATCTCTGAATCTCAGATGAGGACACTCAAACCTTGAGAGGTGTTCCTACTCAAAGGGATGGTCATCTGGCAGCAGTTCAGCTGCAATTCAGAGGGAGCTCAAAACAGGCTCATGCAATGATCTGCTCTTGGTAAAAGGTCTCTCTGCCTTGGAGAAGCCTTTGCGAGTCATCCCAGCTCAAGATCACCACCATCCTGCCTAGCAGGGAGAGCTCAAAGAAGGCTCACTTAGGCCATCATATTCATGGGATAAAGTGGTTGGCTTATAGTCAAATTGCATGAGATAGGAAGATAGGCATGAAACTCCTAGTACCCACAACTTGCTTTGCTTTTTTGATAAATGAGTTCTGGAAAAGCCACCTGTTATTTAGGCGTTAGTCACATAATTGATGTTCCAAACTCATATGTATTGATGTTTACTGTGTCACTCTGTTCCTTTGTGGGTTTTTGGAGAGCAGGTTGAAACTAGAGGAGCTCTGGACTCGGATCTTTACCTCCTTTGGATCATGTATCAAACTGCTGCTAGTTTGCTTAAGGGGTTGAGCTCATCCATCGCAAATGACTTCAGTTCTGTAGCCTTTTGTAAAAAAGAATGGGAAAAATAAGTTTAAAACATGGGTGATAATGACTGAGAAAATGTGTCTGTATGAATAAAGTGTTACTGTAAAATATAACCTAATAGTATAAATTTGCACTTAAAATGACCTAAAATTGCACAGCTGTAGTGGTTCCAAGTGTCAAATTAACATTTCTGTTTTATTTCCAATTTCAGTTCCTGTACTCTACATTATAACGGCATGAAAGGGCTATTAAGAAGAGTAGAGCCCAGATTTTGCTGCTGATTGTTATTGTTTATTGTTGTGCAGAGGAAAAGCAATACCTGATTTCTATTAAAAATCACTGTGGAGATAAATGCAAGCATCAAAATTGGATTTAAATGATGTTGCTACAAGTATGATGCATTTTTCCCTTTCCCTAAACCCTCTATATTCCCTACAGCCCCCCTACAATGCTTCTAGTACAATATTGTACAGTCTCTGTACAATACAGCTTTCCTGAAGTCTCAGATTTATTTACTGTTATCACTCAGAGCAACTTTAAAACAACCTACAGCAAGAATATGAAGATTGCTTGGACTTAAAGAAATGCAAATAGAGTCTGAGCACAGTTTCAGGTAGTTTTTCAGATACTGCAGATTCCCAGAGGTGCCTCTGTTTTGGGCCATGTTGGATCTTAGAATCACAGAATACCTTGAATTTGAAAGGTCTCAGGAGGGCTCTAGTCCTTTTGCTTAAATTTGGGCCAGCTTCAATTTCAGTCATATAGCTCTGCTGGACACGGCTCTGAGCATAATGTGCTCCTATGGCTTCTCTGGGCACCTGTGTTTGACCAGCCTCATGGTGAAACAGCTTTTTCTCTCTTAATCAGAATTCCTGTGCCTCAATCTTGCTTTTTAACTTCCTAATAAATAGTATCTTGCCAACACAGACAATAGAAGCAATTGTTCTTCCCCCCTGTTGGTGATTCACTGATGTATTTAGGCACAAATTATTATGCACTGTTCTCTATACGTTAACAGATGTGTATGATGCAAATGCCTCTGGGATAAATGTAGGTTATTACTGGCTCTTGATTGAATCCAGATACAATGACAATCAACTGGAGTGACACATTTCTATTTTGTTTGTCCTAGGCACGTCCTAACAGTCACTTATTCTGAGTAGTATGGTCTTAAACATACTGCATTTTCAAACAGTTTTAAAAGTGATCCTTCTGTAAGAATTACTATTTGCTGTTAATATAAAACATCTATACACACACAGCAATACTAAGCTGTCTTTATCACAGGTAACCTCCTTTTTTTCTGGCAGGGGAAAACCTCTAGCACAATTGAACTTTCCCATATGTGTAAGAGTCTGCTTTGTATTGCTGACCCTGGCACTGTTAATTATAGTGATTAATTCTGCCTGGCCAAGGGTGTGCACCTGTAGGCTCTGAAGCTCATTGTATGCCCATGTCTTTAATATTCCTTTAGGGAAAAAAAACCATCTTCCTGAAAAGTCTTGAATCCTTTTAACTCATTTTCACTGATTGAAATTGACATTTCAAACATGCAAATTTGTGTGCAGTGCTTAAAGGCTGTTGATGTGCACGCAAGCACATGGCCCTCGTCTTGATACGCATGGCTTGCTCTGTGTAGCCATGAGATAAGAGTCACTTTGGGTTTGTGAGTCATTGACTGACTATAATTAATGTACACATGCATATTCAAAACAGAATGTGGAGAATGTCAGAGGGACAAGATGATGCCCTTGTGTGGCTCTGGTGGCACTCAGGAAATTGTTGGTGAAGTTGTCAGTGAAACTGTTGGTGTCAACATGGTCTCCATGAGTTACTTCGTCTATGGGAAAAATGACATTGTGGCCAGTAACAAATCTGTTTGCTTTGTCTCTAACTGCCACTTGATAGCATCTCACTAAACTCTGCTTGGCAGAGTGCCCAGGAGACCTAGGGATAATGTGAGGCTGGCGGGAAACTCGGTATGCCCCAAAACTGGACACTGACTGCAGTGGGCAATCGACAGGGAGACAAGGTTATTTTATTTTGATAAACACAACTAAGTGTTTCAATTAAGTTTAATGCTAAATTATGTGTTCTCTTTAGCTCACAGCTTCATGCAAAGTGTTGGTCACTTCCTTCTTCTGTTATTTTGGCTATCTGGGGATGGTATATCATTTTACCCAGTGCAGACTTCCTTTGGACAACGTAGGAACATGGGCTCTGGAAATACAGGGCTGTAAAGACACTGAGACATTGGAGCTTGCTGCTTGTCCTAGTGGACTTGGCTTAAAAATAGACTGAAAAAAAATTTTTTTTGCCATTCCATGAGTCACATGAAACTTGTATTTCTTCCTGTTTGGCTTTGGGTCAGAAATTACACTTGCTTTGGTTTGTTTTTTGTTTTTTTTTCCTAGAAAAAAAATAAAAGCTAAAGAAAGAGGCTGCACTAAGCAATAGTGTGATGAGAGAAAGATTTAGCTTCAAGTCTCTAGTGTAATAACTTTAATTTGGGCCTTGAGGTGATATTGGCTTTAATGATTAATGGTCACTTGGCTACTTCTGGATGCAAATCTTTTCACTTTCATCTTGAAATTCCATCCAATACCTTAACATTTAGTTAAAGTAGCATTATGCTGCCAGAAAAATCTCTGGATGGAAGTAACTGATGCCTTTTTTTTTTTTTTTTTTTCAGTTCTTTTGATGAAAACAGCAAAGGAATTGGTGGGGGGAAAAACCCTAATGGGTATAATATCTCAGTGGGAAAAATCAGGTTTACAAGTCCCTGTGCTAACTTTCAGGAGTTCCCAAGGAGGGAAAAGTAGCATTTAAATTACTTTGAGAAGTCAATTCTCTTTATGGCAAAATTTTTAAGTGCGTTTTGTTCTACTGAATCTATGAGTATTTCAGTCTTTCATCTTGATTTGGGATAAAAATAGATACTGAATTATCAAAGTTTGCCACAGGGCAGCAGATCTTAGTTTCAATAAATTCTGCAAAGTACCCAGCAATGAAAAGTTTCTTTCAGGCTTTATTCAATATTCCTCATTGTGCATGTGCAAGGAAACATGGAGTGTTAGAAACCGACAACTAATTAGTTTGGTTTTTACCCAGTGGAAACTTCAGAGGAAAATATACCGAAAAGCTCAAAATGATGTAGAAAATAGATTATTTTTTTTTATAGGGAAAAAAACCTTAATTTTTTTTTTTTTTGTTGTTAAAAACCCCAAACAGACAAACTCTTCTTAAGTTTTCCATAAAAATTCCGATTGTACTTTGATTAGAATTAATCCTTGTTTTTTATGAAGAGTTCAATTTAAAACTAGAATAAATCTCATAGAAGAATTTTCAAAGCTGATTTTTGGTTTGATTGGTGCAGGTGGTTGTGTACTTAGTAGTGCTCCTCCTGAGTCACAGTAGTGGAAATTTAAGTCAAAGTAATTCTTCCTCTAGTAAATTCTTTATAATAGTAAAAATAACAATGGAAGATTACCTGTGTTCTCTTCCATTCTCTTGCAGTAGATTTGCTTTGTGATCAAGCCCTTAATCTGAACCATGGAGCAGCTAATCTGGCTGTGAAAATGGGCTGTAGTTACCTGCGCCATGGCTGTGCTAGAGAACAACTGCATGCCAACTGAAATCTAAAGCTGCTATCATAAGTCTGTACCAGCTGAGAAATATTTTGACATTTAAAGAGAAATCTTTTGTTTCCTCCGTGGGCTCTGTTTTTGTTCAGAACACAGAATGAAGCTGGTTTTGTTAGATCTATTCTATTCCAGTGAAGCTGTGAATAGGTAGCCCTATTCGGATATTGAACATGGGAAATGCTGGAGCCAAAACTTCTTGCTAAATTTTTGTGTGAGGATCAGCTTTGATTTGAAACATGTATTTTTTTTATGCAGCCCACACCTGCTTTTTTTTTTTTTTTTAGCTCATTTCACTTCTGTATACCATGTACTATAGAGACCAACATAACTGCACAATCCTAACACATGAAATGACTTTTCAGCGGTCTCCCTGCCTCTCAGCCCCAGATAACTCTCCATTAGCAGATCTGTGATGATGTGCGTGCCCCTGGCACTTCCTTTTGCCCACACCATTTAGTAAAGATGACTTTGGATAAGCTTTTGACATTTTGGCGACACAGATGCATCTCCTAATGGGTTTAAGTTTGGTTATATTGTATGTATCAAACTGGCATAGCTCAATGCTCAAGTCTCTGAAGCATCACAGCTATGTTATCGTGGCTCAGTGCCTGAGTTTTATAGGAATAAATCTTGACTTTGTGTTTTCAAATACTAGTGGTTTAGTTATGTGTTTTATTTTGGAGAATTGTGACATTTTTGGACAGAAACTGAGAACAGAGATAGTGTTTGAATGTTTCCAGTTATCAAGCCCTACAACACACCATGGTTTTCCTTCCTTGTGAGCTGCACAACACAGTTTTGGAACAGAGTCCGTGGAGAGAGTGCCAGATGTGTGGTGAAGTGGGACAATAAACAGCTTCAACAAAGAAATGCAGGAAGTCCTAGATAAACTAATTCTCCCTCTTTCACCAAGAAAATGGAGATCAGGCACTTTTTCCAGGGAAGCGTTACATTTAAATCCTAATTTTTTCCATTACTGGAACTATCTCCATCATGTCTGTTGAATGTGGTAGTAGTGATGAACCACTTTCTTCCCACACTGATGAGATCTGCAATGTTACTCTTCAAGATGAGAGAGGAGGAATAAAGGCAGCACCACTTTTCCAAGGTCTTCTGAACTATGGGGTTACTGTGTCCAGTGTCAAGTTTCTAATTTTTATCAGCCTAAAACAATGTCCTTCTCACTCATTCTTTTTTTCTTGTATGATAAGTGTGTTTCTAGTTCACATAGGTTTTCTTGTTCAGTCATGGCTGGGTCAACTAGGAGCTGTTGCTTTCTTGTAGTAAACTAGGAGTGAGGGAAGCATCTTTGAATGCCTCCTCTTTTGCAGGTTCCTGTGCGCTGCTGTGTTAACTATATGCAGTGCAATACCTTCAAACTAATACCTAGTTGGCTGCTTTTTCAATTTTCTGTTGTCTCACAGCACCTCATGTTTGTTTTTTTTTTCTTTTTTTCTTCTTGAATTAGACAGTCTTTAAGTATTTATATTGCAACCTTCTTTTATTCTGCAATTTATAGATGGTACACCATGCAACTGATGAAAAGAAGTAGTAATCTTAGATGCATTGGGTTGCAATTTTTTGTTGTTTTGGTGTTGGGTTTTTTTGGTATGTTGCAATATTGTATGCAGCTAACAGGGTTTTCCTGCTATAGTTACATGGAGTGAAGTGTGGTGGAGAATGGGAAACTTTCATTGAATCTTAGTAGAGATGGGAACAAGTCTCTGATTTCCAGAAAAAAAATTATGACCTGGAAGAATTTTCTAGATACCTAAAGTAACCATCTAGAGTTATATTGTGGATGTCTTTAGCATATCGTGTCCCTAAAAATCTACCTGCAATCATGAAAAGGCTGTAAAAAAACAGAGGAGGAAAATAGGGCAAAGGAGAGATAGGACACCAAAAAAAACCCCACCATCAGAAAGTGTAAATACATGTATTGGAAGTGACTGTGAAAACACTGTTCTTTGTGCTTAGTCCTATATATAATTATTGTCTAGCACTTAAGTCTAACTATATGAGTGCAGTAGAAATGCCCCAAATAAGCAGAGGTGAAAAGAGATGACACAGTTCCTACTTTGATAAAGTAGACTTGTACTCACTAAAAATTCACTTATTTTAAAATGTCTTAGCCAGATTTATAGTGTGGTTTCTTACACCTGCTTTCTGACATTCTGCCGAGAGATTATCTTGAGTAATTACAGATCAAACCCATTATTACTACTCTTATCATTAGAAATATCTTAAAGTACATTGCTAAAATGGCTCTTTTTGAAGACATTAATAGTTGTATAGGTTTTATTTGTTTTAAATAAAAGGTATTTAGGAAAATGTTTTAACTGCTTCGCACATTGAATGAAAGATAAGCAATATATGTAGCTCTCCCTCTGTCTAGATGGGTAGATATAGAAGAAGTTGGAAGTAAATGGAAATGAATTTGTACAAACACACATTCCATTTTATCTTTTTATCTTCCTAAATGCATTTCCATATATGCATCTTCACATGTGTCCGTATTAATAAGTATTTGGCTCATTAAAATCAGAAAATGCATGTTAAACATGGGGTGACCTTTTTTGTCTTGTTGGGGATATCCAAAATCACTGTGGTCAGGGAGCTAATCCCAGTGATGGGCTGCCTCCTCTATCAGGGGAGTTTTTCAACTGAGACACATCCTTTTGGCACACTTAGTAGGCCCCTTCCTTGCATGTTTCTGACTTGCTGGGAAGATGCCAAGTGCTTATTGGCTTTTTGCGTTAGTTTGCTTCAGAGATCAGTTGTGGGGTTTACCAAGGACACCTAGTGAAAATTCAGCACTCTGATTTTGCAGTTGCAAGGTGGGTGCATGCCTTTCTCATGCTCCAAGGCCTTCCCATCTGTGTTCTGTTACAGGAAGGAGAAAATGCTTTTACTGTCTGCTATCGTGTATTTTGGTCACTAGTAACTTTTGTTAAAATTTTCTGCACAATTTTTATCTTCAAGTCAACCTTGTATTCTGTAAGATTTAGTCTAGATGATGGGAACATCCCAGTGTTTGTGAGAGAGACAGCTATTGTGCAGGTATGCCAACCAGTAAATCTAAGTATACCTTTGCAGGGACTGGGGGAAGCAGCAAAGGAAAGAATTTCTGAAAGAAAAGATAAACAATACAGGGCAGAGTAAACTATTTATAAAAAAAACCCCAAACCAACGAAAAAGCTAAGCAAAACAAACCAACAAGAAACCCAACTCAACCAAAACAAAACAACAAAAAACTCAACACAAAATCAGAGTTAGTCTGGTGGATGTCTTCTAGATGCTTCTTTTGTTATATTGTACTGTCCTATTGACAACATAACTGTCTTTTTGCACATTTTCAGTATGTTACTGCAGATTTTGAGCCAAAGAGCATCGTCTGTAAATATATTCCAGATGTAACTTTATAGGTCAGAATTTTTCCGAGGTAGCAACATGAGACCTTATAATAGTGTAAGATGCTACTCTGATTGTCTTGTCTTATATCCAGGCAAAATCTGGCTGAAAGCAGAGGGAACATACTACCCAGACAGGGCTGGCTTTCAGTTCTTAGTATTCTGTAAGTACAGCCTTAAACATATTAGGAGCTGTAGCTTTTGGGGTAGCATCTGTTAGAGTAAGATAGTACTAGCTGAGGAACCTGCAGTTTTAGCAGGTAGGAATATTTTTATAGCAGAGGGGATGTGTATGGTAATAAAATGAAGCTGTTACTGCCATCAGCCCTGCTATTGGAGTTGTTATTGATAGATACAGAATAGAAAAGAAAAATGAAGGAGTAATTGCAAGCTTTTTCCTTTCAGATGGAAAACCATATAATGAAGTATACACAATAAGACTCCAAATAAAATAAAGAACACTAGAACATCCAATATCACTTTGGTAGAAATGTCTCATTGAATTTCCAAATCTATTTAGTATAATCACAAATTGTATATAATAATCCCTTTTGTAGATCTACATAGTTCTTTCTTACCCAGTAAAGCAAAAGTCATTATTGGGAGGTAAAATTATTGTTATCCTTTTCATGTTTTGCCTTTTTTTTTTGTCCTTTTATTATTTTTCTGTCTTTAATCCCCTTCTTAATTTACTCTGAGGCAATGGGAATGCTTATAAAAGCATTCAGAGCATGCAGGCCTTAATTGTCTCTCTTGGTTTCAAAGTCTCACCTCAGTATTGAAGATGGGCTATGAACCATTTTTGGTTAGGACTTAAGTGCCTCTCTACAATTTCTTGTTTTGTCAGTGGTATGTGAGATTGTGCAAGTCAGACCACCTGCACTCCTGTAAGCCTTATTATGCTTCCCTGACATCCACTCCACAGACATTAAATTGAGTTTAAATAGATATAATTTACTGGAAGAGTATTGGACTCCAAATTTACACCTTTCCCTTGACACCTTCCTTAGAATTCCTTAGAATTCTCATCAAAGTCCATGAGACGAGTACAGTGAGAAATCTACCCACGTTCTGCAGCCTCTGTTACTCATGAGCTGTCTAACTTACCCTCTTTCTTACACTGCCACATTTAGTTCAGTGATGAAAAGACCAAAAGAAAACATCAGAAACATGACAAACACTGTTTACTCAAAAAGTCATCCAGTAAACCTACCATTCACTGTGTCCAGCTGTCCCAGGACAAGGGGAATGCAGAGGATGTTTGCTATGACCATGGGGCAAGGAGGGGAAAAGCAGAAGTTATGTTTATGTGTACTTAGAGAATAGTGAAGTATTTGTGATTTCTGTTTGATGGTGACAGGGGGAGGGATACCATAACCTGTCTGTTTCCAGAATTTGTAACCAGTATCAGAAGCCTGAGAAGGTTGTGTCTACAGCAGCTATCTGACTGTGAAGTAACTGAAAGCGGCACAGGAAAAGATAGGGATTCCAGAGGTTTTCTTTCATAGCATCGATCAAAGGCTTTTAAAGGATAAGGATCATAAAGAGATGGATGTGAAAGTACTATTTATAAAAACCTTCCAAGTGATACTGTTGGCTATATTTGGATTAAACCCCATTTGGATTAGTCTGAGGCCATCAAGGATTACTTTCTGAAGGCAGAAACTCAGAAGAAAAAAACTCTTGTAAATGTTTTGAACAATTTGGGGGTTTACCTCATAGTTAAATGCTAATTTTTGTCACCATTTCAGAGACAGGGAGAAATCGTCCATTTGACTCTACTGGTGACAAGCTGTTGATGGGTGTAGCTCCTTCAATTTGTGATGACATGTTGGCATGAAGAAGGCATTAAGACCAATTTAGGAACTTATTTTATGAATATCAAATCCATGTCATTACAGTGTTAAGTAACAGCAACTGCTGTTAAGTACTCCCAACAATGTTGCTGTTTAGGTGTGATATATAATCATTCTGCTTGTGATACAAACTGAATAAACCTGATAAGTGCACCTTCTGCTATCCCTAAGGTAATTTTGTGCCCCACATTTCCTATGAATGCCAAGCAAGTGGACCCTTAGAGATTCCTGAATGTACATTTTGTTATCACAAGCATGCTATAGATGAATGCTTTTTCTCTGGGACAGCATTTTCCAAGGGCACAGGTTGTCCTCTTGTCCTGGTGAAATCTTTGCTGAGAGCCAGAGTGAGGCTTCAGTGCCTTGTCCTGTTGTTGGAAGTTAGACTGCTCTGTTATAGTCATGCCTTAAGCCAATGCTTTATGGTGGTGTTTAATGTTCAAGTAACCATGACTAATTTGCAGTCTCACTTCATATCATCCTGCATCCTGGACAAGAACCAAGTGCTTGACTTGCAGCACAATCTTGCTTGCTCCGTGGAGTCTTAGAGGATTTGCTTTGTTGCTGGGTTATTAAACATCCTTAGTAGTTTTTGACTCTAAACTGATAGCCAAGTGATTGCTGCTGTGTTTGGTGAAGAAACCTCCATCCCATGAGAGGGAATGGTTCAAACTCTGGGATTCTTATTTCTGGGATCATGTCACTGGTGCAAAATCCCCAGTGTCCAAATGGATGTCTCCCCTCTGCAAGCAGCAGTCACAAGCAACACCCATCTGGGAATACAATTAATTCCTCTTTCTTCTACTTCTAGAAAAAAATGTTAGCTTTTGCATGTTACATTTCAAATTATTGCTGTTCTCAGACTTAAGTTTTGATCTTGTAAGTAGAAATTAATGTCTATTGCCATGCTTTTTGTCAACCCATTTCTGACCCCTTGATTTTAAAAAGGTGATTGTAATATTAGTCCTACTTTGCAGCTGTGAAAATGGAGACAAAGCAAGACAATGAGGTTTGCTTCATTTTACAAACGTAGCCAATGGAAGAATCTTTGTGGCTGGTGAAACACTGAACAGGGGCCCAGAGCAGCTGTGAAAATTCCATCCTTGGATGTATTCAAAACTTGTCTGGACCAGACCTTGGCAACCTGCTGTAACTTAGCATGGGCTCAAAGTAGGGCTACCTTCAAAAGCCAGATAAACTGCAACCAGAATCATGCCATGCCTTTATTTTCAGATACAGGAATAACACTCGAGTTTCCAGAATCCCAGTGCTTGCTTTGGTCTCTACTATGTCATGCAAAGTAAATGTATATTACTTTAGAGAGGGGAAAAAATAGTCTTTTTTGGCAAACTCTATATTTTCCTGGAACAATACAGTTGAGGACTTGAGAACAAAGTCACAGTTGCAGCTACCTCTGTGTTAATCTGTTCCTTCATAGTCAGTGAAAAGCTGGTGTAATAGGTGAAGTTGGTATGAAAGCAGTGTAACCACTGAGCAGAGCAAAGGAGCATTTATTGAAGAGTCTACGTGCAAACGCAAACCATATCCTGCATCTGTGAAATCAAATTGCAACATATTTTATAGATATGCAGCTAACATAAATGAGTAATTCTGTTTATACAGAAATCATTCCTGCAGCTAGTTTGCTCTATCAGGAATCTAATGTCACTGGTAACCATGGCACCATGCCCTTTGCATTTATCAGGCTTGTCACGCTTTATATTTGTAGGCCAGCACAAAATAAAACCAAAATAAGTTCCTTATCTTGGTCTTTATCTTACCGTGTTGCGAGGTGCGTGTAGCCATCTGGACTTTTGTTTTTGCATTAAGAAGTATTTGTGCTGGAGTCTGGCCACTTAATGATCTGGTCCAGTACTGTCCAACACAGAAGTACCCATTTTGCTTGTGTGCTCTTTTCTGGTGTTTTGGGTTGCCTTGGGGCACTGAGCAGCTGCTGAAAGCTGGGGGAGCTCCCACAAGCCCCATGTGCACGCTGTACCAGTTGGCAGGAAACAGTGACTTTTCAATGCCATCTTCAAGGACTGATTTATTTTATCCAGCAATAACTTTCTAGGAAAGGCACATAAATTCTCCTCCTAACAGAATGCCCTGATTGCTAGGTTGAGTTTTGCACACATATGTTCTGCTCTTCATGTGTTTTGAGGATGGTTTGATTTTGTTTTTTCAGGGTGGAGTGGATTTCTCAGCTCTGAGCCTCCTCTTCCCCCTTTCCTCATGCAGATGTCACTCAGGCTTCTTCCTTAGAGATGAAAAAAGAGTTGAAACCTTTTAAGCTAACTAGAGAGTTGAAAAATCTTTCATGTCTTCATGTTAGCTTCACCAGATTTTTATCACGAGTTATCACATAAAATGGAGGTGCTGTAGCTATTTTTTTGAAATAAACACCACCACCCAACCCTCTCCAAAATAATGAAGGAGTGGGGAGAAAGGCTTTGACAGACCCAGCTGTAGTAGTGTGGAAGAGAAGGCACCTCTGCACGTTCCCCAGTAAGGTGCTAACTGCTAAATAGCGACAGTGTTTCAGACCCTTCCTTGTTTTTTTTTTTTTTCCCTGTGCAGTTTAGTTCACAGGGCCCCTGCCCTGCTTGGCCTCAGGTGACAACTTGTGCATCGTGTGGATCATCTCAGAGCCATCCTGGCAACAGTGCAAAACTCTTCTTTCACCTTTTTGGGGGATGCTCGTGTCTTGGTGAGAGCTATGACTGGCTATGCTGTCAACACAACTGAGAATAAAGGACAGCATGAAAACAAAAGTGACTTTACTATTACTGAAAGAAAGTTTGGAAAGGGAGGGGAAGTGGCAGTTACGCATTCAGAGGCAAGATTTTCCTGTATTTCTCAGTGAAGAGTTTTAATGAAGATTAGTTGTAAATTTTGTTCTTCCTGTAGAGTTAATCTTTTTCCTAGTTAAAATAAACTGAAATTAGGTTGTTTGCAAGGAATAAAGGTTGCCCATGTTTTTAATTAGTGACCAAAGAAGGCCTTGTTTAATGCTGAAACGCGATAGGTTTTTCACTAAGAATTGTACTAGTTTTCAAGTGAGCAGAGGCCACTGGGTTTAATAAAGCCAAAGAAAATGTTTAGCATGTAGAAGGAACCCTTTGAGCAATTGTATTGAGGCAAGAAGGTATTCAATCCAACTCTGCTTTTTACTGTACTCTGTGCCTCAATTCATTGCCTGAATACATTTCTACTTGCATTTTTGACCAAACATAGAATGTCAGAACAAAATAAAGTGCAAAGAAAAACGCCCTAATTTTTCTTAAAGAGCAGCTATTGTCTTTGAGCCTGCATGCCTGCCATTGGCTGACAGAAATCAGATCTGCCCTGAGAATTTTCTTAGGTTCAACATTTCATTTAACAAGGGAGAAATAAGTATATTGGTGGATGGTGTTACACTGAAAAAATGGAGCTTTATTATTTTCATTTAATAATGAAAATAATATTTCCTTAGGCTTTGCCTTTAACACAAACCAGATATGTATAGAGCGGTTAGGAGGCTCTTGAAGGTAGACATTCATATGTAATGGGACCAGTTTTTTTTAAAGCCTTTAGGCATATTTTCCTTAATACTGGAGTGCAGTGCATTTCTGATGGAATGACACGCGTTGCTCCTGTATAAATACCAACTATCTTTGTGGTGATTACTGCATTTCAGTGAATAAGAAGTGTATTAATACTGATTAAGTTGCATTACAGAAATAGAACATTTTCACAGGATTGGAAGCTGCTTTGCCAACAACACTGTGTTGGGTACTGGGAACTATTTCAAGCTACTTAGCATTAATGAATGAGAATTACTTAGAGCCATCCTGTTAAATAAAGTTTATGTCAGTCTTTTTGATGTTGAGGTACATACATACATATTATCAATTTTGATGGTAATTATGTAACATCACATCTGTTGATTCTTTTATTTTAATTTTAACATTTTAGTCACCTTTAAGCTAATCAGTTGTGGAATTCCACAGTGATTGATGTCTCTTTGGGCTTGTAATTTAGCATGTCTACCATGTGAGATCACCGGTATGAGGCAAAGGAGAATTGTGCTTGTTCTTGGATGGTACTAAGAATGCAGAAAGGATCATGTAACATTTTCCAGTGACAGTAATAAATAAATTCTATATCTCTGTTTATATATAACATTTTCTTGGCTTGTACTGTAAAACCTGGCTATTTAAAACATTTGCTCATGTACTTTACCTAAAAACTGATATGACAGAGGTAACTTCATTTTTTTTAAACATAACAAAGACCTACAATAAGGTGTTACCACTAAAATATTTATTCTTTTACATTAGAAAACTATCCTCTGTTTTATTCACTGCACATGGTTACAAGAGTCTAGCAGCAAGGAGATTTTTCTAGAAGAGTCCTAAAATAGAAGAATGTAGACATTCAGACTGTGTTTCTTTTCTTTTAAATACCCTGCATTTTAAGGACATCTGTATAGCACTGAGAAAACTAGAAAGAACAATATACTTTCAGGACTAGCATGTAATACTAACAATTATATCAATTGAAAATAGTCCCAGAGAACCTGGAAATAATCAGAAGAGAAGTCTGATGTGGATAGAGTGAGTTAGACATGCTGGCAAAAAGAACATCATTGTGTCAATAAGGCTTAAGTCGCAGATGAAAATTTGCAGAGATTAGAAAGCCAGCATGAATCCGACAGTGCAGTTGGGCAGTTCTCCACATGTGTCAGCCTTGGGCATGCTGGCAGCTTTCTCTGGGAGCAAAATGAGGGGGCTGGAGCCTCCAAGCCTGAGAAAGGGCTGCGGGAAGATCATGCTGTTCCACAACTGAGACATGGATCAATAAAATAAGTTACACTTGAAATATCGGTGGATTCTTCTATAGCAGAGGTGGAAGACATAAGTCACACTAAAATACTAGTCATTAGTATCTGATTTTTCCATGGGCAAACTGTTCTAGTATTCCAAACAGCAGGCAGCTTCTGAAGTTCGTTTTCCCCAGACTGTAAGAAGTGAAAGGTATCATTCTTATTATGGGACTTCGTAGTTTGCTGAAGGCTGACACCCAAACTGCTGTTCAAACTTGCTTCTTCGTAATCCTGTTCCCACATTACAGAGCCTTCATCAGACAGAGGCTAATGTCCATCAATTTCTGTGCCTGCTGTAACCATCTTCATGTTTTCTTTTAGTTAGTTTTGAGTAATAAAAATGAAACTTCACACTAAACCTCATTGTTCATTCAGTTGACCTGAAGTCATTCAGTGGTTTGAAAACTAGCTTTACGTCAAAACAAATATATTTCTGTTGACAGTCTGGACTGGCATCAAGAACAAAAAACTGCTAGGAGAAAACTGACAGGAAGTAAAATTTCCCAAACTTTCATGGTTCTCAGGATGTTTTCAGACCAACTTTACAAAACTAACGTTTCTGGGTGATGTGGTTTGATGTTTACTAGAGGGTGTGTGAGTAGCCTGAACTTGATCTCTTGCATTGCCTTTGAGGATTACACTCAGTAATGTCCTTCTACCTCTTACAGGTACTCTGATGTTTTAATTTTCTTTTCTGTGCTGTGATATTGTTACCTAGGAGCGCACCAACATTGACTGGCAAATTTCTATCTTGATTTGAGTGTGTTGTTTCAGGCCTTTATTGCCCAAAAGAAACCACTGAAAATTTTCCTTTAATTCTCTTATTGGAAGGAAAAAATGGAACAAGGTAAAGAAAACAGGTTGATTTCTTCCTCCTTCTGCTCTGTTCAGTCTTGTCTGTGGTTATCATGTACCACCTCTTGATATTCAGTAGCAATGTTTAGGATGAAATCTTGTTCTTTTGATTAAGACCCAGCAAATCCACATGATGATAGAGCACAAAAATAGCAGTTGTTAGTCCTTTTATATTCCTGTATGTACACACAGAGAGGCACGGATCTTTATGAGAATGCTTGTAAGGTTTTCATGAGATAAATAATTTGAGAGCAGAATCAAACCCATGCTACTGTGGCTTAATTAATTATATTCAAAATAACCATTTAATTATCAACTTAAATGAATGAATGGAACAAGCTACTGCCACCTGCCCTGTGAAATTATTTTCAGGAAAGCTTAGGCATTTTTTTAAGTGCTGATCAGGAGTTTAAGCATTCGATCTTCATGCATTATGAGCCCCCAGTGTTGTGTTGCTGACCTAAAGCCAAACTCAAGGAAAAGACTGAAAGCTGTGTAGCTTGCAGTTTGGTGCTGAACATTGTTGGCTCTATAGAAGCTACCAGACCCTGTGAGTGAAGATCTTCAGTTGCTGCTGAGCTCTCACTTGGACAATGGTGAGGCTCTGTGTTCTGCTGGCTCGTTGAGTCTGCTTTCTCATTACTCAGTCTTCTTTGGTGTTGAGATTAGTAAAGGGATTAGTGGAAGGGATGTTAGGCTCTTGTATGAAGTCACAGCTAATGAGGAGAGATTGCTTGGTATGACTAACTAATGTCTGCTAACTAATTAGTTGCTTACACTGGTGAAAATCAAAATGTAGATGTTTTGGTGAAACGGGTATCAGTTTTGAAAAACAAATTATTTCAATTTGGCTATAAAGGCCCCTTCCAAACATCTTGATACTTTCAGATTGCTTCATTGATTCCCTAAACCTGCTGTTTTGCTTAGGGAAAGTTAAAATTTGAATTTCTTTATGGATATTGTGAAGTGAAAAAGAAATCAAGAAGAAACAAGTAGGAAAAGTTAAATGAAAAATGTGCAAGAAGAAAATCAAAGCTTTGCATGAAGAGCAAATGCCCAGATTTGGCATGGCATTTAATATACAGGGAAGAGCTCTGATCTGTGCGTATTTTTCTAGTAGTGCTTGCATCCCATGGAGAAGATCCAGCACTGTCACCGCTAGAGGGTACCCTCGTATTTGATATATAGACCGAAGCTTTGCATTACTTCCCATCAAAGGCAGTTTGAAACAAGGGCTGTCTACTAGGGAGGCCAGAGATGGGTACTTTCAAAAGAGACTGAAAGCACTCAAGGTGTATTTTTAAAAGTGGATTAGTACTTAAAGATTAAGCTATTTGTTAACGATAATTTCAAAACCTTTCTTTTGGTGCCTCAAATAAATGAAATCTCCCCTATCCTAATACAGGTAGCTGGTTTGTTTGTTGTGTTTTTTGTTTGTTTGGGGTTTTTTTAATCAAAATGGTTTGGAAGTAATTCTAGATCTAGTTATACTTGGTTCAAGGATACTGAAGAAAATTCAGGGAAGTTTATAAAACATTCAACGTTGGCCTCGTTCTGTAGCAGCTGAAGTTGTCTTCTGGAGAAGCATAGCTGGGCATCACTACTTGCAAGATCATCCTCTTTCTTCCTCCTTCCCTGATGCTGAAGCAAGAGTGATTCCAAGTCAGTGCTAGTGTTTATGCAGAATAAAAATAGACTGAATGTTAATGCACGGTTACAGGGTATATATTACTATATCCTGTAATTTGTAGGAAGGGAAGTGTAAAGGTTCACAGAGTACGCCAGGCAACAATAAATATGACTCAATCAGATCTTGCCTGCATGACAAAATATTAGTCAGAAAGAGGAATACAAATTCTTGAGTTAGGAAAGAGGGGGGTGTAGTGGAAACCAGATAAGGAAGATGTAAGTGCACAGCCCAGGTAAAAGGACTTGGTGGGAATGGTCAGTGGGTCTGCAGCTCCTAAAGGCCAGAGCTATTAACAGGTCGGAGAGAGAGTCTTAACAGAAAGGGTAGCTGGAATACAGTAGGAATTGCCAAAGTGGGAAATTAAGTGTTCTGTGAAGGAGTCAAGGGGATAATTGGATGCTGTCAAGTGAACCAAGGGACTGGCAATTTATGTCTGTGTAAATATACAGCTTGGTGAAATAACAGTCTATTAAAAACTAACACTCCAAAATGTTTATTCCTGAGAAATAAAAATTTGCAGGATAAATTTGTGTAAGAGATATCAAATCAAGGATGATACGGCTTATGGTTACTATGTGGGTCACCTTGCACCTTGACACTCTCCTGTCACTCACTAAGGATGCCAAAGTTCAATAGAAAGCCACAATTTCCATTCTGCCTGTCTTTACTATTTGACTTTTTGTGCCTTAACCTGCTATTTGGAAACACTTGTGTGTTTTTTTTCCCAGCAAGCGTAATAATTCCCGTGTATTCAGGATCCTGCCTTTGTGTGTTTATATTAACTGCAAAATAGTATGCATCATCTTTAACATCGGCTGCTAACTTTTCCTAAGCATATCTTCTTTTGGATGAGAAAAACCATAAGATCATGATTTCTTTGGAAATTGTTTTTCTTCATGTCTCTCTTGAAGTCCCAGAAGCTGGTTTTGATCCCATCTCCAAATGAAACCCTATTATTGATCCTAAAATTTTCATCAGCACTAGTCAAGATTTTTGTCACCCAAATGTGTATTCTGGTCCAACTTTCTGCCGATATTTGGTATTTTACCCCAGGAAAACAGATCATGATGTTTCTTGCCTTGTTCTGTTCTGCTCTTAGTTTGAAGTTTCTGATGGAGGATTGTTAGGCCCTCAAGACATTTGAAAACCCTGTCTCTGTAAGTGTCTTGTGCTACATACAGGTTCATGGCTCATTTTAGTACACGAATGTCTACTTCCCCCCAATCTGTAGCCTCTGGAGGCATTACTTGGCAGTTTACTTGTAGAAAGCCTGGTAGTAGCTGATCATTTCTGGGTGGCTTTTAACCTTTGTAATGAAAATGAAGTCCATGTCCATGATGCACAATTCAGTTCCATGTGAAGCTATTTGAGATGCTTTAAAGTAGACCTGCTAGTATTCCACTTCTGGAAATAGAGGACCAAGCTGTCTAGGTGGAGGCTAACTTAAAAAAAACCAACCACAACATTTTTCCTAGAATCTGAGCATTTTTAGGTATTTTTATGGGACAGCATATTGCATTATGTCGGTGTAACAAGTGCAGCTCAGTGTTGTACTTCTTGTTGTACGGAATGTCACATTCCCAGATCCCTGAGTGACTGAGCTTTCTCCGGGTGAAAAACTGTGAAATGCACATTTTTGCAGACCAGCTATCTGTCACTGGGAAAACCCATGAATGATTCTGAGTAAGAAAGAGACCTGAGGACTTTGCAGTCTGTTCACAAGCAGAAGTTGTTTCTCTGAATAAATATTTGGTTGGGAATCAGCCAGCACACTCAACTTGTTATCAAATCCTTCTCAAAAGAAAACTTTAGCCTTGTGGCAAACTACTCACAGGTATAAGTTTTTGGAACACACAGCAGACAGAATATTTATACTTAAAGTCATTGAAAACAAAATATTATTATGTATTGAGCAGGGAAAAAGAGAAAGAAAAAAAAAAGCAAACATTTAGTGACAGACTATTAAAATGTACTTTTGTGCTATCAAAGCAGGAACGTTAACAAAGGAAAGCTGAATGCAAATAACACCTCTGGTGGCACTATTATTTCTTTGCACTTTTCAAGAGGTATAAAGAAACTGCTCCTGGCAGGAGTGGCTGGCATTGCTCTATTGGCTGTTGTCCCACCACTGTGTCTAGGCCGTGGCGTGCCCAGGAAGGAATATAGTGAACTTGAAGTACCTTTGAACTGCAGAAAGTTATGGCTGATAGAGCAGTCTCACTTTTCTCACAGCTTATTGGAAGAGCAAAGCCATTTGTCTGGGTGGCTCCAGCAGTAGAAGAAAGAATAAAAGTAGCAAGATGTCATTTTTGCCTTGCATCCTGAGTTTCACCAACTCTTTTTGTGTCGAGCAAACAAGATCACCGCAAGCTACAGAAGGCCCCAAGTGTGTTTTGGCTTGATGTAGAGTGTTGGTCCTTTGCTGCTACTCAGAGCCCTCATAAACAAATGACAGATTTTCTTCTGGACTTTAACAGAAATCAGCTCAGAGGAAAAAGCACGCCATTTGGGCACAGAGGAGAAGAGCCACGCCATGGTCCTGCACTACAAGGCATCTCAGGAATTAAAGCAAACAGAGATTCTTTAAAATATGGCAAGGTGAAGGAAGCAATGTTGTATACATTAAACTTGTAACCAAGTCCCAAACAGGAGTAAGACAGCAAGGATTTTCCCAGGAATGCCCACGAGGAAGCTGACTACTGTCTGTGGCACAGGGCTCAACCAGAGCACAGGAGGGGACACCAAAAGCCATGCAAATAAATAGAAAAGATAAAATATCCATTTTGCAGCTTCTGCTTAGGTGAGCACTCTCTATCTATTCCCCTGGAAAAGGCAGTCTTGGGCAAAGAATGTGGCCTCTGGGGTTGCTCAGGCCCTAATGTTCAAACAATTCACCAGGAATACATTTCCCAACTGGAAACTTGTCATGTGGAGGCTAAGGCTGCCCCTCTGCAGTCCGTGTGAGAGGGTTGCTTTACCAGGAGCAGACTCGGAGCAAGGATTAACACAGAGCCCAAATTCCTCCTTGGAAAAGCCCTTCCTCCTTTGCAGATGGCCAGGTACGCTCTTCTGGTGGAGGATGTCCATTCCTCATGCCTAAGTTCAAGTTCGTGGCTATTCAGCACGGTCTAAGATGATGCGGTTTTGTTGCTATCAATGGTATAACAGCCAGAAATATCACAGCTTTGCTTTCAGCTGTCAGACGGAATTTGCAGAGCTGACAGTTACAGAAGTCACCTTTTCTTTCCAAGGCAGAGACAGAAAAATACTTTTGTTGTTTGTGTTAGTTCTCAGAAGAAAAACAAACAAGTACTGCGAAACCCTCACTATCAATGGTGAAAACTGGGGTAAGTTCTCTGCCTCCTGTAAAATCTCACAAGCTGGTACCGGTTTGTGCTGTGGCACAGTTGTTGCTCTCACTGTCAAACACCTTTGTCCAGTGAGATCACCCCAATTGCAAGTTTGGGCACTTCCTATTTCCATGACAGATGAAGGAACTGAGGAGAAACAGGGAAAACAACATCAGGTCCCAATACAAGTTTCTTTTGCTTTGTGGCTACTTCATTTCAAATACTACTGAAGGAGTTTTGGAAGATGTATGTAAACATGTTGTAATTCCACATTGTGCTTTGGCAGAGAGGTGATGCAACAAATTTTTTGAGTTTTAACTTTGTCACTGATATTTTATTTTTTTTTTCCCCAAGGCATTCCTGGGGAAAAGACCAAACAAACATGCTGAGTGCATCCTGTAGTAGACTTGTGGACTTGGGCGTGTGGATATGCACACCTTTGTTCCTCGCAACACTGGCTCAGCTGAGCAGAGTGCTGACAAGCAGCCTGCAGTGCTCCCAGCCAAGTGTGTTTAAGGCATTCTTTTCATTTTCAATCTGCGTTCACGGGCAGGTCTGACCACAGGCTAATGGCTCCAGCTTTGCCTACCAAATTACAATCTATTAATCTTCATTTCTAAAAGTAAAGTTGCTGCCTGCAGCCCAGGAAGGCTGGTCATCACCCACAAGCCTAGTACAAATCATAGCCAGTGCTTCATGAAAGATTTCTGTAAATGAAGTTTCTCTACAAAGAACAGTTCTTAAAAAAAAAAAAGCCAAACAAACCCAAAAACCACACACCCNCCCCCAAAAAAAAAAAAAAAATCCCTGCCACAACCACATTTTGTTATACTAAGTAAGCAGATAATAAAATGATTTATGCTTCCTGTTAGCTGCTCAATGATATGATCTGTTAAATAGGTTTCAGTATTTAATTATTACAAAGAACTCATTCATTTGGATCATATGCCTTGAAAGACACCCAGTAGATAAGAAAAGAAAACAACATACCATAAATAGTCTTTAGGTCCTTTCATCTGCTGTTGGGGACAGCTCTGCAATGGTTGCTGCCCAGAGTCTAAGCCAACTACCTGGTTTTCTTGTCCTTGTTTGTGCCACCTCCTCCATGCCAGGCTCCACTTGCAGGTGCAGTCACCTACCCACTCCCAGGTGGGGCGAGGAGTTAATTCAGCCAAAAGAAAGCAAGCTCCGTTCTGCTGCTACATTTTGCATGTGAGGAGAGCCTGTCAAGAGGCACCTGGTGGAACAATATGCAGTAACTGTATCTCCTGTGTCAGTGATGAATATGAACTGCCGAAGATTTCCGAAACATAAATAATTCAGCTCAATCTTTTCTAGGTGCAGAGGAATGAATTGTTGAAGGCCCAGCTCTTGAAGGAAGTTCAGGATGTTAACTCAGCTGCAATTGGTCTCTCTGTGAAATTATGGCAGAATTTACTTCTCGGATGGCTTTATATTTGCATTTTTATTAAATACTTATTGTTGTTCCTCCTGCAAGGAGTCATTACGTGGTAGGCATCCTATATATTTTTATATTCCCATTTTCTACTAGTTTACGTGTACTACTGCCTGAAATAAACATACTCAGTCATAAAAAAATCCTAATTGTGAAGGTTATTTGAGCATTTTCTTTCCAGAGGTTTCGTCCAATTAGCATTTGTTTTTCTAAAGTCTGATAATTTCACTGAAAATGGGGGAAAAGTAAAGAGAGAGAAGCAGCAGGGCAGATATTTATAAGCCAGTGCAAAAACATGCTGTTAGTAGTAATGCTGAGCACTTAAGGTACCTTTCCTCTGAGTACCTTAAGATGCAAGACACAGATTAATTATAGATGCACCTTCCCCAATCTCTCTGAAGTAGGTAGTGCTAATTGAACTTCATAGACAAAGCAATCGAGTACCAAAGATACATATTTCAAAATCCTAATAAGTCCTTTAATGCATTTACTAGCTATAGCAACAAGCACAATTTAATACAAGAACTTTCAAGTGCAGTCTTAAGAGGGGACACATTGGTGCTCCGCTTGAAGGGATATGAAAGAAGACAACTTTTTCACAGACATGTTTGTGGTCAGTCTTGAACATGATTTTTCAAGCATGGTTTCCCTGTGCCACAGCACAGGTAAAACAAGCAAGCCCTGAGCTGCCACTCATCTCTTGCATAGCCCTGAGGTTTGAGTGTGCTGCTGGGTGACTGTGGTGGAAGCACATCACTGCACTTCATGGAAGGAACCACAAGACAAATGTCCTTTGTATCAGATAAAACCAGGAGTGCAAAATGAAGCCTGTCCCCACTGAGGACTCTCACCTTAAACAGCACAATCTCAAATGCTCTTTCTAACAAAGCAAAGCAATCACATGCTTCTTGGGAGAGTCACTGAGGAGTCTTCAGCACAAGAGGCCATTAGGTGCTTAAAGCCAAACTATTGCTCACACTGAGTTACAGTCAGTGGAGCTACATACAAAATGAGATCCAACCCACATAGAGGATGTGGCAACAACTGGCACTAAATAGATAATAACAGCAGCCAGCCCCAAGACCCAGTGTGTTGCACTTTAACTATGAAGACATTTGTCTGACACTGCTGCATCATTCTTTCTTGCTGCACCATCTATTCTCTTTCCTTGAGTGATTGAGGCTGTGTGCAGTTTAGATAGAAGTACTTTTTTTTTATTTTTTATGTGCACAGATAAGTAAGAACTTCATCGGTGCACTTCTTTGCTCAACTCTGTTGCAGAGAAGGGGGCAGGCTCTATGCAGCACAGCCCTGTATGCAGGGCAGCTGCAGAATTAGGCCCAGAAGTAGCCTCCAGGATCAAAAAATGGAGGCTGAAGAGAGCTCAAAGCATGAACAAAAGCCAAGAATTAATATGGAGTGATGGTTATTCCAGATGGATTTAAAAGGAGGAATGCTTTAAAAAAAAAAAGAGGAGGGAAGTATGGAGGGAGACAGAGACATTGGTAGGTTTTGCTTGGTTGGATTGATGATTAAAGCACATTCTCAATGGGGCAACCACTGTAAATGAATTTGGCAAGCAACACAGTTCCAAGCTGTTCCAAGTGCATGAGCTTCTAGGGATTTATTTTCAGTAAATGCCCACAGTGAGTACAAGTTGATGAAACACTGGTGGGTTTTCTGCTTTCGCACTTGCTAATTCACATTAAAAATCAAAGTTTCGAGGTTCAGTTGGGTTGCAACTTTTATTGCAAATTTAATCACAAATGTAAACTAAGCAAGTGTACCTCCTAGGATAATGAACTATAAACCAGGCACTGTGTTGTCTTGCTGGAATATTTCTTGCCCAGATTTATCCCATGTACTCATTAAGCTGCTGTAAGTGTTCTTTTAGAACCCATAGATTTTTTTACCTCCCTATTAAATCTAAATTGAATGCTTTTTTGAGGCTTTTATAGAGCTACCATTTGTTCCAGCAGGGAATATGCAAAAGAACTGTTCTAAAAGAAATCAGGGCATATTCTCAGAAACCTTTTAATAAAGGTAGGAAAAAAACAGTACCATGCTGGGCATCTCTGCAGGTGTTCCTGGTTTTTGCTATTAGATTCTGGTTTTGCTGATTAAAAAGCCTTGCTAAATTTGGATGGGAGCTGTGAGCAGTTCCGTCTTAGCAGCAGTACTGACAAATACAGTTCAAAATGTGGCTGTTTGGGGTATGTCAGGCATGGATCATGTTCCAAGCCCACTATTGTCAGGTCACTGGTGTCACCAGGGAAGCTGCAAAATGACTCTGCATCTCTGCCTCTCACGAGCTTGAGCTGCCTTCCCCAGTGAAACTGCTTGGATGTTGGTGTTAGCTGTTGCTGCCAGTTCAGGTCTTTCCACAATCTAAGAGACTACCTCAGTTATAAGACTGTGGTGGGAAGTTTTGTGAATAGTAGCTTATTCATGTATGTGTACATGATTACACATACTCTCTCCTGCATCTTCTCTGTAGGACATGGTCATGTTGAAGAATGATAATGTATATTATGTCTAATAAATGCTTAATGCTGCTGTCACTATATAATTGGTTGTAATGCTGCAAAGACTGCAGTGATGAAGTGAGAACATGCAGTTAGTTAGCTAATGTGCCAAATGCACACATTGCTATTAAAAGGGAATGCATGAAGAGAGAGAAATTTTGCTGTTCATTTTCACTCGTGCTGTTATACTAGGTGATTTTGAAAGGTTCCTCATCAGATCTGCTACGATGTATTTAGGATGTTCTTGCCTTTGGGTTTATAACTGTGGTATGAACATTCTTGCATTCAGGATGGAGGTGAAGGAAGCTTGCACTGCTGTAGAGTATTTTTTTTCAGTGTACTTCTAACTTTATCCTGCTCAGAGTCTCTCCACAGATGTAAACTGAATTCCTATCCCTACCAAAGTCACTGTGTGATGAACCAGTGACATCAGTGGGGCTAGGATGTCACAGGTGATGTCCTTTGCTTTTTAGACTCTTTAACATAACTGCCTGAATGGGTTGGGTTGTTTTTTTAAAAAAAAAAAGGCACCAGCAGCTCAGAATGTCACAACCAGCCCATTTTATCGACAAGTGATGCTGATTTGGTTGTTGGACATATTTGCTTTTAAGACATGCTGCCATAATTACTATTTCAGTGCTGATTTTTCAATTTAAAACCAGGGTATTTTTAGAGTAGTTCTCTCTAGTAGTGGCATCAGGGTTACTATGGCTACAGCTTCTCATTGTTGGGGTTTAGAGTGTGATAAAGAGAAAAGTTAATCCCAAACTCACTATTAAATGTTATTAATAATAACAGACAGTGATGGATATATACATTGGATATATACCTTATGTATCTCAGACCATTGTCTGAAATGGATCTGTATTCCTTTAGCCATATGTTCTTTGTGCTTCGATTGGTATTGAACCTACTTCACAAAGTCAGGATTCAGAAATATGTGATGTATTTGAGATTTCTCTTGACCTAGAGCAGAACTTCTGTTGTTGCTGCCATTGTGACTGTGTTAGATTCTTCAACCTCTTGCTCCTTTTTCACTGCCTCTCTTCTGGTCTACATGCAAGATTGAGGTACAGGGAATGTTGAGTATCTTTGAGTTGGCTGTTTTCTCCTAGGTTGCTAAATTCAGTGTAGTGTGAATTGCTGAAAACACAGTATGAAGGTTAGAGTTTTGGGGTTTTTTTCAGGTATTTAGTATTTTTCTGTAAACAAAGGCAATTTTGCAAAGTGTTGGTTAGCATCCTATTTTTTTTTTCTAAAACAGGCTCAAAACCTCTAAGTGAACATCTATAGCTCACTGTTTTCCCTTGATACAGTGATTCTTCTTGTGCCTTCAAGATATGTGACAAAATAGCTGTAATTCCTTCTGAAAGTTCAGAGCTGGTTACATTCATAGATGTTAGCATGTGTTATGTTTTCTTGTTTTGCTGGGTACATGTGGAGGCAGGTTCTTGTACAAATACTGGTGATCTCAAGCTTGAGAAGAATATGTCAGCCAGTAAAACACAGATGTTGGGATAGTGAATGCAACTACAGCAAAGTGGCTTAAAGTTCAAAGTGTGTTTTTCACTGCTGATTTCGTGCAACATTGGCCAAGGTCTCACAGAACCTATGAATTATTCATTCACTCCATAATAAATTACACAATTTGAACAAGGGAAGTAGGACAATTTGGAAGGAGAGGGTGCTACTTCTACCATTCTAGTTAACAAGGTCTGTAATTTTATACTCTGGAAGCATTTTTCAGTATTTTCAATATTTAATAGGGGAATTTTTCAAGTTATTTAAGAGCTTAAATTGCTTGTGAATTCCTGGCCTTTAACACTAAGATACTAACAAGTTGGGGTTTAAAAAAACCACATTTGTAGTGATCTCAGAAACAATTTAAATTACATTAATATGATTTCATATTCAGAAAATGTTTTAGCATTCAAATATATTTCTTATAATTTTTAATGTGTTTTTTTCTTAGGAGAAAAATTATGTGGTGAGATTGTCTACAGTAGCAGCACACTGAACCCATGAGCCCAGGAGATTCCTTTTAATTCCTCATTACAGTGTCTTGCTGAAGAAGACATTCTCAATTCAGGTGTGTTACTCACTCAGAAAGATCTTGTGTATGGATTCTATGTAATGCCTGGTAAGTGGTGCTCGATGTTGAACAAAACACGGTGTCCTTGTTAGGTGATTCAGAGGCACATGTGCTCCCTAAAACATAGAGGCTCACCCTACCTCCCTAACTGTACGGACAACAAGTTAAATTAATTCTATATATATTCAAGTACTAGATGTAAATAGGAACAGTACTTGATAATAGCCCTAACTGGCTATTAAGTCTACTTTCAGCAAACTTTCAGAAGGAATAATAGTTATTTTTCCAAATATCTTGAAGGGCACAAGAAGAAAAGAAGGACTGTCATGTAAGTGTTTGATTATGTTGCTTAAGTTTTAGGGGCTTTTCTTGAAAAATATTTTTTTCTTAGAGATGTCAGTTAACTCATCATTCTATAAGATGCTCTAACTCTTTGAGCAAAGCCTGCTCTATTCATAAAGGTACAAGTGGCCAAGTTTTAAGGTGGAGATGAAGAAAGGCAGCTCAATTTTGGAGAAGGAAATGTGTTCTTTAGAAGAAAAAAATCTGGAAGATAGACTTTCTGGGTCCACACAGATGGGAAAAGAATAACTGTGTTTTATTTTCAGAGCTGGGTTTCTGTATCAGCCTAGTCCTTCTGAAAGCTTTCTTTGTCCAAAGTTGTTGCAGAAAGATTACTTTTTAATCACATTGTCTGAGACATTGCTGGTCCCCTATACTTTCTGTAACTATATAGCTTATCTGTGTGTGCAGCTTTAAATATTGGTATAACCCAAATAAGAGACAGTTGCTCCATAATTATATCACAAAGGGCTAAGGGTACTTTCAATACTGTTGTAAAATCATTGACTATTTTCAAGAAATGATCATTTAGTAGAATTTAAATTGATACACTCCTTTGCACATCAGCTATGTTGAAACAGCACCTTATAGCTCAACACATCTGCCTCTTGAGCATGTGCAAAAGTAGCTCTGCCTGCTAGTGTTGTGTAATTGAAGCTCTTATTTCTCTTGGTACTGCAGGTGTTACACAATCAATCTGTGCTAATACCATGCTACTGATGATATGGCAAGAGAGTCAGGTTCAAAATACTTGTTTCATACACCCTAGTCACCTTTGCTTGTAGAATATGTTGTAAATAGGATTTCAGAAATCATTATTTGGAAGTGGCAGCTTTGCAGAAGCTTGTTCCCCTCCCTCCCCCATAAGTTTAGGATAAGTAATAAAAGGCAAAAAACTTAGTTTTAGTCTTAAAATTCAGGTTAGTTTTGCAGGGGAATTTTAGGATATATCTGATGTGGAAGTGATAGGAATTTCCCCTGAAGAGCGTATGGGTAGAATTGTACAATACTGCGGTTAAGAGCTGGTTTTGGTACTGGAGCACTTGCGCTTAGATTCCTGAGATGCCTTTAAAACCTGCTCTTTGAATACACCTTAATTTTTGAAAGAAATTGGAGTATTTCATGCGGAAAACTTTTGGTTTGTAGTCTTGATAACACCTTTGAATGTTTTGGAGTTGTTCAATTGATTGAGAACAGGATGTTAATGGCCACTTCTATCTATATCATGCTAAGTACCTACTGTGTCATGTGGGTAATGTTTACCAGAGTGATAAGAGTATATCCGTGATATGAGAAATTCTGGTGTACGCAGCTCTGTTCATGTACAAAATGTCTTAATTTAATATATGCATCAGAGCAAGGTCATTCATAGACAAGAAAACCGGTCAAGTATGCACTTACTTATCTGTGCTATTTTAAAACTTAATATGTAACTTTCTTGGGGAAATAGCATGGGCAAACAGCTAATGAATTCTCAAATATAAGGAAAAATGCAGAACATCAAAGATAGAGTTTTAGGTGATCAGTAGCTGCAAACATTAAATTTTAATGACCTGAGAAAGGCAACCACCTCATCTTTGTTTAATAAAGCATTGCACTCAAAGTGATCATCTATCTGGCATATATAATAATATAAGAAAGGAAAAACACAATTATTTTGTTTCCAGTAGGTTTATCATGTTTGTCCATTAATTGAGTCATGCAGGACTGTGTTTGCTTCGTAATAGAAAATGAAGGACATCTGTTCAAATAGAAACATTTTGACATGTACTCAGGAGACATTTTTTCCAATTAGCCTTCACTCTTTGAGTTTCTGGCAAAGGCAGTATTTTCAGCAATATATCACAAGAAAAAAGTATGGCTACAAGGGTTTGCTTTTGACTGTTTTCAGATCTGATCATAAGGGCTGGAATTTTGCACCTTGTGTGAGGATTAATTGCATGCTTTTGTTTTTTATTTTTTATTTATGGATTTGTTTGATTTGAGGGAGGGAGAAGTTTATTCTTTTTTTTTTTTTTTTCTTAGAAGTGGGCACGTCTATTGACTGTTGTAGCTGGCCACCCTTTAGAAATCAGTGAGAGGTTTACTCACCTGGAGACAGAAAAGAAATGGATAAACAGGTTGTAACCAAAGTTTTAGAACAATTTTTATCAAATTATTTCAGGACTGGTTGCATGAAAATACTAGGGAGCAAAGATCAGAAAAGCTGCACCCTTCTACTCTCTGTGGAGTACTTGTACCCTCCAGAGTTACATCCTCTCTTTAGGTTATAAAGCTGTGTTATCTTCCATGCACACTCCTCATAGAGACATAACTCTTATATTCCTTCTTGTACATTGGCCAAGCTTTAATATACCGTAACCTATGGGGCAGATCCTGCATCTCTGCCTAACTAGGTCTAAATCTCCATAGGATCGGCGAGCATAAAAGTGCATAGTTTTCCTAAACCTTGCTCTGAAATTTTCATTTTAAAAACAAAGTGCTGCCTTTTGTAAAGGTCCTGTAAAGAACACATCTCTAACATTAAGCTTGCTGGGAAGCCAACATGAAGAAACACCCAATTCCTGAATCCCAGTGTGATCTCTTTGAAAGGAAGTGTGACTGCTCAGGAAATTCTATAAGCCCCAGCAAATGAAGAAGAGTAAGTGCTTGTCAAGAATGTGTGCTGTCTCAGAAACAGGCACTGGTACAAGACTTTTGACTGTTTCATTTACTTAAGCAGTGCTACCTTTGGTTGCATATTCTCATTTCAGGTAGCTGTTGAACACCTAACTGTCTGCACTTGACTGACTGCATGGAACAGAAGTGCATTGCATTTTTATGATGTTGTAATAAACACTGCAACCATTACAATATTATGATGTATTATATACATAACCAGACTGCACTGATAAAAATATAAAGAAAACTAGTTACTAAATTCACTATTGCTCAAGTGCCAAGAGTATATGAGAATTCTATACAGCAGACTGATGGCAGAAACATGATCATTTGATCTCTTAGATTTACTTCTGTAAGAAGGCTTTAGTTTTAATTTTGCCTGCATTTGTTTGTTTGCTTTGCTGAAGCTGTTCATCATGGCTAATGCCAGGAACTTTTCCAGTTCTGGGATACCAAGTTCCCAGGTCTTTCTTCCTTTTTCTCCCACCTTTCTGTTCCTCCACAGATTCAGTTCTTCAGCAGGAGAGTCAGGGGAATCTTGTTGAGACCATTGCTGCTATGCACCCTACCAAAGCACATGCAAACCAAGAGGGTCAAGTGCCCCTCAAAAAGGAGCAGTCTCCAGATTTGTTTCCACATATTATTTGCCTCCATTGCCAAAAATCAGCCATGGCTAAATTCTCCAAAGTTTTCTCTCTTGATAGTGCTTTGCTGACATAGGCAACTGTCTCTGTTCTTCTTCTGTCCTGATACCTTTAGTTGCCACCTTCTGCTTTGAAATTTGTTCTTCTCAACTCGTTCAGATTTCCCAACACCACTCTGTCACTCAAGAGCTCCAAGACAGCTTACAGAAAGCCCTCTCATTCATTTTTATTGGAGATGGCAATTTCAAGCTTGGTGTCTTGGGGAGCAAAGAACTGCACAACTGATTTTCCTGTGTCTTGGTGATTCCCCGCCTCACCTTTTCTGCAGGTCTTTTGGGCTGGTGCACTCTCTCAACCAGACGTGACAGTATGGTAAAATATTCAGGGTAGGAAATCCCTAATTTTGGGGTTACTTTTTCCTCAGAACTGAGGTGTTGGCCTGAATCTGAAAGATGTATGAATCTTAACCACAGAAGCTCTAAGTGTATCTTTCAATCTTTTTTTTTTTTGTTTTGTTTTCATAGCACTCCTGGACTCCCACGTCTCTTCATCTGCTATTCATTTTACTGTACTTCATGCTCCATAACTGCTCAATTAACCACTCGAACATTACAATGCAGTTGTAATGGGATTAGAAAGCAGCAGAAGGATGAATGGATAACACGGGTATTTTCTCTGGATATTTAAAAACTTCAGAAGAGAAAGCAGTTAACATGGTATATTTAACTACAGCTGACACACAACAGTATGGGTTGAAGATTCACTTGTAACATTGTTCAGATAGATCCTCAAGTAGTGCAAGTGTCACAGACCTGTCTCTGTTGAATGAATTCCTTCATGGCAGGGAAAATCCAAAGAGGAATGGATTCTGGTCTCTATAGTGGCCTGGAAAACAGTTCCTCAATTTTGTGCCTCATAAATGAAAGTAGTATAAATTTACATAGTTTTATATTTTAATAAAGGGAGTTGAAAGCGTTGAGGGTTTTTTGCTTAAAGCCTCTCAGATAGTAATAGAAAATTGTTATGCACAAATTTTTTCTGAGGCATTTTGCAAAGGAAATCTCAAACTTTTTGCTGTGATAGATTATAATAGACTGTGTTTTCTTTTGGACATTTTACAAGAGGATATATATGTAGCTAACGGGCATTACTTAGTAATGAATATTATTACAAACTGAAAAGCAAAGGAAAAGGCAGAAGGCAGCCACTGAGAAATTCCATTGTATTTTAGAAATAACTCTTGGGATTTAAGTGTCAAAATAATTTCAGAACTCCAGTGGAGCAGAAAGAATTTAGAATATTCTTTGTCATCATAAAACAACCATCATAATTCCTGTAATTTAACCCTAGGATACATTAATATTAAAATGCTGAAATGTATGAAGTTGTTAGCAAAAGTCAAATTACTACAAATGTGCTTCAAATATCACTTTATCATTTATACTTGAAAGACACCAGGGAATTTGGCAGCTGGAACCAAAATCAAGCAGAGGACAAAGTAAGGGTAACAACTGATAAAAGGGACATGAATAATTTATGTTAACTCAAAAGTAAGCTCAACGTAGCACCTGACAGGGAGGCACAGCCCCCCTCCCCACCTTAGCAGAACTCTCCTGGGCACTCTGTGTACAAGAAGCCTTGATAATCAGCTCCCTGCAGTGCCATTTCTACCCCCGAGGGAGACCGTGCCACTTAAACAATTTGCATTCTATCACATCAGTTGAATTAGGTCCTTTTCATAATGGGATATGACAAATGTGCTTCGTATCTTGCTTCCAAAAGGGTAGACTGTCAAACATGTGACACTTCCACATGTATTTCCTAAAGCTTCAAACCTCACCCACAATCTCGGAAGTACACTGAGGGAGAGCACAAACTCCTTAATGGTTATTCTCCTTAATTCCTTAATGGATATTCTCCCTAATTTAATTCTTTGCAATAATTCCTCTACCTCATCTTATTTTTCATTCTTCTTAATGAAAGAAGGGTGTTACCTGCTTCATAGGTACAGTTCTTTTGCCTGTGGTATTAGTAGAAATAAAACTCACATAGATAAGGTGTGATGGAGCGGTATTAGACTATCCTGTAGGCAGATGAGAGAGATGATTTGGATTAGTTGATGATATCAAGGATAATGAATGATTGCATCTTCTGAGTTCTAAAATTCCACATTTCCAAGAGTAAACTTAATGCAGTGCCTAAAGATAAGCAAATTGCTAAAATGAGAAGCAGAGCTGTACAGAAGAGAGATGGTATATCCCTCCATTCAGCCCAGATTTATAAGAGCTCAATAAAGAGACAACAAAAACTGTTTACCTTACCTTATTTAAAGAAACTTCTTACTCAGCTCACAGAGTTGGGGTGGTACCATGTAGATACATTTTTGTATTTGGAAATAGAAAATGCAAATCTGAAATTTTGAGTTTTTCAAACTTTTGACAAAGGAGGATAGATAAAACTTTGCTATAAACTATTGCTCTTTCATTTCTGCTGCCAATACTGAAGTAAAGAAGAAGGAAAAGTACATCTTTTTTTATTTATGTTTGGCTTTTCGTTTTTGCTTGGGCTGTAGTCACAAATTGTACTTTTGCCTGCATATGTTTGTAAAACTCAGTTTACAAAGGCATGAATACTTTCAGTGAGGAATAGGTCTTTGGATTATAGTTTTGCTAACACCCATATATATTACTTTTTTCCTATGCTGTAAAATGTGTTGCTGCTTTACAGCGTCACCTGGCTCTACCAGTGTGTCTTGACATTGAACTTTTGCAGCTTACAAAATGCTATCCTAAATACACTCCTCCCGTCATCTTATAGTCCCAGTGGTATTTTATGAAAAAATTGGAAAAGATGCATCAAAGCAGCAATTTTTACCTAATATTAATGAATTGTATTTATGTATAGTATTAATGTATTGTAACTGCTGGCTTCTAAAAGCCTGGACTTCCTCACTGAAAGAAGGTGTTCTATCTATAAAACAGCCTGGCAAGCTTTGGATGGCCCATTGAAGAACAGCACATATGTCAGTACTTGCTTAGACACTGCTCCGGGCTTCTTGATGAATCCAGCCCTGAAGAAGTAGAGGCTCTCTTGCTCAGTTTTTCTGACTTCACAGAACTTCAGAGGATTACTGGACTCAAGAGGACGCTTTTTGCCTTTTATTAAAAAAAAACCCAACATCTCTTTGAGTACAAAAGATGAATCACTTCCATGTAATTCCTGTGATACTTCTGCTCAGAGAGAAACAAAAAAAAAGAACATATGGCTGCAAAGCACCAGTAACCTGGGTGCTTCTGCAGCATGGTACTCATCATCATTGCTCTTTTCCATGTTTTATGACTTAAAGTCACAGTATGTATTGATAGCACACAGTCCGAGATGCATGAGTCCCAGAATCCCATTTAGACAAGTGAATACTTAAATGTGTTCAAACTTGAATAGAGATGCCTTCCCTAAATTAAAGTTTTAAGAACACCAAAACCCACCTACTTTCCACCCCAGTGCTTAGCTTTTAGATTATCTTGCCTGGGGAAATAGTGAAAGTGCTCCTAGTTTGTTCCAGAGAGGACTTCCTCAGCAACACACTCAAGTTTATTTTGTGGACAAAGTTGTCCCTAGCACCTTATCCTGGAGGATTTATCCAAGTCTGTACTTGCCTCATCCGTACTACAAGACCTGGGACATGTAGGAATGTCCATTTCTTTGTTCTCTGATCTTTGTCTAATACAATCAGTCAACAAGAGTTAACAAGAACCTAGCAAAAGTCAATACTAATTGCTTTTTCAGATTTTATGGACCTTTATGATAATATTTCAGCTCTTAAAAAGTGGAACAAGAGAGAAAAAAATATTTTGCATATGGCAAATATTAGATGCAACTGAAACATCTTTTGAAATGAAGAACTGTCAGCATTGCCATTTAAGCAGAACTGTTCTGGTTTGAGGTAAAACGAAACAGTTTTCTGTTTTACAATTTTACTTTTTTAGCTGGGCTTCAAACCTTGTCCTCAAACCAGGACAAGAACATACCATTTTAAAGTACTGGTTAATTTGGTTTTGTTGCTTTTAATTTGGCAGCTGGACTGACTGTATTCGCACTGAGTCCTGGTCCTCCTGCACCAGCTGCTTCTCTTCCCTAACTCATTATTCAGAAGATCATTAGTGCTGTTTGTGGGAACTGACCTCAGAACATCTCACCCCTCTCATACCCATCTTGTTTTGGGTATGTCTTTCAAATGACATCTTAATTATCCTTTGGCCTTAAATACCCAGGTGGAAGCTTTAATGGGAGTGGAGGGTGGTGTTGCTTGCCTAATTAACAGACAGCTATAAAATTTTGCAGATGAAAATACTTGTCACCCAGAGGAAAGAGGAAGAGGGAGGACATCACCTGACATATGGATTAGCACTTGTTGGCAGGTGCTGTGTTGCTGGCAAGGGTCAGTGTGCCAAGTCCAGGATTCCCCCAGGATTCTGTGATCCTTCCCATTCCTCTTTCTTTTCCTGCTCCTTTAGTCACTGAAAGCCAAAGGACCCCTGGAAGAAAGCCAGAATGTTTTGTCTTTAGTAAGACTAAGATAGAAAAGAGTGTGTTTTCACTGAGAAACATTTAAAAAAAAAAGAGAATGTTTTGAAAATTTAGCTTCTTACTGACTCACAAGCTTACTTTGATTCCTTTAAAAGTATTAATTCATTTGTTCGTGCTTGAAGAAACCATCCTCTGCTGTGTTATGACTCTCTGTGGTGTTTAAATATCTATAATGCTCCTTTTCAAACTTTTCTCTGATGAAAAACACTGTCACAGAATTTTTTCATAATAGTTGCCTTCCTTTTCTCACTTACTTGGCCACCTTTTGCTGTAGCAGTTGAAGATATTAGTAGATTGAGATTAGCCAGGCTCCCAGTGCTGCTGGATCTAGAGAGAGCTGTGCACAGGGAATAGTTCTTGTTCTCCTGGGTCTGACTAGACCGAACCTTGCACAGACCAGCACATGTTCTGCTGAGCCTTCATCTTTTTATTGCACTGGAGGCAGGCAGTCATGATGTCATTCAAATTTGCAGTCAACATGACAACATAACACAGAGTAGATTGTTGGCAAATGATTTGAGAAATGTTCAGGGTAGTGATTTTGGGGTTGTGGTTTCCCTTCTCCCCCTTTCTCGTATTGTCTGTTGAGCAAATAAAAATGGCTTTGAAGGGAACAGCAAGAACGTATGATTTTTTCCTTTTCCCAAGTATGTGAATACCTTGTTTACCCAGTTTCTTCTTAGCAGGCTATTGTTTCTCAGGGTGTTCTAGACACAATAATAAATTTTGGTTATATATTTAAATACATATTATATACATGTCTCCATACATTTTTATGTATATGTTTTTACTTATAGCTATTTCATGCCTGTGCATTTTTTTCCCTAGCTGAATCCTCCTGTTGGTATTTGGGCTGTATCTGTGATGCTGTGGTCCAGATTAGGCTGCAGGTACACATTGTAAAATGAGGAGGCAAAAAGCCACTTTTTTAAAAAGAAAAATCTTTCTGCGGAAGTTTTCCAAGGAAAATTCTCTGTACTTGTGTATTTTTCCCATTGTACATATAACTGTATAAATGACATTTCATATGCTATCTTAAATAATTTTGGGTTTTGGAAGGTCAATTCTGTCAATGTGCTCCTTGTAACATAAGATGTGAAAGGGTAGGATCAAGGGAGGGAAAGCACAAATGAAGAGGCAGTGTTAGGTCTCGGAGAATTCCTCCAACAAGAACTGTCCCAGGCATTGCTGTTAACAAGCAGACAGGCAAGAAAACAGACATGGGAATCAAAGATCAAAAAACTGAACCAAAGTACAAGATCAAAAGACTGCAAAGGAAGCTGAGTTGCACACAGCTATCATCCTGCTTCTGTTTCCATCTAACCAGGAGACAAAAAAATAATTTAAAAATATTTATTCCACCAGTGACTATCCAACTGAGGAGTTTGACAGCAGTGTGTTTCTAAACACAAAAACAACTGGGTGCAAAAGTATTTTTCAAATAGCATTGCCAAGTTTTCTGTTAAATATTAATTACATAAATATCTTATTAATAAGAATCACAGAATCATAGAATGGTTAGAGTTGGAAGGGACCTTAAAGATCATCGAGTTCCAACCCCCCTGCCATGGGCAGGGACACCTCCCACTAGAGCAGGTTGCTCAAAGCCCCATCCAGCCTGGCTTTAAACAGGGCATGGGGCATCCACAGCTTCCCTGGGCAATCTAGAAAATGACCTGTGGGGTAAATGGTCTGGATAAGTAGGGTTCACAGTTGATTCTGCTCTGATGAAAAGGGTTTTTTGAAACAAATTATTCTAGTTAAATTATTTTTTCCTGTCAATGAATATTAGTACTTCACACACACTGCTTTTGTATAATTGCATCTTTCAAAAGGCAGGCAGAGATTTGCATTTGGGCTTCAGATATTTAGAGACACTTGGGGAAGTCCAGCTGCTTTCTTGGCACCAACTTCACTGTAGCCATAGTCAAGGCCACACTTGAATGATAAATGAAGCGGCAAGGCAAAAGCACATTGTATATTAATCCATGAATGACTATGAGCTGTGAGAATCTATATGCAAGTCTGACTACCAACAAGAGTAACCATTAGGTGATAGTGTCTGTGTGGAAGGCCCTTTTGCTCTACAGGGCCATTATGGTGTATTCAAGCAAAGTAACTGGTTTTATATGCTGTTACATTTCCAAAGCATAATGAATAAATAATTGCATAGTTTGGAGAGCAAGAATTCTGTCCTCTAATCTTATTTATATAATATATATATATTTGCAAATGTATATAACAGTATAATGTAACTTTTTGGTTGCCCAGGGAAGTTGTGGATGCCCCATCCCTGGAAGTGTTTAAGTTGAAGCTGCATGTGGCTTTGAGCAACCTAGTCTAGTGGGAGATGTCCCTGCCCATGGCAGGGGGGTTGGAACTGGATATCTTTAAGGTCACTTCCAACTCTAACCGTTCCATGATTCTATGATAACTTATAGTGAAAAGTTCCAGGGGGGCTTTCTTAGATTTATTTGTTGCTACCAAAGCTTATTATGGAGTAGATAGTGAAAAGGGCTTGAAGGTCACTTTTGCTGGGAATCTCTGTATTTACCTTATTTTCAGTAGACATGTTCCTCTACCTGAAAAAATTCTGGCAAAAGGTGTTGAAGGTGATATCTACCACCCGAACGCACATTGTGACCATTAGCATTCAGCCTACTACTTCTTGTTAGTGCCCTAACGATTGTACCTTGAATACAGCATATTAGAACCTATCTGCATGTAAAGTGAAACCGCTGAATTTTTATCAGTGCCTCATTAATTCAAATGTTCTATAAAACTCACTTTTATTATTTGAGTTTAAAGCATTTTGGTTGGGAATTTTCCTGAGGCAGGTGAGGCTTTCATTTAGCAATAGAGGGATGACTGTCACAAAGAATGGGAAAATTAAGAAAGTGAAGAAATGAAGTTACGTTGGAAATGTGAAAAGATATTCAAATCTGTTAAAGAAATATATAAAGATGCCTATAACCCCAAAAATCATAGGTTTCTCTCTTCTGTGTTTTTTGATTGTAACAGATAATCATTAGATGACTCACCTTGTGCTTCTGTTATGAAAAACATTTCTCTGTGTGTGTGTTCTTTATATGGTTAAATGCAAATTACTTGCTGATTTGTGTAAAAGCAGAACAGAGCATTTTTTTCCGTGTTAAACTGGGGAGCTTAGTAGAACTTGGGTGCCCCAGGGGAGAGGTGGGAGATCCAGAAGCCCCAGCAAATGTAACTATATAATAATTTAGACACAGGATCTTCACTGGTTCTGCTTTGGCTTATAGATAGGATTTGAGCCTACCTTGATTTTCAAAGACAGTATTATGAGGTTTCACAATAGATAGACTTAAAATTTCCATATAAAGTAAATTTAATTTGCAGATTAAAAAAAAATAAATTAAAATGTTATGTTAGTGATGATTTGGAGAGCAGCAAACTACATGTTAACTTACCACCCACTTTGTCCCATGTAACTAGGCATCATTGAGGTCTGCCCAATATCAAATAGCTCAGAAATACAAATTCTGTCTGGTAGCTCATCTCTCATTTGTTCTACCTTTCACAGCCATGTCAGCATGTGGAACCCTATTCCTTTTAGAGCTTACATTGTACTGTAGCTCCTATGAGCTTCTAAGCAAATTGTTTTCATATCCAAGGGAAGCCAGCACAGCATTTTTATGGCAAGGAAGTTTAGCCTAACTGTGTTAGTGGAGGATGAATGGGAATGTCTACTGGCCTTCAATGTGCCCGTTTTGGGACTCCAAAGTTAGAAAAAGGGAAAACCTTGATGGGTTTCTCCTTCACAGAACTCATTAAAGGACAATCCAGGGACTTAAAAGTGTCATCAAATCAAAGATGGAACTCCATCAGCATCTGATTGACTTTTCATGACTGATTTACATAGATATTGAAAAACTGCATGTCATCCCTGCCCCCTTTCTCTGTAAGACTTCTGGTTAAGTATGCTTTTTCTAAATAATGTTGGAATTGTCTTTGTCCTCTTGGTTGAAAGTTTGGCTTGATTATAAGACGAGGGCTAATGGTTTTAAACTGAAAGAGGGAAGATTTAGATTAGATATAAAGAAGTAATTCTTTAGTGTGAAGGTGGTGAGGCAGTGGAACAGATTGCCTGGAGAAATTGTGGTTGCCCCATCCCTGAAGTGTTCAAGGCCAGGCTGGATGTGGCTTTGAGCAACCTGCTCTAGTGGGAGGTGTCCCTGCCCATGGCAAGGGGTGTTGGAACTCGATGATCTTTAAGGTTCCTTTCAACCCAAATCATTCTATGATTTTATGAAACAATACTAAGCTTTTGCAATTGCAAGCACAGTTCAGTGGAAAGACAAATAATAAAATATAGTTAATTGGTGTAATGATGTTTCATCAAACAATTAGGTTAAGTGTGGAATCCAATTTTCTTGTGTACCATGGCATGCTTATCATGTACAGTGATGTATTTATAATGTGTAATGACATTATTAAGTTCTGCACACTGAGTTAAAAATGAGCAGGTGTTCACATCCTAAATTCATCTACATTTAAAAGTTTAATATACTGACTACTTTTAGTTAAAATGCCTAAATGTAAGTAATTAAAAAATTGTATATTAGTAAACACCAGTGTTATTGATAGCACTTAGGTCACACACTACCTTCCTAGTGATCCATCATCATCATTTGGATAGGATAGTCATGACATTTGTGAATCAGGAAAAAAATACGATCATTCTGCTGCAGTGGAGGTTTAAGTGAACTAATACATTTTAGCTTATATATTCAGAACCATGTTTCTTCATGTTGCAAATAATGCCAGTTGTCTATCTGCCCACCTGGGCAGCCAGGGAGGATGAGGGAAACAGTTGTCAGTGGGTCTGACTGATACCAGATTATCTGGTAATAAAAATTAAAGAGAAATCAAGAGTAACTCAAAATAGTTAATTGGTTTCTGATCTGAAAAGCAGCCAAACATGTTAGAAATCCATCTTTTTTTTTTCTGAAATCACATCCATTTACCAGTTTATATAAAGCAAAGTTCCATATCAGTGGAGACCTTTAAATTATGCAGTTTGGCTTTTCTTGTTGATTTTTCTCTGTGTAATATACTTTTATTTCACAAATCTAATTTTCTATGACGTTAGGGGCAAATACTTCTCTGTGGAAACATATGCAGAAACCATTAGTCTGAAGACCTAAAGAGCCATTAGTTAAAGCACATAGAACTGCACTAATAAATAGATACCAGATCAATCTTCAGTTTAAACCTCAAGAACATTCATAATATGGGCTCAGTTTCAAAATCAATGGGTCTTGCATTGATTTGTAAAAAAGAAATTAACAACCTGACTTTGATCAGCTTACCTTAGACATAAAATGAACTGGCACTGAAAAGAGGGAGAGTAGTAAAAACAGAACTTTTGTTGGTAAGCTCTAAACTTTTAATCATGAAAAATGACTCAAATGTGAAATCATGGTCACACAAGTTAATGTTAAAAGCTGCTTTGCTTTCAGATGAGCAGAGTTCAACAGTATTGTGGTGCAGGTAAACATATCAGTCCATACAGCCTTGTTATGAAGATTATATGATGACCTTCTTCAATGAAATCAAACATACAAAAAGTAGATTTGTATGTATATAGAGAGAAATTATTGTTTTCTAACGTCCGTCCAATTTAAGTCTAATTGGACAAAGCTATTCTATTTTTAGCCCTTAGTTCTGTACAATATAAAATTCTGGTGCTTTTCCTAGCCTTGCCTAAACCTCTTGTGTTTACAAATCCAGACTAGAAATGATCAGCATCTAACTGGTTCCTATAACATTCCCATACTTTATGCTTCTGTGCTGGTGATATACAGCGTGCAAACAGCTGAGTTTCTGTTTCCTTATTTGCAATGTCTCTGAGAGAGGAACCATGAAGTCTTGAGCACAGATGCTCTGCTTAGTCCTCTTCAAACATAAAAGCAAACATAACAAGCAGAAGGAAGCAAGGAGTGAAGTCCATAGTGTTTTGATTTTTTCATTTTGGAGGATAAGTTTTTCTAAAGTGTATGCTAGGTTCGCTGTGATTAATCTTTTCTCTCCCTGACTCTGTAAAATCTGTAGTTGCACACAGGCAATAAAAGATATTTATTTGAGCACCACAAGCAGACAATTATTTATTGGAAAAAGACACTTGTAAACAGTTTCAGTTGTTCCTTCAAGAAATATTTGCAGGAAGAAAACCCGCTGAGCCCTTGCTGACAATAGTCTGTTTGCTTTTGTTCTGATGAGTCTGGGTCCGTGAGCAGTCAGATCATCAGGTCAAATATGTATTAAGGGTGAAAATTGACAAAGAATATGCTGCAGCAAGTGATTTATCAGCTGTGCACAGTCATTTTAAGCAGCCTGGGTTGGTTGTTATTTGTGTGTAATGGAATAGCTCTGTACAGCAGAGGTGGGAAAACTGAGGGTCAGATTCACTGTGATGGTAAGACACTGAAACTATATCAAACAGGAAAAGTTGCCTCACTTCATTATTTTAGTGTTTTGTTTTGTTTTATTTTGGCCAGGCAAATACGTGCCACCTAACAGCTTCTGAGTTTCAATCAGCTATTTATCCTCCTTCCCCCCTGTTGATAATTCTTTAAATCCCCATGAAGATTACATCCACAGCCTTAACATGGCATCTCCTTAATAGGAAAGGCTATGAAGCAATGTCTTAAAATCAGTTTACAGTAACTGGTTTCCTTTATTTCACTACCATTTTCTATTTCTTTTTGAGTGATTTTTGGTACAAGACAAAGACATGATAAATGAATAATTTTCTTGGGCCATTGGAACCCTTCTTGTGAGGCACAGCTAAGCAATTCTGACTTTATGTCTAATAAACTATCCAACATACATCTTTATATGTTAACATATGGCCCCATTCTTATATCCCGTGGGAATCCTAATGCTTGTGAAGCATAAAGCAGTCTTCTGCAGAAATGGTTCGCTAAGTCTACGTTTACATTCTCATTGCCAACTTCCTAGAAGAGGGTCTGGCCTGATGTTAGGGTTTGCTTTGATGTAGAACACTGATGTCAGAGGTTTTAAAGTACATGCATAACTCTGTGCAGCTTCACTTTCTCTCTTAATTCTAGTCTTGTTTTTCTGTCAGAGGCTTTTCAACAGACCAGTATCAGTAGTACCCTGCATAAACCACCCTTCCTTTGATGACATGCACAGAATCAGCCAGAGATGGAGGGGATTACAGGTTTCTTGAAGAAAAAATGCTCCACTATTTAGATAAACAGTCTGATTTCAGAGAAAACAACACAGTGCTTCAGTTTCATTCATCTCAAATAACACTGCTACTTCTTGAAGTATCCCAGAAATCTTTTCCACTATACAACAAACCTTAGAAAGTTTTTATACATGCCACCAGCCAGCCTTAGCGTTTTTCCTGACAATTTGCAGATACCTATTTTTCTTTTATCTTTTTGGGGAGATCTTTACCATTTCTAATCCCTCCCATTTTAGGGATGAAGCAAGACACTTTATAGCTATTATACCAGAAAAAAATCTCTCTAGTGGTGTAATTTAATATTATTTGAGATTACTCATGAATAAAGACTAATGCTAGTGTTATCAAGGACTCACTGAAATGAAGTCACAAGAGCTCCTCGTTATTAGCTCTGTGTGGGGTATTTTCTGCTTGCAAGAGTAGCTGGAATCTATTAGCAACTGGGAGCACATGGGATATACTCAGGAGTCAGGTAATTAATGTGCACCTTGCATAACTGTTATCCTTTTTAAACTAGAAATAGTTTCAAAGGGCGTGTGCAGAGTAACAGACAGAGGGATGAACAATTGGAAGAAAAGGAAGCTGTTGAGAGAAATAAAGTAAAAAGGCTACATCTGAGATGGGAGACAGAGTATGAGGGCAGTTGAGTGTTCTGACGGAGAAAAACAAGGAGTAAAATCTGCATATTACTTGCATAGATAAGAAGACTGGCTGAAGTCAGCTGGTCTGAGTTAGTTTCACAGTTAATTCATATGCTGCACAAGTGGAAAATACGGTACTGTGCTCAGCAGCTGCAAAGTACATGTCTACCTTACAGAGAGCAAAAGTAATACATCTTATTTGTTACTAAATACCTGGAAGTGAAGTATTTCTGTTTCTCATAGCCCACAGTGTACAGACTTAGCAGGGCAGTAGCTGTGCTTTAAATTCACAGAAAGAGGAAAGTATCAGGTCATTTTCCTACAGCTCCTTCAGACTCAGAGGCATTCCTTGTCCTGGACTTGAAAGTACTTAATGCCACTGGTTTATCTTTCAGATATTAGCAACTTAACAGAATGTCAAAATGGGATGCTTCATCTGACAACAATCCATGTCATTGTCACTTTACCTGCTTAAGTGCTGCTCTTTTGTGTGGCCAAAAGAGACATTTGGATGTCCCTCTGTTAATGATTCCAGGTAAGTAATTTTTCAACTAAATTACTCTAAAGAAGAAAATGGAGGAGTTTTTAGGTACCAAATAATCTGAGTCATGAAATTCAAGTTGCATATCTTTTACTCGATATATTTTTCATGAGAAAAAGAAAACAGCCTCATTCTCTACACATCCCCTACCTTTTCTTATCAGATTTCCCACTGAACAACCACCAGCAGAAAAAAACAGAAGATTGTGTCACATCCTTTAAGTGATTGTATACATTGCACCACCTTAAGTCCACTTTACCTTAGCCATCACAATGGATTTTCTATTAATACAAGGTGTTTAACCCATGACTAGCTTGTAGACTTAAAATTACAGTAGAGTTTCCTCCAAAAAGTAAGTTTAAAATAGTGCCATAGGATGTCACTGAAAATTATAATCTCTGCTACATCAGTGTAAGAAAAACTAGAATCTGGCCCACATTATTGAACTTTAAACATTGTGTTATGTATCTGGCTATAAATTCCATATCAGCAAAGTTAGAAGCTTAACAATTGCCATATAGGCACTTGCCATAACTTTTGCCATGGCTGTGAAAGAAATGGACTACTTCTGAAGTAAGGCCATTTATTTCCTCGTATGGCACATGCACACATATAAGTGTTAAAAACCAACCAAACAAAAAGAAACCCACCACAAACAAACCAAAAACCCCTCAAATATTGGCCTTTATACATTTTTTTAACATATACATATATATTCCCCTGAAATTTTATTGATGACTTTCCATTATGACTCATAATATTAACCAAAACAATCTTTGTCATGAGTTTAGTATCACAGTTTTAATTAAACACAGACAATTCAGCAGGAGATATGGTTGCCAGCACTTCAAACTGAAAGCTGGAGGTGCATCAAGTCACTCTTTCACTTTTCACACTTTCCTCTGGCTTTCAGAGAAGTTGAAGAAACTGAGAAAACTCTGACAAATTCAAGTTTTAGAGCTGGCCTTCTTTTGCATGTTAGGTCAGAAGGCAAACTAAAGGAAAAACAAAACAAAACAAAACAAAAAAACTATAATTTTTGTGGACTTCTCTTGGATTGACTGATAAGCTTTGCCCCGACTTGCAGGAGACATCTCAGTGCATTGACTATATCAGGGATCACAAAAACAATTCAGTCTTTAGCTTTCCTACAAAAGGTCAGTGTAGCTAAGCAAAGGGGGAAAAAAACCACCACCAAAACCAAAAGACATTGAATGAGAAAATGTGTCCATAACAGCTTTTGTATGGTTCTCAGTCAGTTCTTTTTTCTTTAAGAGTTGGATTTTCTTTCAGGCTTTATTTTGGTCACAGTTATGGCTTTATCTGTAGCCCTGTGGTATTTTTTAGGACTTTTCTCCCCTAGATAATACTTTTGCTTTTGCTTATGTGTCATTCACTCCTTGTAAATAATACAAGGTTCTGTCAGAGTTGCCTGGCTTTCATACTGAGGTCCAGCCAGATACTGACTTGCTCTACATTGTTTTTTTGCTCATAGCAGAGCAGAAGAGGGAATCTGGTAAATACACCTTGGAAGCTTTTTAAGGTACTCTTGGTGACAGTAGAGTCATTGTTAAATCATAGAGTTATAGAATCCTCCAGGCCGGAAGGGACCTCCAAAGGTCAACTAGTCCGACCTCCCCGCAGTCGCAGGGACACCCCCAACTAGACCAGGTTGCCCAGGGCCTCATCGAGCCTCACCTTGAATATCTCCAGGGAAGGGGCCTCAACCACCTCCCTGGGCAACCTGGTCCAGTGTTCCAGCACCCTCAGAGTAAAGAAAATTTTCCTACTATCCAATCTAAATCTACTCTTCCCTAACTTAACTCCATTGCCCCTCATCCTATCACAGCAGGCCCCTCCCCAGCCTTCCTGTAGGCCTCCTTTAGGTACTGAAAGGC
>VZRU01007517.1:765249-817450 GCA_013398155.1 Pedionomus torquatus
TTGTTGAACCTCACGAGGTTCATCTGGGCCCACCTCCATCCTATCCAGGTCCCTCTGGATGACATCCTGTCCCTCCAGTATATCTACAACACCACACAGCTTGGTGTCATCTGCAAACTTGCTAATGGTGTTTAATCCCCCTGTCTATATCATTGATAAAAAATGTTAAACACTATCAGTCCCAGCATGGACCCTTGAGGGACACCACTTGTGAATCAAAATATTCTTATTTTCTGCAAGTGCAGTCATGTTGTTTGTTGTATTCATATGGGGTGAAAAAAATCTGTTGTGTTTGTACTTCTGGCTTTGCATCTCTATGAGCAATATGCTCCCTGGGTCTTGCAGAGAAAACCTAAAACATGATCTTGCTGATGGCTGATTTCAGCTGCAATGTAGAAATATGGATGCTTTTGGTAACTGTGCATATGACCTTCGTGTACATAGTGGCTTTCATTAGACATCTAAAAATTCCTGAACCTTTTGGCTGCTATGTAAGAAATACAGCTTTGAAGGCTTAAGAATAAGAAAGAACAGTTACTTTCTTTAGAGAAGAGAATTTTCCATCACCTTCTTGGGAATTAGTGATGTGAGAAAAGTACCTCACTCCCACAGATGACTGATATTTGTGTGTCAGTCCAACTGCCTTATGTCACATCAAGCAAACAGTGATGGTGCAGAATATATTGTAGGTACACCTTCTCACTCCTGTTTTCCAAATTGCAGAGGCAGTTTAGTAGAGAGTAAAATCTTTCACAGGTGTGAAGTCTGATAATGCATGATATTATATCCTTGTCACTGACCACTGCAATGGAGGTCAGCAGGCAACAAGCTTAGGTATGGTATGGATCAACAGACAAACCCAGAAATGTTTCTGGACTCCAGTACTAGGATTGTGCTGTGTGGCTTCAATGGGAGTTAGGCGCTCAATACCTGTGAAAATTTCCTCTTCCTCTCTTTGCAGCTTTATGCTATTAACACCTTTTGCTGCAAAAGTCATTTTATCTGGCAGGGTACTTTCAATGGTCATGTGTGAGACATGTCTGCAGTTAGAGTGGGAAAGCAGCATCTGGATTTCTGCAAGCAGAAAATTCGAAAGGGAAAGAACCCCTGTACTTCAGCTTGGCCCTATTCACCTCTGAGATTGCAAGAGCTGTTACTCACACCATCGCCTGCACAGGAGGAGATGAATGACTTGTCTTCTGTCACTGGAGTGCGCCTCACCAAGAGGCCCCTAAGGGCATTTCTGCAGCTACATAAATATACTTGATACCAGTGACTGTGTTGACATACTGATTAACAAAAAAATGGATGTGTTATTTTGCCCTGTATTTTACTGCTAAATGCCATAATCTTTCCTCACTCATATATAGAAATTAGAATATAGGTAATCCTTGGAAACAGGGCAATATTTACAGTGCTTGAACGGGAGGTAATTTGATAACTTGTTAACCTGCTAGGGTAGAGCCTAAAAGGGAGATACTTCTTTCATACTTATACATTTCCAATCTTTCTTCTTCTTTTTTTTTTTTTTTTTTTTATTAATTTATTTTAAATGAGATGGTATATTCATTGGTGTCATCTCTAGTAACTTGAATATATCAAACCTTGCCACCTGTCAGTGTTCTGGTTTCTTTCTTTATTTATTAAGTTGAACACTTAAAAAACACAGAGAATGAGATCAGACAACTCTTAAAGTGATAGCCAGAATCTGTAATGAAAAAAGCATATAGTTCATCTGTCATTGAAGTGGATAAGACATCAATTGAAGGACTTCAGAGGGAGTGTAACGAGACTGGATACATGAGGATAAAGGCATTGAGGTGAGGTTGATGCAGGATCTGTTGACTTTGCATGGATTAAACGCAGCTGGTTTCATGTTTTATGGTCGCTTAAATGCTGATTGTACAGATGTGTACTTAAGCATGAACTGAGGCACATGACCGGTCTCATGGATTTCAGTGGATAGATTTGCATGATAGAAAGTCAAGTAAATACATTTTAGTAGGATCCAGAGCCTTATTTAGGATTCTGTTTGAAAAGCAAACAAGCAAGCAAGCAAACTGTCATTAAGTCACCTGGAGCAATATTTCTAGCAAAATTTATTTGGGTACAGGTCGAGTAAACATTTTGTTTACAATACCATCCCGGCTCAAATGTGCAAACACAGCCGCCTTGTTGAGTTATGCTTTCAGGACTGTAGACATAAATAATAACAATTCAGCAAAGGTTTCAAAGCACTTTACAAATGCAAGAAAGTATTATCCTCATTTAGAGATGGAAAAGACTTTAGATGAGGTGCCTGAGGTCACAAAATAACTGTATATTAGATTTGAAACCTCACTGTCAACCAAAATGGGAATGTAATTGTCTCTGTTCAATTGTAACGTGATTTTTGTCTCCAGATTAATGTTCAGATTTAATGGTTAAGAAGGTCAAATCCTTCTAATAGAAACATTTTTAGTCAAATACACCCTTTTTATCTAAGACTAATTTTTAATCACTTACAATCTATAGTTCCACTAATTGTGACTAATTGTGCCACTGTGTTGTTAAGGTAACTTAATTATTTTACAGATTTTTGATGTTCATAGTTTATAGCTTTCCTGCTGTTAATTAAAGTACTGCTAATGTTTGGACAAAAGAAATGGAATAGTAGTGGTCTCCAATATTCCCCTCCACTAGGAAGCTTCTGGGCTCTCAGGGTTGGTGTTTCTAGGCTACCATGGCATAGACCAGAGTAACATGTAGTATTTTATAATGCTACTTCAAGTATCATTTCTAAATTGTCACCTTTTGTTCTCTCACCAGCTCTTAGTTCCTTAGAGCACCCCATTCTCATTTAGAACAATAGAAAATGCAGGACTGACTCCAAACCAAATGTGTGGCTGGAAATTAAATAATTTCATCTGATTACATTAATATTTTACTGGAAGCAGTATGACAAATTGGAAACTGATTGCAAACAGCAGACAATCACTGACTATAGAGAATCCTGGCACTCCATTGGTACTTCAGATCCTTTAAGTAGCCATTCTAAATCTGCAGGAAAATAGTTCAAACATTTTAATTTTGTAATTTAAATTGCATCACTCACTTAACCAGCTATTTAGCTGATTGTAATTGTGAAAACATTGTGATATACTTAGTAAAGCCTTAGAAGACCTATGACAGTGTATATTATTAATAGACTTGTATGTTTTCCTTGTCATTTTCACTACTATTAATTTATATCAAACCAATGAGAATATAACAATTTCTCCCCAAATGCAAAAAAATGTTAGCTTATCTCAGTCAGATTCTTTTTGCATAATTGTATGCAGTAAGAGATTAATAATTACTTTTTCTTTATTATGGATTCCTCTGAAATGGTTACCTTAATTATGGCCTCTTGATTTAATATATGTAAATGCATTTTGTAATAGAAACCTTCACTATTTATAGAATGACTTGCACTGTTTTCTGAGGTGCTGCAGTCAGTTCTTATTAGCAAAGTACAGCCTAATCCTCCAGGCATCTACCAGCAGCTGTTCCCTGATTTAACAACCCAAAAATGCTGGCAAATCAGGGTCCTGCAACTGCTTACAAATTTTTGAAGGGATTGCTTAGGGTCAGTGTAATACCTTTGAGATTTTCAAGGGAATTGCCATTTTTATTGCAATGTGGATCATGCAGTCAGAGCTCTCCTTTGACTTAGCAATGGAGTCTTGAAACTTGGCATGGATGAGAGGAAGAACTGTGTATCAGTGTGCTGGGGAAATTTAGTTCAACATGTGAATAACAAAAAACATTCTTGCATATGTAAAGAGTTACTAATATCAACCAGAGTTTATAAGCTAAAGGTATATATTTCAGCTCTTACAGACCCCAAGGTGGCCAAATGGCTGTGCCAGGAGTACCATGTGTACGTGACATCCTCAAGCTAGACCAGTGCTTCAGCCTGCATCTTATGCAATGTGACTGTCCTCTTCTGTCTTTTCCTAGAGATCAAAGAAGAATGCCTCAAGATTAAGTCAGAAACTGTGTGCCAAAAGAATGCCTGAGCCAATACGTACAGTCCTAAAAATAAATTGTTTTGACTTTCACAAGTAAATACTTAAACGTTCTGCTCTTGCCTGAATCTGGGATAGTTTAAAAATTCTTATTAGAGTGAAATTGCACTTTTTATGGCTCATTTCCCTATGAGAGGGAAAATTGTATTGTTTCAGCATAGTGGTTGATAAAAGTAAAAGGCTAGTCAAAGACAGAATATGTATTTTCACAGTTATATCCTTGCAAAGTGTCATGGTTTGTTTGGGTTGGGCTACCCACTAAAATGGCAGATGCTCTATTTTACCTCTCTCCCTTTCAGAGAAGGGAGAGAATCTCCCTTCAGATGAGAGGAGAGAAAATTGGGAGAGACTTATGAGTTTAAAAGAAACTCAAATATCTTAATGAGATATTAATAATGAAATTATAGACAGAAAATACAATAATAGTAATAAGAAAATAATGAAATCTACACAATATATAAAGAGCCATATTGAACTCCCAGGATTACCATGACATCACCAGCAGGTGCTGGTAAAGTCCCTGACCGAACTCTGCAATGGACAGGAACTGGATTCCAGATCTGGATTCAGGAACACACAGATCAGCATCAAAGGCTATGAATGGATGGAGAGAGCCCTCCTCAGATGCTTGCCATTGAAGAAAGAGGCAGACCTTTGATCCCTCAGCTTTTATACTGAGCATGATGCAGCTGGGATAGAGTACCCCGTTGGTCAGCTTTGGATCACCTGTCCTGTCTGGTCCTCTCCACAGGTGTGATTCCTTTACACTTTTCCACTTCCTGCCCTCCAGCAGCACATGTAACAAAGTTAGTTGACCATGGATGTTATAGCAGTAACTATAATCTACATACCATCCTTTGGTATTCACTGTAAGCATCAGACCTTATCTGCTAGAAGTAGACACTGGCTGAAAAATATGATGATAATTTCAGACAGTTCAGTTAGTAAGAAGATACTTAGCTGAAAAGTAAAATCACTGAAAAGAAAATGGGTTCTGCTTTACCTCAAACCAGGACATGAAGTTAATACAAGTACCTTTGTGGTTCCCTTGGTAGGGTAGCTAATAATTTTTAGTATGTCATTTTGGTTTTGTTGTTTATACCCTCTTAAAGAAATTTCAAGACTGTTGGAGTGTTAGCTATGCTCTCTGTATCAGATGCTTAAAGAATTTACTAGCAGGCCAAGTTCTCTACTTGATTTAATTCTTGGACATTTCAAAAGGAATTCTGGCTACATTTATACAAAGAGTGAAGATAACCATTGAAAATGGGATAGGTACCCACTTTACACAAAAGATGAAAGAAATGCTTTCTTTTTAAAATGCAAAGGTAAGATCAGACATTTTCTTTTCAGTGGAGGGATAAATAATTAAAATCTTGCAGGAAATAAATGCAAAATTTCTATGCTCATAAAGGACCTAAGAGATATAAAGGGAAGAGGAAGAGTAAAATTGCTTTGGATCAAATTTTAAATTTTATTCATTCACTAATGGATCAAAAACCTACTCCAGCTGTGGAGTAAATGCTTTCCTGTCATGCTACTGCAAATATGTCCCCCTCCACAAATCTGAAATTTGTTATTTGATATATATTTCTGAATTCACTTTACTGTGCCACATTAGTTCAAAAACCCTCTGCTAACAGCCAAAGGAAAATAACAGACACCAAACAGCGTAGGGACCGACAGAGTAGCTAAGAATGGTGTGTACCAAATAATACTGTCAGTCGTATGTCTGTGGAAACCAGTGCTATGTGTTGCAACATTTAGTAGTGCTAATCCTAAATCTAAATATTACCCACAGGAAATCTACAAACATCTTAATCATTTGCTTGAATTATGCATATGGGACTATGGTATCTGATAGCTTAACATAGATTATTGCTTAGGGACTAGCTTAGGTGTAACTGTATTATTAGGATGGATAAATTATACCCAGTAGTACAATTACATGCATGCCAGTTTGCCAGTTTCAGTCTTATCTTCAAATGCTGGGCTTAGGGTTTTAGAGACTGTGTGTTGCAGCTACAGTTATTCAAACTTCCCAAATATCCTTGAAGCCTATTTAATAATAGATCTCAACAATAAGTGTCAGTGTAAAGCATAGTCATTCATTACTCTCTCATGAACTGCCCTCATTTCTTTTCTACATAAGTATTTTTTCTCATACAGCAAGAGACAAAAGCATTACATTCACACACAGAGGCATACATGGAATACACACAGGGAATGTAGTTTACTAAGTATTCCTTCTGACTGCAAGAGTTCTGTAGGACAAAACATGATGAATGATGGTGTAAAAGGCACAACTTTAGTTGTAAGATTCCACCAAACTGATTTCGCCTCTCTTTACACGTGCTTAAATCTTTCCTCCCTTATTGATATGTCACCACACCTTGCAAAGAAATTGCAGTAGTGGGTTTGTCTGCCTAATGTATCTAAAACATAAAAAAAATAATATCCAAGCTCTTGAAAGGCAGCTTCAGACACTGTCTAAGCTTCACAACATTAGTGTGTTGTTGTACTTACTATTTCTTATTTGTCTGCGTTAAGACTTGGAAAAGTCTCGCAAAGACCAGTACTGTATAGGGTTCCCACCTTCCTTTACCATGTGGTTGTCATTTTAGTCTGAATCATCTTTTCACTAAGTCAGGGCCAAGGAAGCATAGTGGCATAGACACAGTGAATGAATGTGAAAATGCTTCAACAACAGCCAAGCCATGGGATTCACAAATGGTGGGGTGTAAGAGGAGGAATGTTTGGCAAGTATTCATAACAGCCACCAACCGCAAGCTTAAGCAGGGCTAACAGATGGGCTTTTAAATTATTGTAGATGAGCTACTAATAGTTAATCATCTACACAGGATCAACTGGTGGACTGTTTCAGTCCTTTATGGGTTATACTTGACCTCTGGTATTTGATTTTGTGGGATTTTACTATTCTACATTTCCCTACTTCTCTTTCATAGAATAAAAACTGTCTGGCACTAAACATGACTGGCAGTTTTGTGTTGAAGTCATGTGAGTTTGGCACTGTTGGGGAAAGAAAACAACCAAAAAGCAAGCAAAAAATAATTTCAGAGTGAAATTGGATTGGACTGCCTGCTGTTCTCCCTGGGCTGACTCTTTGCTCTGAGTTGCTTGCAATGGCAATGGCTAATCAAGCTCTGAGATGAGGAACCTGCACAGGAGACCACAGAGAATTGGTTTAATGGAATCTCAGTTTAATATCCTGTCAGTTTTGTTTATTATTTTAATGGAGTAGAATTTATTCTGTAGCCACAAACTTCACATTGTATTTGCAATTTTAGTATTATTTTAAAGTGTGGTCTGAAAACTTGCCATTCAGGAAGTTAATGGGAGCTATTCCAGCTGCCCCTGGACAGAACACAGGAGAACTGTTGTTAAGTGCCAGTGCCCTGTGCTTTCAACAAGGTCCTCAGCCTTGCTCTTCTTCCAGTCTAAAACGATCCTCGCCATAAAATAGGGCAATATATCTTCCAAAACAAGTAGTTTCTATACGTCATGTGATGCTAACCTGAAAACTGATCAGCAGCAAATCCAAATGGAGAGAGGGAGAGAAATTCATTTAAAAACTCCTCAGTGTCCCCTTTTATTTACCCTGACAGAATGGAAAGTTGTTATGTCGAGTTGCTCTGTTGTTTTAATAGAGTTGAAGTTGCCCCATGTCTTGGAGCCTTTTCTTATGCCAGCAATTTCATGCCATTGAAGAGGAGTTGTCTGAAAAGCTGTATCATTCTGCAGGTCTGCTGTTGTACAGATGAGAAAGCACATTTGCACCAAGAATGTGTGAATACATTATAAAAAGTGCACTGAGGTAAGGATTCTCACTGTGCTTGATGATCAGTAGTTTTGTCACAGGTGATGCAACACTTTTTGTGTACTTTAGGGTTTTTTTTTGGTGAGTCTTCATCCAGGAAATAGAGTTCATACTATTTAATTTATGTGATTATTTGCACTGTGAGCAGCAGCAGTGTATAATTTGCGAGAGGTCTATAGATAGAAATGTCTTTGTATGAATCAGTGGTCAAATAAGTAGGATTTGTTCAAATTAGCTAATGAAGAATTCACAAATAAAAACAAAGAGGTCAAATGAATCCATTAAATGGCCCATTGCATGCAGTTCCCCCTACTCTAGTATTTATGATTTCAGCTTTACACTATTGGTATTCTATCCAATGAAAAGTTGTCATTCTTCTTTGGAAAATCGTTGTCTTATTTCTGAGAAACTAATCTCCATTATTAGGCACATAGATATCTGGAGTTATTTGAACATAAACCTTGGCAGAAGAATGCTCTGTGATTTTGAGGGGGAGGGGGAGTGCTCAGCACAGGCAATGCTGAGAATGCAATTTACATGCACCCCTGACCCTTTTATTACAGAATCATAGAATGGTTAGAGCTGGAAGGGACATCAGAGATCATTGAGTTCCAACCCCCCTGCCATGGGCAGGGACACCTCCTACTAGAGCAGGTTGCTCAAAGCCCCATCCACCATAAACACCTCAAGGGATGGGGCATCCACAAATTCCCTGGGCAACCTCTTCCAGTGCCTCACCACCCTCACAAGAAAGAATTTCTTCCTAATATCCAATCTAAATCTCCCCTCTCCTAGTTTAAAATCATTACCCCTTGTCCTATCACTACACCTCCTGACAAAGAGTCCCTCTTCAGCTCTCCTGTAGGCTCCCTTCAGATACCAGAAGGCTGCTATAAGGTCTCCCCGGAGTCTTCTCTTCTCCAGGCTGAACAGCCCCAGCTCCCTCAGCCTGTCCTCATAGGAGAGGTGTTCCAACCCTCTGATCATCTTTGTGGCCCTCTGCTGGACCCATTCCAACAATTTTATGTCCTTTGTCTGTTGAGGACTCCAGAGCTGGACACAGTGCTCCAGGTAGGGTCTCACGAGTGCAGAGGAGAGGGGGAGAATCACCTCCCATGACCTGCTGGTCACACTTCTTTTGATGCAGCCCAGGACACAGTTGACCTTCGGGGCTGCCAGTGCGCACTGCCAGCTCATGTTGAGTTTCTCATCCATGAGAACTCCCAAGTCCTTCTCCTCAGGGCCATTCTCCAGCCATTCTCTGCCCAACGTGTATTGTGCCCAGGATTGCCACATCCCAGGTGTAGGACCTTGCACTTGGCTTGGTTGAACTTCATGTGATTTGCACTAGCCCACCTCTGAAGCCTATGCAGGTCCCTCTGGATGGCATCCCTTCCCTCCAGCGTGTTGACTGCGCCACCAAGCTTGGTGTCACCAGCAAACTTGCTGAGGGTGCATTCTATCCCACTGTCCATGTCTCCAACAAAGATGTTAAATAGCACGGGTCCCAGTACAAGTGACCTTTGTGATACACCACTCATCACCAGCCTCCACTTGGCCATTGAGCCGTTGACCACAACCCTTTGAGTGCAGCCATCCAGCCAGTATATAGTTATAGGGTTATATAAGTTATAGGGTTGATATAAATCATTAGTTACGGTACGTTAATGCAACACGATTGCATTATTGCATCCTGTACTGCTCTAATTTATTTATTAAGCCATATCAAATTAGATAACGTGAAAACATTTCACCCTGATAGAAATGTTATTGTGTTGCCTAATGCTGTGCAACACACCAGAACCCTCATTCTGCTGTAGCCTTAAGTACCAGGGCAAGGAGATGATGGAGGTGAACACTCCCTTTCCTCCTAACAGGTGGGTCTCCTGGCTTTTCAGCTCTGCCTCTGCTCTGGCAGGCTGATGCATGCCACCTGGCCTCACTTCCAGCCATCAGATCCAGCTCTGCAGGGAGGAGAAGGGTGTGTGAGGCTCTGCAGGCTTGCTAGGAACAATAGGAGGAAGGAGAAGGGGTTTTGGATTTGGTCATCCTGAATGACTTGTGGAAAGCCACAAGTTACTGCAAAATTCACTGGGAGTAAGTAGGAGAGCCCTGGGGGAAAGATGTGGAAGAGGCAGTGACACTGGGGACTCTTTGATGGGCTTGTGAATTAATCAGCCCATGGGCTGCTAGAAAAGTCTTGTTATTAAGCTGTTGAGGACAGCTGACACAAACCTCCACCATTCTTCAAAGTTTTCTTGTAAGAATGCTGTAAAATCCCCCATCAACCTGGTATTTTTTACTGCTTGAAAGAGTAACAAATATTCTTACAACATATCCCACAAGAGCTTTCCCCTCTCTCCTCTACAGGTATACAGGGTCTTCCTTGTATATTTGGTTTCACACCACGCCCTTCTAATGACCAGACTCAATGTGCTGCAGGAGGAAATGCCCCACCTCAGCCTCCAGCAGGGCTCAGATCTGCTGGTGCTCAGGGGCCAATGGAGCCAGACAGAACAGCCAGAAATGGCTGTGGGCAGTTCAGGCTGCTCCTCAGAGGCTCCTGCAGCCACGGCTGGGGCACTGGCACCCACCAGAGTCCTGTGGATGAGCTGCTCAGGTAGTCCAGAGGGAAGGCCCGTCAACAGGTATTCTGCTATTTCTTTTCATCCTGATCCCTGCAGCTGACACTGCAGGCTCAGCGGCTCACACCTCAAGGGGTGAGCTCCTCTGCTATCTCTCTGTGGGTACACGCAATGCAACAGTGCTTAACCGCTTCTAGCTGGAGATCTGCTATGTGGTTTTCTGATTTTCTAGTGTTAATACAGTTCTAGAAATCATATAAGAGATATTAACAATCTGTTCTGTGAAGCCAGTGTTAAATTTCTGCTCCATTTTAAACAGAAACCAAGTGCATCCTATTAAACTCAATGAAAACTGTAACCAGGTGCCTTTACAGGACATGTTAGAAATACAGCTTATTTTTCCCCCTCCAGCCCTCCTCAAATACACATCAGGTTTATGGATAATATTTTCCGTTAGCCTAAAGCATCTTTTGTAGAAACAAGTGGCTCTCTTGCGGCTCTTTATCAGTGTCATGTCATGCTGAAATGTGCACAGAGCAGACAAGGAGTGTTTTTTAACCTACTTTGTATAGGTTTAAATGTATATATTAGCAGGGCAATAGGGGATCAGTCTCAGTGGAGTAGTTTCAGAAATAATTGAAAGCTGGAATTTTTACAGGTACTTTGTAAATAGTAGCAATAACTCTTCATGTTTCACATGCTGTTTGAGCTTTTAATATTCTGCTCTGCCATTCCGTGGCCAGGACTGAACAGCAAAATCCTTTCAGATCTCTTATAACTTAGCTTTAAGAGGTAAATCAGAGATAAAGAGGAATAATTAACTTTTTCAGAAGTCACTTTCAGACAGGAGAATTAAGTCTTGCTTTTGATCTTTCAAATTGACCACAAACCTTGCGTTCGTTTTATGTTGTATATTATAATTATATAAAATTATGTGTTACAATATATAAGTAGAACTACATTATAAACAAAATAAAGTGTGGAAAGTGTTTTGGAGGAGATACAAGCAAGTAAACATGAAGCATATGAAAAATTTAATCAATAAAATGACAATTTAAAAATAAAAACATTAGCTGTTAGAAAATCATGATATATCACTTCAGTTGTGCTGAGCAATACTATTAGATTAAATTGTATAGTGGTGAGAAGCAGAACACATCAAACGTAAATAATTAATCCTCCTTTCTCAAGCATTTATTTTATAGTTGCAGGCATAGAAACTACTTTGTCCAGTAGATTGAGAAAATATGGAAAGGCTCATGTGGAGGTGGAAAACAGGACATACACTGCAGGAACTGGGCACCCTGCTTAACCTGCACAGGACCCATCCATGAGCACTCAGTTAGCTGAATGTGGCATAGGAAGCAGAGTAGTGAGATTTACATTTCTTGCACCTGTAGGGTGCAGCAAACATAAGTCAGCCTTTCCCCAATCCTCATGAGAAACAAAAGGGAAGGAAAAAAAAACCAACAAAGTGATGTATAGGGAACAGAGGTGGGGAAGATCTACTGTTGTTTACAGCCATTTTCACTTTGTCTCTAAACTCAGCTGAGATTGCCAGGCTACCTCTGCTCTATGTCATGTTTGGGATCTCCATGGATTGTGGTTCTGTTGGCAATGACTATACTACTGACCATATCAAACTTGTACTGGTGATGTACTACAATGTACTACAGTGATGTACTAGCAACGACTAGCTACTGACCATATCAAACTTGTACTGGTGAGAGAACTCGCGCTCGTGTACTCTCACTATTTAGGGCTGTTTTCTGCTCTTTCTCCCTGCACCAAATCCAACAGGCTCTTTTTTTATAAAATAATTTTAGGCTCTAAAACATTTGTTCCATTCAATAAATATGTTCCCAGTGTCAATGATCAAGTGCATTAGTAGCTGAAATGACCCTGGCTTAGCAATTGCAATGCAGAACAATCAGAGCCGTGTCACAGACTTACAAAATGTCACACATCTGCCATTGCAAATGAGCCACTATCACACCTTTAAACCAGCTCTTTTGATCTATTCTAATGCACAAATTACAGGTGTTGTCACATCTTATTACTATTATCTTGTGGAAGATAGAAATGTTTTGCTATCTGGTATCAAACTCCTAATGATTTACCTGCCTGAGACAGAAAGAAAGAAATTGGGTAGAATGCAAGGGTTTTTTTCAGGAGTTTCTCAGTATTCCCTCAATGGTAATTAATGCATTTTGCATTTTGAAAGATTCAGTGTATATATTTCCCATACAAATGATATGGTACAGTTTTCATCTAAAACCCTCATTGCATCAGGGAACAGTGACCAACCTGATGGAGGGGACAGGCAATACAGGCTTTTGTCATTTAGCTAAGCACAGATCAAAAGGACGGCCGTGATATTTTCACTGGGGTGGGTAAAGGCTGTGCTGAGTGGAAAATACAGTGTTAGATGCAGTGTTGTTCAGGCAGTAGTAAGGGTGTCATGACAAAAATGGCAGCACATTGTGGCTGGTGGCAGTGGCATAGTGGCACTCCCTTGGAGGACAGAGCAGCTTACAGGGTGAATGATGTGCTATGCTAGCAAAATTTTTTTTCAATAATTCAAAACAAAATGAATGCTAATCCCTTGGTTGTTTCAATCCTCCAGTCTGTCAAACAAACATGAAAGGAAAAAAAATCTATAATGTGGAGCTGAAGCTCAGTCAGCACGGGGGCGACTTTTACATGGCTCAAAAGTGAGATCTTTATGCCTACAGCAGCTACAAGCAATCTGTCTAGAATTATCCGAACAAAAATGCCTTGGAGGAAATTGCTTGGTCATCCCTTCCATGTATTTGGAGGAAAAGGTTTGATAAATGGTTGGACCCACTGGCAGCTGCAGGTAGGATGTGGTCTCATAACAGTGTGGAGAGGGCTTTGCATCTATCGGGGAAAAAGTCCATTCAGGGCAGGGAGTAGAAGGAAAACCACTGGAGTGCTGGAAACAGTGGAAAATATCAGTCAATGAGGATTTTTGTCCTGGCAACTATTTCTAAAGAGAATCTGGATATAAATTACACCATCCAAAATTAATAGACTCCTCAACCACTTTAGTTTATTAACTTTTTTGGCAATTCCCCAGAAGTTGAAGTTTGGTGAATTGCATCATGCTTATTAACTGGAGAGATTACCTCCTAAGCATTTTTACTGTCCTTTTAACGTCTGAACCTGAGAATATTATGGCTGCAAAATGAATTATAATGATGTGCTGAACTGGAGTAATCTCTGTCATTTTATTAAGCACTTTGTGAATGAAATGGAGATTCCTGGTGCTGTATTTGAGTATACTCCCTGTGTCTCTGTAGAACATGTGTGCAGCTCCTGTAGAAATGAGAATGCAAAACATACGGTATAGCCTGGGATGCCAGAGTGCATTTTTAACCTCTTAGTGATAATATAGACATATTACAGTGGTGTCTTCCAAAACACTGAGAAAATCTTCTATAGTTTTATTGTACGTTATTTCTCATCCCTGTCCACATATCTCTTCTTGCATGTTCACATATTCCTTCTTGTGGCTCACAAAGAAAAGACTTCACCTTGAAGTGAAGTTTGATACTTGGTTAAGTTTATGTGGCTTTCCTTCTGTATATTTTTCTCTGTAATTAGCTATAGGACAGTTACTTTTATCAAGTTTTTTACATACACAAATGTTAATATTTAAATATCTTTTTCTCTTTGAAACTCAGTTGAGGCTTTTCAATTTTATTTTTCATGGTGTACCAAGAAGACATGTTTTCAGGCATAAGTAGTCCTTTGGTTCTAGAGGTTCTATTCTTTTTATTATTCATCAATTGAATTGCAGGTTCATTGGGGGAAGACGCATATTTTGAGCAGTCATTCATTGAGTTTGGGTCAAAGGCACACCTGTAAGGTGTTAGGTCACAGAGAGTAGAGCAGAGGCAGTAACAGGTATTGCACTGAGAACAGGCCATAGAGAACCACTATTTCCTCTGCTGTGGCAAAGGAAGAAAATTTGATGGCAGCTTTATCCCATACTTCTCCATGTAGTACAGTGCATTTCATGGCAGCCTGAAAATGTACTTGTTCAGTCCCAATGTTTGTTGATTCCCTTTAATGTAACAACTTGGTAATGCTCAACATTAACTGTTCAACGTTTACTACCCACTGTAGGAGAAGGTCATGTTTGAGACTAAGGAACCTAAAGGTCCACCACCCACAAGTCCTGAGGGAGCTGGCAGATTAAGTTGCTAAGCCTCTTTTCATCTGGTGAAGTTCCACTGACTGGAGAAGGTGAAACGTAACCCCATTGTTCAAAAAAGGGAAAAGAGGAAGACCCAGGGAATTACAGGCCGGTGAGTCTCACCTCTATGCCTGGCAAGATCATAGAGCAGATCCTCCTGGAATCTCTGCTAAGGCACATGGAAAATAAGGAGGCAATTGGTGATAGCCAACATGGCTTCACCAAGGGCAAGTCATGCCTGATAAATTTGATGGACTTTTACAATGTTGCCACAGCATTGGTAGACAAGGGCAGAGCAACTGACATTATCTACCCGGACTTATGAAAGCTTTTTACACTGTCCCACATGACATTCTGGTCTCAAAATGGGAAAGTCATGTATTTGACAGGTGGACCACTTGCTGGATAAGGAACTGGTTGGATGGCCACACTCAAAGAGTCAATGGCCTAATGTCCAAGTGGAAGCCAGTGGTAAGTGGTGTTCCTCGGGGGTTAGTAGTGGGACCAGTCCTGTTTAATATTTTTGTTGGAGACATGGACAGTGAGATAGAATGCACCCTCAGCAAGTTTGCTGATGACAGCAAGCTGCGTGGTGTGGTCCACACACTGGAAGGAAGGGATCCCATCCAGAGGGATCTGGACAGGCTTGAGAAGTGAGCTCATGCAAACCTCATGAAGTTCAACCAAGCCAAGTGCTAAATCCTGCACCTGGGACACAGCAATCCCAGGCATAAATAGAGGTTGGGTGGAGAATGGCTGGAGAGCAGGCTTGGGTAGAAGGACTTGGGAGTGCTTGTGGATGAGAAGCTTGACATGAAACAGCAATGTGCGCTGGCAGCCCAGAAAGCCAACAGCATCCTGGGCTGCAACAAAAGAATTGTGGCCAGAAGGTCAAGGGAGATGGTCCTGCCCCTCTACTCTGCTCTCATGAGACTCCACCTGGTGTACTGTGTTGAGCTCTGGAGTCCTCAATATAGAAAGGACATGGACCTGTTGGAATGGGTACAGCGAAGGGCCATGCAGATAATTAGAGGGATGGAGCACCTCCTACGAAGACAGGCTGAGAGAGCTAGGGTTGTTTAGTCTGGAGAATCAAGGCTCTGGGGAGACCCTGTAACAGCCTTCCAGTGTCTGAAGGGAGCCTAAGCATGAGAGGGACTCGTTATCAGGAAATATAGCAATAGAACAAGGGGTAATGGTTTTAAATTGGAAGAGGGGAGATTTAGATTAGATACTAGAAAGAAATTCTTTCTTGTGAGGGTGGTGAGGCACTGGAAGAGGTTATCCAGAGAAGTTGTGGATGCCCCATCCCTGGAGGTGTTCAAGGCCAGGGTGAATGAGGCTTTGAGCAACCTGGTCTAGTGGGAGGCGTTCCTCCCCATGGCAGGGGGATTTACAACTCAATGATCTTTAAGGTTCCTTCCAACTCAAACTATTCAATGGTTCTTTGATTCTGTGATTCTATGAACATTAAGTACACCTCTGGCAAACAGGTAGAATTTAGCACAAAATCTTTTATTAGTACTGAATTCTCAAATGCAGTGGTTAATACTGATTATTTTTTCCCCTTACAGGCATTTGAATACTGCTGTTTTCTCCTTGGTTTTGAAATCTGATTGTTACCACAGGGATAAATGCATGTTTTGCATTACACACCAGTGTAATACAGGCTGATACCACGTTAATTAATACAGCACAAGGGATAATGTACAGATTTTTTCAGTTACCTATGAATCTGTGAAAAGCTAGAGGACTAGCTTCCTCTTCCATAGCTTTTCACAGTTTCATAAACACTAATCAATCAGTTATAATTGTACGTAAAATCAAAGTGGAAACCATAGAATTAATACCTTAGAAGCAAAAGACATCTAAAAATCATTAAGCCTGGAAGATCCTAAAAAGTAAGAGACTTTTCTACATATTCATGAGGTTTTACAGAAATGAATATCAGTGGTGAAAAGTATATTTGAATGTAAAATGCCCATGCTGATTAACCTCTTTCCAAAAATTCACAAGGCAACATGTCAGTTTATCAGCTTTTTGGGAACATAGCTAAAGGGAGAAGATGTTCTGTCTTCAAGGCTCTTTGGTGGGTGTGAGACAGATGCTGCTCAGGTAGTCATATTTAGAGCTCTGTCATCAGACAGTCATATTTAGAGCTCTGTCAAGTCCATAATTACTAGGAAAAATTTATAGGATTTGGGATTTTTCCTTCTCACTCTGTGGGATGTATGTTCTGTTTTATTTCTTGATTAAAAAACTACTCACCCAAACTATCATCCCTATGAAAAGTTTAACTTTGCCATAGACTTTTGGACCACATTGGAGGTTACAGGACCAGAGGGTCATCTGGCTTTAAAAAAAAAAAAAAGAAAAAAGAAAAAGGCAGCAACTCCCAGCAATGTGCTGAAATTTTATTAGCGTTCTTGTGCTAACAAGGCCCTTAGCTGCTGCTCTGGGTGCCATGGAAACAGACATTGCTGCAAACAGGGGAGGCTACTTTCAATTCATTTCTAATTCAGAAAAAGAAAAAAAAAAAAGAAAATAAGCTTCTGTGGGATGGCTAGTTTAAAGGACTTTGCCACTGTCTTTTAGCAGTGCATGTGGCCATTATCCTGGCAGAGGCACCTGCAAAGGGTGGAATGCTGGCAAATGCTCTTTTGGGGGATTTTTGAGCTTCTGGGCTCTTCATTTCTGAAAGAATGAAGTATCAAGTAGTAGAGGATATCTTTCAATTAAGTAAAATAAAATAATCTCGTCAGGGAATGCTTTTGTAGTTGAAGCATTGCACGGGAATTCTAGAAATCTGACTGAAATGCCTCATTTGGGAGAGAGCTGTGTCAGGACTGCTCAGCTTGCCTTTTCGCCTACACCAGCTCCCCCAAGCTACTGGTGCCATGCTGTGTCTGCAGCTCATCGGGCACGTTGCTCTGGTGGCGAGTGACCCACATTGTGCAGAGGTTACTGCTTCAATCCTTCCTCTATGGCCACTTCCCCGGGTTTGCTTACATGTGAAACAGATACTTAAAATCTGTTTCGAAGTGATACTGTAAATACCAACAGACACCTCTGAAGTGCTTTCAGACTCATGAAAGACCTAATAGCTATACAATGGCACCATTATTGCTGCCATAAATAATCACAAACAAATGGGCAAATATGAAATCAAATATGCTTAGAGAGGGGTTTAGTACCTATTCATTCTGCTCTACTAGCAGTAGACATTTGTGTTCTCTCTTCCCATTCAGACAGTACAAACAAACTGAGCAGGTTAATGCATCTTGTGACACATTTGCATATTTCATAATGCCAGCACATACAAAACTATACCTATTAGTGGTAGGGTATAACGGAGACATTACGAGCAGTTCATACATCCTTCATCTTCTCCATTGAAATTTTCAGCTGTGGGGAACCTTGATAAATGACATGACTGTTGACATAACCCAGGTAGTTCAGAGTGAAAGGCAAGGGAGATTCCTTTAATTCTATCTTGGTACTTCCTCCATGATAATGCTTGAACTGCAGTTGGGCCTTCTGGATCTACATGCCTTGGGCCAAACAGTTAATTCCTAATGATCTACTGTAAGAGATGAGGAGGAGGAGGCAGGAGAGCATTTCAGTAGACACCGATGAGTTGTACTCCTGCAGAACCGATCATTTTAACAATGCTGTGATGTAACAAACCTGGGCAGTGTGCCAGCAGATGAGTGGAAGTTGCCTGCACTACTATTATTATTATTATTTCTAATTTTAAAATAGCTAAAATGCACTGAGAAACTTCCAGAGAATTCTTTTTTCTGAATCCTGGTTGTTTGTGCTCTAGCTGATGTCTTGGCTGATATGGGCAGGTTTATCCAGAAGGCAGAAAGATGCCTATCACACTAAAGGGGGAGGGATAAAAAACCACTGACATCACCATGAATTCTAGCATTTGTTTCTGTATTCAGATATCACAAATTTTAGATCTGTGTATGTGCTTCAGAGTTAGCTCGCTCTCCCTATTCTTAGTAAAATATCACAATGAGTAATTTCTCACTCCAAAAATAATTGATGGGAATCAGTGTAATGGTTTTATCATTTGCAGCATGGTAAATGCATTGTGCAGTAACAGAGTTCAGAAAACATTTGTTAGTATTGTTGTCATAGAGATCCTGTGATTGCTGCAATAACTGTATAAGAATCCATAAAACAATTTAAGTGGTAAGATTTATACTTCAAATATAATAGCTGGAGATTTCCCATTTTAGGTTTCCCCAGTTTGCTTTGCAGGGTACAAGGCAGGGGGTTTGCCTCAAAACTCAAAATAAAATTAGAGAGATTAGTGTCAGATTTTTGTAAGACTATACATGACAAAAGTAATCTTAAAATATTGTGGAGTTGATAATGATCGCACATTTGTAGGTATCTCTGAAAAAATCCAGATTTTTCTCTGAACTGTATATGTATTGTTTGTTCTTCATGTTAGTCAGTAATACAGTAATCTGTTTTGCTTAAACTGATGTTTTTCCAATTTCTTTACATTCAACTCATATTGTTTCTGTGCTTACATGAAGATGAAGGCAAGAAAACAGATAATCTGGAGCAACACATCCTTGCACTCTATGCTTTATCCATTTATTTCTATTTTCTTTGATATCCAAGGTATATTGGAAAATTATTTAAATAAATCAGCACTTAGAGCTGTGTTACAGACCTTGAAGAAAACCTAAATAACATTGGCAGGTAATAGAAAAAATATTTTAAAAACTATTACGTCTATCAAGATGCACACTGTAGAGTCTCCAGCTGATTAGCAGCTTTCTGGCCCAGTGGAAATCAATTGCACAGAAAAACTTGAAAGCGATTCAAGGAGGTAGTGTGGAAAACCTTATCTTATTTAGAATATGGAGAAGTTTCTGGAGCAGACTAGTACTTATTTACTGCTAACTGCCAAGGTTGGTTGCTTAATTACATATTAGCCCTGCCAAGTCTAGATGATTGTATGAATAAAGATGTGAGCTAACTCTGTTGTAATAGGACACTGGCTCTGTCTTCTTGGGTTTAATAAGTAGAGCACTTGCTCTACTTATTAAACTGTCTTTATCTCAAACAAGAAGCTGGGAGGTGACACAGCTGGGACAACTGACCTCAACTGCCCAAAAGGATATTACATGCCATGTGATGTCATGCTCAGTATAAAGGCAGGGAAAGAAAAAGGAAGTTGGGGGGGGATGGACACATTCAGGAGTGATGATTCTTGTCTTTTCAAGTAACCATTGCACATGATGGAGCCTTGCTTTCCTGGAGATGGCTGAACACCTGCCTACTGATGGAAAGTAGTGAATGAATTCCTTGTTTTGCTTTGTTTGTGCGTGTGGTTTTGCTCTACCTATTAATATTAAACTGTCTTTATCTCCAACCATGAGCTTACTCACTTTTACTCTTCTAATTTTCTCCCCCATCATACCAGAGGGGGCATGAGCAAGTGGCTATTTTTTTTGTGGTTTTTTTTTTCTTTGCTGACTGGTTAATATAATATGCATAACTAGATTCTGCATCTGCCAATTATTTAAAAATAAAATAGCAATTAAAGGCTGTGGGGGGAGCAAAGCATGAGAAACCTTTGACATGTTATTCTCCTTTACTGCTGGGAAACAATTAACCAAAGTGAACAGGAGCTGTGGGAAGCCAACTAGCCATCTTTCTAAATGGCTATCATTGTCAAACATTGCAGATGCCATTCCTTTCTTCAGTTGGGATGTTTCATTTATTTCAATTAATGGACTCGACTGAGCTGAGGAAGTATTTGCTTGTTTCTTTGTTTTCACATCTCTGCTGTATTTTCAGTTTCTGATACTTGTCTCGTCACTAATGTGTCTTCTATGACAAAGAAGGTCATTCCCTGTTGGCTTACATGAATAGAGAGGCATCATCTGTCTTTCTAGGACGGTGTGAGGTACTCAACCATACCTGTCTGTCTTAGTACTGTTTGTCTTGCCATCTGTCTTATTCCCATGTGCAACATCTAATTAACACCTGTAGTAATTAATAATGCTGTGGGGTCTCTTCTGTTATCTATTATTGGTTTCAGTAGGGATAAATCATCACATTGAACACTAAGGGAATTGTAGTATCTCATGATGAACAACATAAAAAATGAACTTATAATTTTAAAATAGTCATAAAATAAAAGGCAGGAACCATAATTTTTAACAGCAACCTTGTATGGTGAAGAAAATGATATTTTACTGTCTCTTTGTAGAGTATTAGCAAGACACTGTGTAGCTGGGGGCTACATACAGGAGACAGCCAAGTGAGCAGTTCCTGGTAACTGTCTTGAAGAAATAGTTGATTTTAATTTTTTTTTTAATGTTTAATAGTTTGCAGGTTTCGACTGTGGCATTTGGCCTTTTGAAACTGTCAATTTGAAATATATTGGTCTGTACAAAACTGCAGATTAAAGGTTGAATGCAATTATTCTCCATGGATAATTTAGCCATTAAGTCATAGAGCATAGTTTCTGCAACAAACTCTGTAGATGATCATAAAAAAAAGAGACATTTCTGGTTTGGAAATCAGATTGGTTTTATTTTATTCCAAAAAAATTCATTTGGATGATTAAACAGACCTTTGCTTATAGGCCCCAAAAATGAGGAGGGGCGAACAAAAGAACAAAACAACAGCAACAACAACAACACACACCCCCCCCCAAAAAAAAAAAAAAAAAACCAACAAAAAAAACACAACAAAAAAAAACCCAACCCAAAACAAAAAAAATAACACACAAAAAAAGAAGAAGTGTTCCACTGGCACCAGAATTCCTGCCTTGTGTGTATAACATTGATGGAGGCTGAACTATCGGTATCGCTCCCCTAAGAGATGTGCCGCATAATTTGTAAAGAAATATACCCAGCATTTGCAAGTGGAAATTCTCCTCCACAGATAATTCTTTGTGACATTCAGTAACATCCAAAGACACGTTGTTTCTTTTTGTTATTCCACATTTCAGCTAGAAGCAATGAGCACTTCAATTGGTCAAATCTAAGAAATAACACAATACAGCAGTTAGGTATGTTGCTTAAATTCTATTGTTTCATTTAAGATGCTTTAACAAAACTTCATGAGAACCTTACACTTCACTAGTGCAGTTAAGCTTTTTGTGAGAATAAGAGCTTCCAATCTGTCCTCAAAAAGCTGAAAGTATTGTACTAATTTAATTCCCATACTACTTACATATTCATGAAGGATCAGGCTTCCCATTGCAGAGAGGTATTTCTTTTCAGTTCAGGTCATTTTTTTTACAGAAAAAAAAAAAGCTTTCTCATGCTGGGAGCTGTTTTATAAAAGAAAAATTACCTTTTTCCCATCAACATTTCCTACTCTTATGTGAAAGATGAATTAAATCTGAATCCATCTCAATTACTTGGGGACTGTATTTCATTTTAACTAAGCGCATTTCATTACAGTTTTGTAGATTAAGCATGAGGATTGGTACTATGGCTTTTGACTTCTGACAGTTCTACCTGCAAATAAGTATTTCTGAAATAAAATAATAAAATTGAGTTGAGGAAAAAAAGGAAAAGATTTTTCCTTTCCTGCCCTGCATTGCTCTGAATGCAAAATCTTGACAGGACAGGATGGACATAAATTGATTTTCAGGGAATTCCAATTAAAGGGCTGTTGGGTTTGGGGGTTTTTTGTTTGGTTGGTTTGGTTTGGTCTGGTTTGGTGTTTTGTTTTTTTTTTTTTTTTTTTCCTTTGGAGATGATTGAACACTGGACCAGGCTGCCCAGAGATGTTCTGGAGTCTCCTCATTTGACATAGTTCTGAAGAAGGTACAGGACTGCACATGTCCAAACTGTGTGTTTGCCATGTGTATCATCTGTGTCCTGGCCTGATTAGCCAAAAATTATGAAAAACAAGGGAAGAAGTTGAGAAAATGTTCCCAAAATTACTCTATGCTTTTTGCCCTGATGGAGTTCAGTGGAATTTAAATATCACAAAATCCAATCAGTAGAAAATTATAAATATGAGAGGTGCCCATTTTAATGAGCTTACACACCTAAAAGCAAATACTACTGTCCATTCATTTCTTAAATGCGATTTGAAATAATAATTGCATTTCTCTTCCTCATAATTTATAATAAAGTAAGTGTAGAAAAAATAGATAAACCAAAAAGGGGATGGTTGGGACATACTATGACATTTATTTTTCAAATTTCATGCCCAACTTATGTTTTTATTCTATCCTCCTTTGTCATCATTTAATGTTTGAGATTATTTTAACCCTGGGTGCAGCTTACTGATGTCTCCCCTCTAATTCTTTTTCTTTAATGTGTTACACACAGTCTTTTTCCCCACCTTTTCCATACCCTGTAAAAGGCTTGTACTGCATTTCTCTACTGAGAGAGAGAAATGGAGGTTTTGCAAACTTCCCTGTAGCCAAGAAAATCAATCATAAGCAAGAAGCAGAGTGCTACTATAGACAAAATATAGGTCCAGCCTATTGCAGTGGCCAGCTAAGTGCATCAGTGTAGGTTTTAACCAGGCTAAACTGGAGTCTGAATGCTGCAGCACTAGGAGTGAAGCCTCGTGCCATGATGTGCTGGCAATTCTGCGTAGAAGATCTGCAAGGGACCCCTTGCAGAAGCTGCTCTTTAGAGTCTTCCTCAGTAATTTTTCTTGGAGGAAAATGTAGACATCCTGGCCCAGGCCTTCCTTCCCATGGCATTTTTTTCTTGGAGGCAGAAGGAGCGTGCTGGAAGCATTCAGGCCTTCTCCTTTCATTAATAGCTGTCTCTCCTATTTTGTTCATTACTAGAATGATGAGCCCTGTTAAAGCACCAAGCATAAATCCTTAAAGAAAGTGTCCCTTGTACAAAAATAGCTACAGCAGAAAAGATTGTTTAAGCTTTTTCATCAGCAGTTTAAATATAGCATTAGCTCTCCCTTCCCAGTGTGCAGAGGCTGAGCAGAGCTAGAATTGCAGCAGGTGGGAGATGCATTATCAGCTTTGGAGTTGGCTTAGACAGTAACAGCTCAATATGTGATTGTGCTGGGTCTCACTGCTGACTGCTAGGAGCAGGAATACTAAAAATGTCTGATGATTTGCTCTATATGGTGTGTAACTTGTCAGTGTGTGTGCATGGGCACAAGGGGCAAAGTTGTTAACAATTCTGCTCAGATGTCCAAACCATTCTTTTTCTCATGTCTTTCCAAACTTTCTTGGCTTCTGTGTTGCTACAAACCCAGAGAAAAGGAAAATTCATGTTTCAGGGAAAAATACAGTTGTTAAGTATCCAGGTGGGTTACCTGACCTAGAAATACTTCAATAACTAGCAGTGATTTATTTATTTTTAAAAGAAAAATGATTGCTTGTATTGTTTAAGTCAGATATGAAAGAAAAAGGAAAGATAGAATAAGAAAAGGCAGCACTTTTTTCTGATGATATATTTGATGGATGGCTCTCTGAGGATCTGATTGAACTCAGTGTTATATCCACCAAATGAAGATAAATCATTGGTGAAGGGTTTAAGGAGTACATGCCCAAAATCAATTATGCTCACATGGAGATCTATTAATCTATTTCTTCCTGTTCAGTCTACCCAGCCTCTTTTAATGGCTTTTTATCATTCCAAACACAGGTTATCTTTTTTTAAGTGGTGGTACAGTTCCTGGTAATTTGACTCATTGAGTTGTGCGTCATATCACAGAATCAAAGGACGGTTAGAGTTGGAAGGGGACCTTAAAGATCATCAAGTTGTAAATCCCCCTGCCATGGGGAGGAACGCCTCCCACTAGACCAGGTTGCTCAAAGCCCCATCCAGCCTGGCCTTAAACCTCACCAGGGATGGGGCATCCACAGCTTCTCTGGACAACCTGTTCCAGTGCCTCACCACCCTTACAGGAAAGAATTTCTTTCTAGTATCTAATCTAAATCTCCCCTCTTCCAATTTAAAACCATAAGCCCTTTTCCTGTTGCTACACTTCCTGACAGAGTCCCTAACAGTCTATAGCAGTAAAATGGTAATATGAATATTGTTCTCTTTCTGCTGTGGTTTGGTGCTTGTTGGCACCTTTTTTTGTTGGTAACACAGCAGCCTTACAAAAACTCCTGTATAAAAAAGAAGAAAAAAAAAAACTTCATGCATATATAAGGCTGTACAGTTGAATAAAGTGCAACAAAAAAAAATTATATTCTGGAAACTGTCTCTTTCTTTTTTCAGGGAAATTTAGTGGATTTCAGAGCTGGACTGTATTAGATGCTCTTTGTGTTCCCAGGGAAAAAAAGTCCTTTCATGGTCACTGCCTAATCAGAGAAGGTAAGGGAGGCAGAGCAAGCTTCGTAGTTGAGGGTTAATCACAGTTGAGAATTGAGTCCACATCTTCTAAAATTTTGTCAGTTTTTAAATTATGAATTCACTTTGTTTCTATACCGGAAACATTTTCATGGTGAGCCACTAACTCCACTCCACCTCTTACAATCTAATATTTCACCACGTTGACAGTGTAAGAGGTTGGCCGCTGATTATGAATATTTTAAGTCAATCAAGCAGGTAGACAAAGTATTCTCAGTGAATAACAAATCCTAGCACATATAAAACTTAATTTTCATTATATCAGTGAATGACCGGTATTAAAATGACCAACTAATTCTATCTCCAGAGTGAAATATTGGTAGTTAATGTACGGAAATCTTGCCAGTGGACTCCAAATAGAATGGAAGCATACATCAGTTGGATTTAATGATCTTAAGGTTTTTTTCCAACCAAAATGATTCTAAATGATTTTATGAAATAGGTGGTGTACTGAGAGGCTGTATTTATGGGACTAAAAGCATTACCGTGATTTAGTGGAGTGAACAATAGCACCAACATTAACTCTGATGACACAAAAAGCAGTAGTCTGTCTTCAGATGTTTTTCATGGCTGAATTCATAAGTTCATGGTTGGGTGTACTAAAGCCTCTGAATCCCACATGAACATAGTTCCTTGTTCTGTTCAGAAAATCCTCTGAAGGGCAGGAGGCATTATCATCTTTGCACTCAGCTTTCCATATTTTGCTCCAGGTTTGGATTTCCGGCATGTATCTGGAAGAACAGCTCCTCAGAGGCTGAATTCTGCAGTCTTTAAAGAGAGTGGCTACGTTAAGTAGCCCCTAAGGACAGAGAGGAATCACCTTAATCTTAAAAAGTGATACTCTACAGTTCCATAGGTGAGCTTTCACTTGACCACGCTCACAGGCATCTATCTGACCAAGACTTCTCCGGTTGTCCTATAAGTAAATGCTTGAAATGTTAGTTTTTTCTCAGTAACTGTATACAGAATGTCAAAAAGAGCTAAGTGGAAGCAGCTGTGATTCTTCTCCCTATAGAGAGTGGATCTAGCCCCATGGCACACCAAAGCTGCTGGCTCTTAGGAATTCTGCTGATGAATATCATGTCATTTCATTGGTAAAATGAGGGACCCCCCACAGACCCTTCTAATCTGTTGAAGTGAATTAGTGTCCTCATTCATTTACCCACACCAAATATTTCAGCACTGTGCAAAGTTCCTGTCAATAAACCTTGGTATACAAATGCAATACTTTGAGGCTTTAAGAACAGAGTGTCAGTTTCATGGCTGTGAATTTCATTGACTTTCTAAGCAGAATAGCACTTTTGTCGGTAATTCATTCAAAGCAAGTTGCCAGTATATAAATCCTTATTTCTGTGGTAATGCCTGTGCAAACAAAATTAAACTGGATAAAGTCTATAAGCCTGTGGGTGTTTGGGTTTAGTTTCCAGCTTTTATATTCAACCTTTCTTCTGATGGTATTAATAGATATTTGGGATTGTTGCAGCTGCAGTCTACTGCTGTAATGTATTGATTAGTAGTATATTGGCAAAAATTGGTCTCTGTTAATAAGAAACAACACAGAGACTAATAGGTTACATACGTTGTACTGAGTGTACAGCCACATATTTCAAGAGTAAGCGAAACATCCCACACCACCAATAATGGTGGAAATCAGAGCAGAATTCTTCAGTGCAGTCTTGATGATCTAGCAGAAAGTGATCCCAGTAGGGAAGCACTGACTTATTCTCATTCTATTGTTGTTGTTATTATTGTATGAATTTGCTGACTGGATTTTCTATCTAGCCTGTAAGCATCAGGGCCACAAAAGTGTTTTTCTCAGTTTGTACCATCAAAGAATTTCTGATTCCAGATAAATCTAGTTTGGCAGATCAAGCACTGAAACTGCCCCAAACTCTCCAATATAATTCAAGTCAAATCCGTGTTTACCATGACTTCAGTATGATGCAGGAGAAGGAAATCTATTCTAAATATTGGAAAATTGCTGCAGAATACAGTACACAAAGTAAACTTTATTTACCACGAGATATAAGGATTTGATGGGTTTATTAACATGCAGTCACATGGGAAAGGACTGTTAGTGAGAAAGACCATTTTAATGCCTTTTTCAATCTGTCAGATAATACCACAAAATTTGTTTTGGTTAGATTCTCTGGTTTGTTTTCTCAATGTCATTCAAGAAAGAAACTATTTATAAATGTAGGAATCGAGCCCAACTATTAAACTCGCCCAGGTCTATTAATCTTTTTTTTTTTTTTTTTTTTTTTTTTTTTTAACACAGGAAGAGAAAGAATATACAGAAAGGAGTAAGAGCTCATGTGAGAGAAAGAGAAATAAAGGAATACCTTTTTCTAGCTGAAATCTGGCTTCAGTGAAACATTTACTTTCTTAGCACAGGTTAGGGCTGAAAAGATCTATTCATAATGAATTCTGGTTCAGGAAAAATATTCTTTAACTCATTTGGCTGTTAAGGCATATTTTTCATTTTCCGTTTGTTCTATGGCAATGTGTATTTAAACCTTTGCATGGAAGTTTCCCCTGTTCACAATACCATCCCTGTTTGTGGGTAAAGCACTGAATGGACTTTTCTCCCCCAACAAAGAATTAAAAAAAGACTGCAATACAAATTCTAAGAATGATGCTTGGCATTGCACTTCCAGAATCCTGTACCATTTTTGCTGTCACTGAGCCATATCCTCATGTGATTTTCCCCCTAAATCACTGCAAATGTGGTAGCCACAATATTGCACATGAATAAGGGCAGAGAAAACTCACTGAGATGGCTCAGTGAAGACAGTTTCTTCTGAGCCATACTAATGGCTGAAAAAACTCTCACTGGCTTAACCAGAGTAGATTGAGGCCTAACATTTGTGCCATATTCAGGAGCTAGTCAATGAATTATTTTCAAACTAAGGATGTTTGAAAGGACGCTAGCTGTACCCTGAATGAGCCTTCTGTATTGAAGGATGAAAGGGAAACAATGACTTAGCAGAGAATGGGTTTGCAACAGTAGACACCACCAAAGCCTGTAGATTTAATTTTGTGTGGTTTTCTACTAGAAATAATATAAAATGCAGAGATGGTAGAAGCCCATCCCACCCCCAAATTCAGATGGTTTTATGGTTATTTGGCCCATGTGGTTCTATGTGAATTTAATAAACCTGTGCTTATTTGTCTCACTTGGTCACAGACATGCTCAGTCCATTTGGGATATATGCATGAAGGACTCCATAAAATCCTTGCAGTCCTTCATTGATTATTTCCCCATTTCTATTTAATCTCTTCTGTTAACTTACATGATGAGAGTCCTCAGATGTGGACAATTGCTCCCTACCTGCAATTAGTCATTGAAGAGTGTTCAACCTTGAGCATACAGTTAAGAAGATAGAGCAGTATTTGGGGAAATCTAGTCTTTCTAGACTTACTGCTTTTTGCAGGTACCTCTGTTAACTTGCATTTCAGCTGAAGACAAGGGATTTTGTCTGTATTTGCCAAAGTCAGTTGGTTAATCTTTTGTCTACAGTGATGTGAAAGACAACACTTAGAAAAGCTCTATTGGATCTAAGAGGGTACGGTACTAGGTGCATTGTTAGAGCCAATTTTAGTCCAGGCCAAATTAATTCAAAATGGAAATGGGGAATAAAGCAATTCTTTGTTCCTGCTAACTAATACTGTATAACTCCTCTGACACCTTGTGCAAGGATAATTTTACAGAAAATATAATATTATCTACTTCAAGCATAGGGAACATTCGGCATAAACAGGACTTCCTCACGTAGTCCAGATTAGGTCCAACATATGGAAAATGGTACAAAGGCTTTTTCATAGAATCATGGAATAGCTAGAGTTGGAAGGGGACCTTAAAGATCATCAAGTTGTAAATCCCCCTGCCATGGGGAGGAACGCCTCCCACTAGACCAGGTTGCTCAAAGCCCCATCCAGCCTGGCCTTAAACCTCACCAGGGATGGGGCATCCACAGCTTCTCTGGACAACCTGTTCCAGTGCCTCACCACCCTTACAGGAAAGAATTTCTTTCTAGTATCTAATCTAAATCTCCCCTCTTCCAATTTAAAACCATAAGCCCTTTTCCTGTTGCTACACTTCCTGACAGAGTCCCTAACAGTCTATAGCAGTAAAATGGTAATATGAATATTGTTCTCTTTCTGCTGTGGTTTGGTGGTTGTCCCTCTCCTGCTCTCCTGTAGGCTCCTTTCAGACACTGGAAGGCTGTAATAAGGTCTCCCTGGAGCCTTCTCTTTTCCAGGCTCAACAGCCCCAGATCCTTCAGCCTGTTCTCATAGGAATATTTTCAAATTTGTCTTCATAGGAAAATTTTCATACTACAGTGTGACAACAGGTAAACAAAACCAAGAGGCTGATATTATTTCTGAGTGCTATCTAGCATTTCCAATCAAATAAATTACCTCATCTGCAGTGTTACCCACTAAGCGAACTGCTGAGGGGTCCCCTGAGGATCCACACCTGTGTGCATCACCTGGCTGTGTTGATGAGTTTGTTATCACCTGCACCTGGTGGTCCTCCCACTTACGGCTTACCCTTGACTGGTTGTACTCGCCTTTCTACAGCTGAAGAGAGCTTTTTTCCTATTCTGTCTATGGGATGCTTGTGTTTTGGGTCTATGCAAGCTCTGTTCTTGTGTAGCTACAGGATGGTAACTGCTTTTTTGTCAAGGTAGGAGCCTGTGGGCTGAGCTACCCTTTGTGTATGTGGCTGGGTTTGGGGAGAAAGTAGGCAAATAGTGTTGTATCTTTGACTTAAGCATGAGAAAAGTTATGGCTTGACTGCATATGTTTATGAGGTTTAATTTAACATATTGTGCATTTGGATGTGCTGGGGATTATGCCTGTGCTATCAGACTTGTAACTGATCTGTTAAAGTATTTAAGTTTCTTTTAAGGACCAACTACAAAAGATTCTCTACTTTCAGCTGAGCTGCAGTGGTGTTATCTTAAACCCAAATTGGTATGCCCTAATAAACAACTTCTGTGAAAAACCCCATGAAGGCTGGCTCTTTAATGTGTAGGATGGAGGTGATGTGTATTTTTGGTGTCTATTTTTTGATGATTTGTTCACACATACCCCTAATCCCAATGTTGATAAGGGAGGACAGAGGAAGAGAGATGTGTTTGCAATGTGAGTTAGCTGTGCTTACAGCAGAAAAGCTTCTTGTGTCTAATTGAATGAGTATGGAAGCACTGCAGCTGAAAAAAACAGTTGTCATTCTTACTCTTGTTTTCTATCTGAAGGTTTTTTCCTGCATAGTAATCATAAACAGAATTTTAAATGGCTTAACTTGCTATCAAAACAAAATATGAATACTTTGCATCTATTTATTGCTTCTATACTCTACTTTGCAAAAGTACTAGTTAGTAGCAATTCCAATCTAACGAGTTCAACTAGGTATGATGATGGATTGGCTTCTAGAAGAAGGTCTTGAATTGTGTTAATGACATTCTTGGCAAAATATTAAAACATTTACTCACTATTTATTTACAAACAACATATAAAAAAATACATGCAGACACTTATTAATATTTTCTTCTTCTGCATTCATTGCTTATCAAATGGACCATTATTGGGTTTTGTTTGTGGTTATATTTAATGTGAAAATTATTTCAGTAGTCTGACAGTTAATATTAGCTTTAGTGAAGCTGTTAAAATCAATGGAATATGTATTTAATGGCTTTGGGGGATCTATGTCAGAACAGCTAAAGCTTTGGTACAGAACCGGTGCTAATGTGGATTTGTATTAAAAGCTTATTTTAAGACACCTATCAAAAATAATATACTATAAAGAGAACTGGTAGGTGCATGGTTTGGTAATATTTGAGTTTTGAACATCAGTATTTAACCTCTGTATATATTTAATAATAAACTGAGGTTTCTTCATAACAAAGATCTCTTATAATGAAACCTTTGCTCATTAGCACTTTAAGATTCCCCTCCTCCTATGCTACAGAAAACACATATCTAAGCTGCTTTTGTTCTGAAAAATAAACTACAAAAATAAACAAAGAGCAGATTTAAAATATACTCCTAGAACCTTGTGCTAGATCTGTGGTTCTGTTGTATCTTGGTCTTTCCTTTCCATTGAAAATTATTGTAGAGCTCTCCTTCCCTTTTTTCTCTTTTCTTACCATAAGTATCTACCACTTCCCACCCACCCCAGAGGAAAAGCCAATGCCAAGCTGATACGTAATTACAAATATGTCTCTCAGTGTTCCATTAAGACTATGTTTCATTAAAAAAGTAATCTCAAAATCACAGTTAATGATATTTGACTCCTGCTGATTGAAATTATGACTAACAGAATAATAGCTGTTAAATGTACTTATTTAGGTTGTCATCCTTTGTAATCAGGTATAAGATATGTGCTTAACTTTCACCATTGCAGTCCTTTGGTGATCAACTGTGTTTGCTAAAGCCTTGTGATATTTCAGAAAAAATATTTGTAACAACAGTCTTTTAAGATGAACTGCCTATTGAGTCCCAAGCTCTTTTTCCTAACACCCAGATTGAAGAGAAACATAATGGAAATGCTAAAGAAATTATTGTATTTATAAGCAAAATAAGTTAAAACTATTGCTGTTTTTCACTATCTTATAGTGTAGGAGCCAATGTGGAGTTTCTTTAAACAGGAACGCATCAGAGAAGCTCCCTGCTGTCCCTCAAACACTCAGAGTCTACTCTCTGGTCCCTCTCACACTCAACGGTGTCCTTTAATACCTTGTAGTTACGTTACCATTGTGTCTCATCTTGCTTAAAGCAATAATCAACAGAGAAAGCTGAGATCATGGACAGATGGTGACTGTTTGAGCAGTACCCTAATGGGACGCAAGGTGAGCTTGTGTGGGACACAGCTGCAAACATCTGCAGCACTTCTAAGAGCTCCAGTAAGGTGCAGTGTCAGGAACTGCAACATCCTTAGCACTTAGTCATCCTGGAAATCCCTGTGATGCCATTTTAGATGTCAGTGCTTAAATTCTGCTTAAAACTTAGTTTAGTGATGTGTGTTCTACGTTCCTTTTGCTGCATTATGTTTTAAATGCCTTTTTGTGTTTTGGGGAGGTTGATGAAGCTCTGGTTGGGGTTTTCTGTTTGTTTATTTCTCTGGTAGAATTGGGCTTTAGAGTGCCTACTGAAGCACAGAACAATGCTTTGAGATGCTGACAGCTGTGGTATGAATTATAATAGGTTTTTTTATCTCATTATCAAGGCACCAAATGTTTTGGCTTCTGCCCTAAAATTTTTAATCCTCGTTCACACTTTGCTGTGGATGCCAGTAGCATGCCAGTGTGTTCATATAGCAAACCCTCTCCTAAGGTTAGAGGAAAACTTCAGGACATACCTGAAACACGGTGCCAGTCCCATCTCCAGCAGCAGCCAGTCTGGTGGCACCAGGTGACACTTGCTTTAGGGAACCTGCCTGTGGTTCAATGTTTGCATGTGCAGAGGAGGTATACGTGGGACTAAGCAGGAATGATCTGAATCACTGATCCTGGGCCCTAAAAGATACGGACAACCATGCAGTTGATGCCAGTGGGACAGACAGAATGGCAACTTAATGTTCTCCTTTTTCCTTGCTTTTACATAATTGGTCACAACAGTAGTTTCATCTTTGTCTTGATGAGCTCTTATGACAGTGAAATGGTGAACTCACAAGATCTTACCACTGTGCAGGCACCACTTAAAGGAGGATAAAAGAACATTGTAATGGATGATGGAAAATAGCTGAGAAGAGGGTTTGCTGGAGAATAATTTTAAGGGCTGAATTTATTCTATTTGGCAGGAAACAAGAAACAGTTACAATGGACAATACAAAAGAATGAAGGTCAGAGGAGAGCATTTTGCTATATCAGCATCCTTTGATGCTTTAATGAGCATTTTTTGAGTATTCATCTAATTATGTAATATCTTAAACTGATTTTACTTGCAAATATAGTCCCCGTTCCTGAGTCCAATGTTCCAGAGGACTCTGCAGTTCTTTGTTTCCATAGTATTTCATTACTCTATTAAAGTCATTGTAATAGTGGCCCTTACTTTAACAATAAATCCCAGGCATAAATTATATACTTAGAATGTAAGACATTATTTGTGAATATGGCAATGATAATATTTTTCCCCCAGAAAAGAACTTTGCATGCAGGTGTGAGAAGTGACTTTCAGGGACTGAGTTAATGAAGTATTTGAATCTGGTATGGTGCTGCCCATTACTTTTTACCGAGATTTAAGATGTACAGGAGGCTTGCTTTCTATAGTACCCCTGACATAGCTGGTAGTCAAGGCCAACACTTCCCAAACAGATGCTTGGTTGTCAGCTGACTTTAAATTCCACTACAACCTGTGTGTGTTCCACCTGAAGGCCTGAGGACTTAACACACTTTATCTGATGTAAAATGCTGTTTTGCAGGAGTTTAACTCAGTCTTGGGTTTGTATCTGCATCTCAGCAATTAAAGGGCAATTAGTGCTTGATATCAGGAATCTGAATGTTTTATTGTCCTCACTTGCATGTTTTCTCACTTAATTTTTTTAAAATCCAGGCTAATTACCTTAGATAACATTCTCTTCCAGGATACAAAAATCTTAAATAGGATGATTATGTAGTTAATTGCGGGCAGTCTTCTTTGTGCAGAGCCAGTAGGAGGTTTGTAGTAAAGCTGCAAGCCAAAACAAGTTGGTGATTAAGGGCTGGTATCCTTGAAATCAGCCTTTCTGCTCCTTGAAATTGTGGTTTCCATGCTCTGTGCTGAGATGCAGGAGACTGGGCCCCCTCACCATCAATCATGCCGGTGATTTGAGACATGGACTTGCAAGTGTAGCTAGTGATATATAGAATCTTTCTTTCTGAAATCATTACTGCTATGTTAGCTTTCTTTGATGGAAGGCCAATATTTCTGCTTTCCCTCAGAAATTATTATCAGATGGAAGGAATAAATCACAAGGGAAATTTTTGCATCAAAGCTGCTGAAGCCAGCTGTTATGTGGAATTTGGAGAATATCTACTTCCGTGGTGTGGCAGTGAAAGCTGCTGTATCCAAATGTGATGGCAGTTTGAAAAGACAATTACAGAATCATTAACTCAAATTTTCAGCTGTTTGATTTACTTTCTAGTAGGCAGTTAGTAGATAAATGAAGCAGCAAGCAGCTTGTAAATCCCTGGCCTTCTGGAACTTATCTCTGATGCCATGATTGAGCAACCTGCTCTAGTGGGAGGTGTCCCTGCCCATGGCAGGGGGGTTGGAACTCAGTGATCTTTAAGGTCCCTTCCAACTCTAACCATTCTATGATTTTATGACTGTAACTTAAACTATGCCTTGATTAGTGGTTTTTACATCTGGATCATCTTTGCCCAGTCTTACAGCTTATTCTTTGATTTTGTTACCCTGTTTGAATCTGATAGTTCTACAGACAATGAAATATTTAAAAATAAACCTAGCTACTCAAACTATCTGAGTTTGATTGCTTTGTTGCCAAGTAATTGAACGTAGGTTAGTACTAACTTTGATAATAGCAATATTCCCCTTGGATCCATAATTATACCGTTGTAGGGCTTATCTCCTCAAAGCTTTCAGTTAGATCAGAAGAGTTCTGTGCAGAGCATTGCTGGCCAGGTTTTGCCACTACATTGAGTGACTTAGTCTCTCTAGCAGTGCAAAAGTGCTGTGAAGTCACTTTAATCACGCTCCTGAGGATTTTTAAAGAGCAGCTATAAGGTTTGTTCCACCCTCTTCTATCTCTGGAGGGAAGGGGTCCCAGATCTGACTGAGCTGAAGTGCTGGTGCTTTATAGTTCTGGAATCAGGGAGGACTGGGGTTCTGGATGGCTGAGCAACCTCAAACTCCTAGACCATGGTCTGCTGTTAACAGTAGCTGCAGCATCTCTTATCCAAGGGGCGAGAATTTTGTATGTGGTGCAAATTACCTTTATAAATGCAAGAGTTCTACCAATTTGAGTTTATCCTTAGGTTTCAGTAGATGTCCCCAAACCAAGGTAGATCTCTTGGGCCTTGTGCAGAATCATGCCATTGCTAATAACAGTAGTCTTAGACTCTCTAAAGACCTTCTTGTAACCCTACAGAGCAGAACTGATGCTGCAAGTCCTTTGTATGGATTGCTTTATTCACTGTGCTCCATGGCTGCAGCCAACAGGTTTCAAGACCAGAAAAAATATCATCAGGGTGCAATTACATGTGGTACAAATATAGACTTCCAGATGTAGTAGTATAAGAGGAGGTGAACACCCCCCCCCAAAAAAAAAAACAAAACAAAAACACCCCAAAACAAACACCTCAAACAAAGCAAGCCACCAAAACAAAAAAAAACAATGTCAGACTCCTTATATAGTCAAACTAAAGAAGTTAAATATTTCATAATGAGGACTAAGAATGTTTTTCTTGACTAAACTGTATCCATTATTCTTCTGTGGTGTAAATCATATTCCTGCATTTCAGTGTGTTTAGTGTCAGTGTATTTGCATGCTACTGATGTTTTTGTTCCACTTTCCATCAAATAAGAGCAGCTGCAATCTGAACTTGTGAAATATCCTCCCTGTCATCTTTAGGTAGCAGCTCACTTTGCAGTATAGGGGATGGTTATGAGCTTAAAATCAATTATTTGAGTGAGTGGTATTAACCTGAGGATTACATTAAAAGTAAAAGTGTGTATAAAATAGCGTTTTCAGAGATAAAATAGTCAGTACATGGCTTCAAGTAATTCTCTTTAAAATGACACGAGTGAGTTTGTGGATTTTGTTGACTGTTTTATGTTGATCTATTTGGAGATCTATATTATCAGAAGCGTTGCACTGTGTGGTTTATGTAGAATTAAATTATATCCACTTCTGTGGTGGAAACTACCAGCAATGAGACTGACCCCTTTCCTCCAGCTGATATTAAAAATGTTCTTTGATATGGTAGGGATTACGCAAACACTGTGACTTTTATAAAGCTTGAAAGTAGGTGAGATTCTGCAGCTGTCGCTGAGAAAATATATTATTTAATATAAGAAACTGTGCCTGGCACTATTAAGAGGATTGCTTGGCTTGAATTCATTTTAATTTTTTATCGTGACAGTTTGTGCTACTAATGAGGTGCTATTGGGAGTGAAAGCCATTTGAAGACTTGCTTCATCAGCCATTTTGCATGGTAATGAATCCCCTGTAAAGCTTGGGGCCATAGGATTTGCCTTTTCCCTCCCTTTCACCGAATCAAACCCCTCGCTTGGACAGAACCTGCAATTACATAGCTTTGCCTGAAGGGACTCTAATATACTGTACACTTATTTTATGGGTATGGAGTTGGAATAAAACCACTTGGGGGGAGGGAGGGAAAATGCATACACTCTTTCAATCTCAAGTTACTCAGCTGAGAATTTTTCAACCACTTAATTTTAAAGCAAATGCATGACAAAATACTTCAAATAATACAAATTATATATATATTGTGCAATACCATCTTCCATGCCATCTTTTCTCCCAAACCCATACTTCTCTTAGCTTGTACTCTCATATGGCACCCCCAGCACATGTTGGCTCACATCTGAAAAAAGCTGGATTCCTTTCACTTCTGGGAGGAGAGTGACTCAATACAATGTGGGAGAGTGCGTTCCTAAAAGAAAAGCCTTTTCCTCTGTCTAGTCAGTACACCGTGCGAAGAACAGATAGACATTTAATCATTTGTCAAGCTTGTCTGTGATAGACTGTGATGTTTAACTTTTAAATCAAAAGAGGTCTTGTGAGGGTTTTTTGTCTGGGTTTCCCCCCCACCCCCAGATAATAAAACTCGGGCTTTGCAAAGCAAGGAACATATGACTGCTCTGCACAGCATTAGTGCTAGCAAAGGATGTGAAAGGAAAAAATCTTTGGCATTGGATCACAGCAGCACCAAGACAGTGATCTGTGTTTCTCGTTACATGTTTTAATATTCCCTCTGAATGCACCAGGCGTGATAACTGGAAAGCAAACTAAGCACAAAGCAGCATCTTGCACTTCACTGTGACCACAAGCACCAGCCTGAGCCTGCAAGCTGTTGTCTTTTCCCTCCTGAGATGTTAACATGAACTGCAGTGGATCATTGGGTCACTCATCATGAATGATGCTGCTCACATTTATATTTTATTCTATTTTCTCTATACAAGCAGGACACAGATTTCAGTGTGTTTTTGTCTAAGAGTGGGACAAGTACCTGTTGAGTTCCTCTTCTGATGTGATTTGCTGGCTGATTCACTTGCTTCTATTTCTACATAAAAGATATGAATGAACTACCTGATATAATTAAAGCCTTGGGTATGGATACCCAAACTAAAGAGGCCTTCAGGGTTACTGCAGCTGAGCTGTAGCATTCAGAGGGGGTTGTGCTGTGGCAGCACCTGAGATTTTATTATCAGCTGGTATCATTTGATTCTGCTGCATTTCTTTCACCAGGCCTCTACAGCCGTCTGCAAAAGGATATCTGGCCTTAGATGTTAAACAACCGAAAATATGTCTTCTGATCAAGATATGCTGCTGCAGTATCTATTTTTTTTACCTCATTTTCAGTTTCAGTGTGCTGTGGGTTGTTTTGGCTTTTTTTTTTTTTTCCTTATAAAATCTTATTGTAAATTCTCTCTCTACCTTTCTGATAGAGAGCAGAAGAGAGAAGGAGCTTTATTTTCTTATTTTTAAAGGCAGCTATCACATTGCCTATATAGAAATCAATTGATTAAAGAATGTCTTTTAAAATAATCCCTGTTTCCTCTAAACAGGAAGCAGATCAAGAAGCATGCAAGTATCCTTTGCAGAAATAGTTCAACTTAAGTGGGGGGTAAGGGGGTGGGTAATCAATCAGCTGCATGCAACAAATGATACAGAAAGGCATCTGTGCCAGGCACTTGCAACAACTTTCAACTCTAATGGATGAACAAAGTCAAGGTCCTAAGTCTTATAACATGTTGGTAGAACAAAAAGGTGAACTGAATACTGCTATGTGATATGTGCTTGAGCAGAGTAAGGTTTACAGCTGAAAATACAGTTTTGAGATGGGTTGCAGGGAGGTTCCAAAGAAACCTCAGACCTTCAGCTTTTCTGTAGAAACATTGTCAATGCAAAATCATTATCTGTTTATCTTGAAACCTGAAACTTCCAGTCCCTTCATTTTCTCGAGCAAGAAAATAATATTCCTTAAATCAGGGACAAACAGTGCGGTTTTCCCTGCATTGGAGGGGGTTATGATTAACTCTATCAGAGACCTACTTGCCCCTAACCTAAAAGCATACAGTTGCTCTATAATGAAATGCCAGCTTTGGATTGTTTTTTGTCTGGGTTTTTTTTGTGGTGGTAAAATCTGTTTATTCGCTTTGTGAATCACTTTTGAATTCCTGCTCTTCACATTTTGTCTGCGTAGTACTAGGTTTGAATGAGTATGTTATCGAGGGACACAAAAATAAGGGAAAGATTATTCTTAGCTGCAAGTCACTTTGTTCAGAAGTGTTTTTGAATTGTGAGGGGATTCCACGGAATCTAAGATGGTTAGCTTTTCTACAGAGATTAATACAAGCTATGTTTACTATTCAACTTTCCCTCCCATTGAACAGCCAGAACTATCAGGGAGAAACATGAAGTCTGGCTGGAGCAACTGAGTTCAGGTTGACAACCATTAGAAAACTAAAACCAAACAAACAAAACCGCCAAAGCCAGGGGTACCAAGAGCATTGCCATCTGCATGGCCTCTTCCTCAAAAGATGGAATATCTGTCTATGGTACAAGAACAGCAATATGGGGAGTAATGAAACATTGCGAAAACATGGCTGATTTTCTTCCTAACTGAGGAACAGAACAACTAGAGTAATTTTTCCTAGTCCTGCTTGCCTCAGGGTGGAGGGGTAGAGTGGCTACTTGTTTCCATGGAGATGCTTTTTTAGCAGGAGGAGTTGGCCTGGCATCTCTGAAGGAGTGAAGGAGCTAATTTCCTTTACTGCTCTTGGAAGGACATAGCAGGTAAAGGGATAACTTTCATCCTAAAGATTGAGAGGGTTTGGGGTGTTAAAAGTCATTAACAGATTGGGATTTTACAGCTTAATTTGCAGAAGTCATAAACATCCCTTCACCTTTGGAGACGCAAAAAAATCATAAACATGAATCTTCATAATCTGTGGCCTTATAAAACAAGGGAAATGGGAAAAATGTTCCTTGTAAGTGTGTAATTAAAGTTGCTTGTTGGCTTGGGATTTCTGGGAACGTGTCGTCTTGAGGTCAAGGCCCTTTGCAGAGTAGGGGTAGACAGTAACATAAAGGATGGACAGATTGTAGCAGCCTTTGTTAAAGGCGTTGCTGATCTTAAGGCTCTCTTAAAACTTTTGGTCCTTGCATCTCACAAAACTAACATCACAATAGGCTTGTAAAAATGCATTGAAATGAAGGGAGGAAGGCTTCCCTTGTCTTCAGCATAAAATACCTGTGGCTGTGATCTTTTAACAGTAAATTATTTCAAATGAAAGACTTTTCTGGATATGAGATGACATTATCGATGAAGCTTGAGAGTCTGCTCCCATGGAAATAAATGGAAATATTTCTGTTGGCATTAGTAAGAGTAAGATCAAGCTAATGAAGCTAATAATTTGCTCTTATGTTTGCAAAATAAATCAAAATCAAAGCAAAAATTTGGATGGCTTTTTCAAGGGGATAGCATTCCGGATATCCTCTGATCCTCTGTACTAAACTTGAAGTTCTCTTCCCCAAAATAAGTATAAGAGAAGTAAGAGGAAAAAAAATCAAGTTTATTTTGGGAAGGAAGATGGGGCAGGGGTTGGAAACAGTTTATAGACACTGAGAGTTTCTATTTGCAACAGTTTGCCTAAATAATTCTGACTGAGCTTGAGGCAGAAACTCTACATTGGGCATTTAAACCCAAAAGGCTTAAATGAGAATACCAAATGTAGACAAATCTGATACAGCCTTCTATCATGCCTGATGCCGTTAATAACTGTCAGAGAGATCTAGGCAAGGTTCTGCCTAAATACGGCAGCTCTTTAGTGCATGATGTTCAGGTTTTCCATATCAGGATAAACCCAAACAAAAACAACCCCCAAAAGAATTCGTTCAACTTCAAAATAAGTATTTTCCATCTCATTCTTATGTGCCCACATTTGTGCTTCCCTAAACAAAAGTTCAATTTCAACCACCTTTCAGCTCCCAACTTCCAAAATCTTAAAGTAGCATCTTTTTCAGGACATTGTAGCAAGAACGAGTACTTCACAGTGCTTCAGACCCCATGTGGTGTCATTTTTTTCTCAAGTAATAAGGTGGGCATATTTTCAAGGAATACACTTCCAAATCTTCCATCTTTTAAAGAAGCAATTACCAACAGAGAGCTATATCAGAGACCTATTCTTCATCTTTAATTAGTTAGAAGGAAGATTACCATCAGCAGGGGCCTAAGCACAGACCCAGCAATTACATAGTAATTGCTAGGTCCAGTATTTACTGTGGTTTGTTTGCAACAAACAAGGCTTGAATGCTATAGATTACACATGTGTATGCAGTATGTTCAGGACAACTTTTAATAGGATATGATCCCTTCTGCCTGGGCAATGAAACCGTTTCAGCTGCCAGTGAAAAGAAAGCTACTCTCAGAACATGATATAATTTCACTTTTTCAGATGCAACAAGACTTTATCCTTGAGAGATCCTTTGCCTTCTCCTTGACTACTTCTTGTTAAATTTATTGTCTTTGCAAACTACCCTGTCCTAAGTCCCCGATCCTAATGAGGTGACAAATTTGCAGCTGCAATTTATGTAGCTATAAAGCTGCAGTCGCTTCAGGAGATGCTTGCTTATAGCCTATGTGGGCACTAGCAACCCTAGGAAAAGGAGGGGTTTTTTAGACAAATCATGGTACAGTTTTTATTTGGAAAACATGTCAGAAATTTATTATAAACACCTCTAAATATAAGCTATAAGAAAGCCATAATTTGAAGGGGGGTGTACAGGTCTAAATTTTGTGATTCAGACCAATATCTGGTTGAAGCAGGGTTAATAGTGTCAAGATGATATTTAAATTAGTGAGCTAGTTATTTAATTCATCTACATAGTAAACGTCTGTTTTTTATGTTAGTTGGGCATATTTCTGGGAAGGAAAAACTAACATCTGCCAGTGATATGCAGTGTCACTTGAATCTGAAGTAATAATTTCCATTCTTGTACCAGGGCAGGCTGAAAATAGAAGTATTCAGACTCCTTGCAGTTTGGTAGAGACTTGCCCCTCTTTATTCATGTTCCAGAACTGTAAGGCAGAGACAGGTAGAACTTGTTCTGTTTTGTCTGGAAGCCCCCATGCCACCACTGTCCTTTCGTTCTAATTCGTTCCTTTCCTTCTAATGCTGAAATACAAGGATACACTTTGCACCTTCCCCCTGCCCTCCTTTTTGCACTCTATTGCCAGAGAGAAGGGAAGGATTCTTTAAAAAAGAATCAACAAACCAGCCAACAAACAAACAAAACAAAACAACAAACCACCAAACAAGCGACCAAACCCCCAAGCTGTCTAATTTCCATAACTTAATGATTCTGGCTTACTAGACTTGGGGTTTACACCACATTATTTTAAAGCAATTCCTCAGCATTTGCTAAAATGTTAAACTTGGTGGAGATGTCAGGAAGTAGAGCTCCCTCATTTTAGTAATTAAATGGCAACAAACAAACCTACTGCTTTTGCTGCCACTTTCACAAGAAGAAAGTAGTGCAAGGAGGCTAGCATGAGCATGTAGGTTTAGTTGCAGGACATGGGCTGAAGAGAAAGATTAGTTGATTTGAAAGCCTGAGAGACATAAATGATGGATGATTTTCATCTCTGATACTTTGGTTCAGCAAGGTGCTGACACATGTGACTAACCTTAAATACCTTGGACAAAATCATTACTCCACAGAAGTCAATATAACTGAGCTCTGGTTTCTTCAGCACAGGCAGAATATCATCCGATGCATGTACTAGTGTTCCTTGCCAAACAGCAGCCTAAATGTATCACACTGGAAGAAGTGTACATTGTGTTGTAAATTGGTGTGTATATGGGAAGACTTATCTACACTCTGATCTGTTGTGTGGGCAGAGAATTCTTGTAGTTTAAGAGGTGTTAGAAGGTTATGAATATTCTTTCAGCAAATAGTAGGTAAGAGCCATCAGGATTGTAAATGAGCTTTTTTTCATTGACTTTGATAGGTTTGTGCTAGTTTGCTGAGGGACAGGATATTTTTAACTTTCTCCTACCTCTTTACTGCTTACTTTTCCAAAAACCTACTCAGAGCAACCAACAGGAGCAGCAGAGCCTAAGTTATGCCTCTGACATAGACACAGGCCATGAACTGTTGACAACACAGCCTCCAGCCCCAGACCCAACTAGGAGAATGGTCCAAGAATCAAGTAGGGACTTGGGAGACCTGCAGTCCACTTCTTTCAGTATCAACCAGTGCCACTGTCTCCACGCTTAATATCTTAATCACAATACCAAGTTGGACACCTGTGTTTCCTGACTTGGAAAAGTTGGGTTTGGTGCCAGTAAGACTCATAAATGTGTTTGAAATGCAGAGGCATGAAGTGTGTCCTAAGCATGCAGGATGATGAAAATAGTATTCTTTCATTAAACACAAGAAAGTACTCTAGAAAGAGGATATATGAAATCTTACCTCTTTCACAGTTAGAAGTACTTATCTGCAGCTTGATTTTTATATGTGTTGGAGAATTACAGTCTAGAATGGTTGTTTCTTAATGCCTCATTAGTTTTTTTGGTTATGGGCAATTGGATGACTCTCTCAAAGCAGACAATGGCATTGCCTGCTTTTACATGATGACCTAAGGGATGCACTGAGAAAGTGGGATGCCTGAAGATTTTTTTTTTTGTCTCCAGAAGTGTGTCTTACAGGCACTACAATAAATCATCTCTTGCTGCCATGCTGCAAGCAGTACAAGAGTAGAGAGGACGAGTGAGAGAGCTGGACTAAGAATACAGGAGTGTAACTCTATATTCTACTGACAAGGTACTTGCCAGGAGGGAAGCAGTCCTAAGTTCTGGACTCATAACAGCTAGCATAGGCCTAAGTGTACTTACTGGGTTAAAACTGGAATGACAGGAGTGGAAGTAAAGTTTTGTTGATGCTAGCAACTCTGGAAAACCCACCCAAAAAGGACATTTGCATTACATACAAAGTATGCATGGTTCAATACAGTGACTTAGACAACTAAGAAGCTTTGGGTTTGAGCTATCATTTACTGATGAGTTATTGACTGTACCTATACCTCACTGAATAGAGCTCCAGCTAGCATAATTTTTTTGGTATTGACAAATTCTGAAGTTGAAGTAAATTAATTTAGTCAAGCTCATCGATTTTTCACCACTTATGAAGAAGAGAGGTAACATTATCTAGATACTGCAACCGCAAGTCTTCTCTTGAAGAGTCATGGTCTGCTTTCTCTGAAGGTAAATCAAGAAAAATGGGTGTATCTGTATTTGCTGAATTTTCCCAAAGAGGAGCCAGTTCTGACATGGCACGTAAATTAAGGGTGACTTTTTCTGAAGGCTTAAACTTTTTTTGAAAATCATGGAAATTACAAAGATTTCACAATCTCAACAAATGAGCAGTCACTCTGTAAGTAAAACATTAGGAGGAGGTATTTTACATCTTCAAAGGATATTTCTGTTCTGTCTCTTGTCTAGAAACGTGGTGTAACTGGAACTACAGGATGGAATTAATCTCAGCATGTCTAAGAGAAACACTGCTTGTAATTTACGATTTATGAGCCTACAATATCTTTCAACTTAGAACATGCCTTAGGGCTGTAGGGGGTTAGATAAGGTACCTGTGGGTAGACAGGGGCCCAGCGCAGAAGTGAAATGGCTGGTGCTTCACTGAGTGCCTTTTCCTATGGGGCACTTAGCCTTAACTTTAAGGATGTCATGTTCCCATCACTGTCTTTTGTTGAATGATGCCACTAGATTGATCCTTCTCCTGCAGTTCACTTTGATACACTGGAGTGTCTTTCTGCTGTGATGTGAAATGAAGTATTTCATGTGAGGGCAGTCAAATTCTTGGAGCAGAATTCATTAAATTGTTTTCCTGCTTTATATCCCAATGCTGCATAGCTGTTGCTTTCAAAAAATCATACTTTCCTAACTTCTACGCTGAAATCCCCCTAGTCATGCTGTTGTAGTGACAGAGTAGATCCATTATTTGGCTGTGGATATCTTAATTATTGTTATTCTTGATTGGTTTAGTTCTTTTCATTATTAGTCTGGGCGGGATTAAAATCAGCCAGATATTGAATGATTCCTGTACCAATAAAGATGGAGATGCATTTACGTACAGAATAAATGCAGCTTTGCCCAAATAATGAATTAGTGGAACAGATATGCAGGCTAAGCATGTGTGAGTGGTTGATGCCAAGGACTTACAAAGCCATTAGGACCATGAGTGCTAACTAACTCTAGGTGATTTTCTGATTGATATTCACAAATCATAAACGGCCAGTTAATTTCATCTTATATTATTTTTTTTTCCAACTTGCCTGAATAAATTAAAAGCAGTTATTTATCTCATTTGCTTGGAACTTTATGGTTGTTTGATATTTTTTTTTTCCTCTTAATAATGTAGATTGTATAGATTATACAGGAAATGGTCTAGTTAATTACTTCATTTTGTATGTGAGAAATTATCAAAAATGTATGTTGCATCTGGAGTTATTAGAAAGGCCAGTCTCTGTTCTCTATCAGCCCCATTCATATACAAGTGTTTAGTACTTTGTGTTACTTTGTAAGAATTCCTAGAGTGTCGTATGGTTTCATATTTTAGTACCTACCTATGTCATCGATTTCTGACACACTCTTTAGTCCTATCTGCCAATAAAATGGCTAATCTAGGCAGGGTGGTCATGCTTTAGTCTATTCAAAAAAAAAAAAACAAACAACCTTAGCACAAAAGGTTGTGCTAACAATGTTGTAACTGCAATTACCTCTTAGTTAAGTGTGGAAAAAGTATGAGAACTGCCCACTGACATAGTTAAAGAGTTCAACGCGTAGCTGAGAATTATTATAGTGTATGGTGTAATTACAGTGTAGTTAAGATGTGTGGATTTCTAACATAAAAAGTATTTCATATGCCAACTGGCAATAATAGATGAATCAGTCATATGAGCTTTCCAATTTCATTACTTGTACTGTATCAAACCCCAGAGTTTCCAACACCGTCACTGCTCAATGCATAATGCACGGCCTCTCTGTGCTCACCTCTTTAAGCACAGAACAACTCCTGTAGAATGAACAAATGTGCAGGGGCACAAAGCGCATTAAATAGTTTCAGCAGTATTTATACATTTGAAGCAATTTGGGTGCTTCTGATAAAATGGTTATTCGTGACTTCAGGAGCAGAAATCCCAGCCCCTTTTTTAAAGTGTTTACCACAGAATGTGTACATTGTAAATGTAATTGCTTTGCAGTTGCTTTCATCTTACAATAATAGCATGAGAGGAAAGCAAGCCAATCAGCTCTCAGATTTCTTCAAGAACTTTGTATTTGCATATATGAAGACATAACTTGTACCTGTAGCTTTTGTAGGTGATACTAAGAAGTGGTTTCCATCATAGGTAGGTTCAAGATGTTTAACTCTTGCAGCTAGCAAAACCAAATTTTTATTTTTTTTTTTCACAAGTAAAACCAATTTTCTGCAAGCGTGAAGGAAAAAGACTCCTGTCCTCCTCTGGTGCCAAGTGCTGAGGCTGGAAACGAAAAATGTTCTCCCTTTGCACAAGACAGTAAGCACTCGGCTATTGCCTGGTCTCATTGCTGGTGAGGAATCTTTTCTTCAGCTGTCCTTGCAGGCTGCCAGTATTGCTGCTGCAGTAGAGAGGTATGGCCCAATTTATTTTGAAGACAATTTGCTCAGTTTGACTCCTAATCAAACAGCATCAAAAGTTTCACCCTGAAAGCTTGCAGGGTTAGGTTAATTTTGGCGGAGTTGCAAAGCTTGAGGAGCACAGGGGTGGCTGTGCAAGGGAGCACACACATAATTTTCATCTTTCCCCAAATTGTAACTATGTGGGAAGATATCCCATCATATCTAATGTAGTAATGTAGAAGCACCCTTCAGCTACTCTTACTTCAGAGTTTTAAAGGCCTTGTATAAATGAGTGATGCCAGCAGTTTTCTTTGCAATGATACAAAAAACAATCACTCTATGCCAACTTGAATTTGAACGTGTTGAATTTAGAGTACAAGGGCTCCAAATAATCAAGCAAATTAGAACAAAGACTGACTAGAATACAGACACGTGCAATGGGATCCAAAAGCTCTCTGCTCCATGGGAAAAGAGATCAGATCAGTAATATTGTGCTGCCAAGAAAAAAAATTGAATCATAAAGCAACTGAAAACTTGCCAGTCTAATTTTTCTTCCCTCCTCGTTGCCTCTCTCTGTAGTGAACAGGAGTAGCATAGAGCTGCCATACCACAAACACTGGTGTGCGGAGACAGGCCGACAAGTGCACTGGATGGAAACATATATATGGAATGGGAGTTATCTAGGTGTGGGTGTCTCCCAATCTAAATAGTGTCTACCAGAAACCGTGTTGGAGAGAGAGAATTCATTTGCCATCAGGAATAAGCTGTTTACCATTTTACTTTAAAAAATGGCATGACCTGCTCAGTTTTCTCGTTTGTCTTTGAAGATACAAAAGTTGTAATCTTAATCTGCTCCAAAGATTTCTCTGAAGCTTATTCCTACTGCTAGCTTTCTGGACAACACCACCACATTCCTTCCGTATCTGAGACACATAAATCTTCAAGAGCGATTGGTGGACCAGCATATTCAGTAGTTGCTGAAAGAAAGTTGGATTGTAAATATTATAGCTCCTTGCTACTCTAACAGGACATGAGCAAATACATTCCTTTCCCTTGAAATCTCCATTAATTTCTTTATCTGTTTAGATACAGCAGTGAGTTTTATTCTCTAAACATCAGAAACACTGACCTTTAAATACACAAAATAGGCACTTAAGTAATTTTTCACAGTATGTTGTCACTTGTTGTTTGAAGTCCTTTAAAATTATCTTATTATTTGAAAACTTGAGAACTGCCTTTAATGCGAGAAATTAAGAAAATGTTTGAGAACATAGTCTTCCTATTTAGAGATGGGACTTAAAAGGTGAGAGGTCAGTTCTCAGTGAAGGATTCCATGATAGATTATTTTTTTTTTTTTGGTTGTTTGTTGNTTTCAATTAAAATACCACAATATATTTGTTTTCAAAGGTACAATATGAGCTTTGATGCTTGAGGACTATGGGAGCTTGTTCCTGTGGGTCCTGTGACCATAAAACTGTAACAAATTGTCAGTGGAGACAAGGGTAGGTGTAGTACTCAGTCTCTTGGATTGTCATCATGTTTAGTTGTCTGATTACAAGATTAAGCCAATTTTTTAAAAAGCTCTGATTTTATAGGATAATAATCCAAATGGAGATAACTTGTTTTTTCTTTAGAGTAACCTTAGCATTGTAGAATATTGTAATTTGAGTTTTATCTGCTGTTACACTTGGAATAAAAACAAAAGCCATCTGTTTTTAGCTCTTCAGTAGATATCCATCATCTCACTGGCAATTTTGTTCACTATGCTTCCAGCTGATATGTTTCATCTCACTAAATTCTCTGGAAAAGCACTAAATTAGTAGGTTTTCTTGTCTCAGAAATAGCTATGAGAAGAGCAACATAACAAAATAAATAAATTCAAGGCAATTAAACAAGATAGAAAAACAAAGGGTAAAAACAACCAAAAGGTTCTAGTCAAATTAATATGATAACTTGAAAACACATAAGTGTGTGATTCAGAGCTGCCTACAGTAAGGTATTTGAAAACTAAGATTCTTAAGGAGGTTGGATTTGGAATTTTCTTATTGAAAACCCTGCAAACTAACAAGGAAGATCTCTTCCTATACTTACCTGCTTTGAAGTACTGAAGGCACTTTCTGCTCTGCTTATTTTGCTCTTCACAGAATCACCTAGGTTGGAAGGGACCTTTTAAGATCATCTAGTCCTACCAATGGAGAGAGAAAAAAAAACCAAACCAACCAACCGAAAAACAACCATCCAAAAAACCAAACAGCCCACCCAAGACTAATCCATATCCTATCCCTGAGCACCATATCAACTTCTCTCTTGAATACCTCCAGGGATGGTGCCTCAACCACCTCTCTGGGCAGCCCATTCCAATACCTGACAACCCTTTCAGTAAAAAAATATTTCCTAATATCTAACCTGAACTTCCCCTGGCGCANCCCTGGTGCAGCTTGAAGCCATTACCCCTTGTCCTGCCATCTGTAACTTGGGAGAAGAGACCAAACCCCGCCTCTCTACAGCCTCCTTTCAGGTAGTTGTAGAGAGCAATAAGGTCTCCCCACAATCTCCTCTTCCTCAGGCTGAACAACCCCAGCTCCCTCAGCCTCTCCTGTTAGGTCATAAATTCAACATGTCATCACTTTGTGAGGTTTGTAGTTAGACTTTATTATCAGAAAACATTTCTTTCCCACTTATCTCAGCTATTCAGTTATAACTGTTTTCTATGACCATCTTTGGAGGCGGCAGTGTTCACTTAGATGTAGTTTCATCCATTTGAAAATAAGCAATAACCAGCTTCAGAGTGTTATAATCATCCCCCTCACCTTTCCCCTCCTTTTCTTGCAGGTTCCCAAGGCCAATTTCTTGTGAGCTTACCTGGAAATTTGCTTCTCAAATGAACGCTGTATGGCTTTATCTGTTAATTGTGTTGGGTGAGGGGGATGGATGGGGGTAAACCTTGATTTCCATGATGCTTGCAACTTTGTTTCAGTGCCACAGTGTCCACAAGGGTAAAGTCACTTATTTCTCCAGCCTCAATGTGGGAAAGTCTCTGCGGGGCTGTGCCAATGCTGATGTTCACCTGCCAACTTTACATCTGTAGAATAAAATAGCTCTGCAGTTAATGGATTGGAGTAGGAGTCAGTCTTGCTGTCCCATGAGAGGTTGTGGTTGTTGGGGGGGGGTTTTTTTTGGGGTTTGGTTTTTTGTTTTTTTTTTTTTTTCCTCTGGATCCCCATGCTTGCTTCTATCTTGAATTCCAAAGAGTAGCTGACATTTCCAATGCTGTCATAAATTGAGCAGAAAAATGGGGACAGGATCAGCCATTTATTGCTTACATTTTGTGTCTTTAATATTGCTCCTAATGGAGTATTTATAAACAAGATGAACTTCAGATGTCAGATTAAAATACTTTAATTTCAGAGCTCTTTTTAAAACACAGCTGAATTTTTTCCTCATTCATTTTTCCTGGAAAAGGTTGCCATTTCAGTAAAGTAGCCTTTCTTGATAAAAACAACAACAAAAAAAATACCTGAAAAAATTTCTGGCCACTTCTGAAAGTGTATGTCACAGAGATGCAAAAATAAAAAAAGGACTAGAGGCTTTAGTTGCTATGATCTCACAGATTGTACTCAATATAAATCAATACATGTTTACACATTTTGTGTATCTTCTAACAGTCTGTTTCTGAACTTTAATATGAGCAAATGAGTAAATATCAGGATCTGACCATGTGTTTGTTCATGAGGATTGTGGCCAGGACCAGGCAAGTGTTGCGTGTTGCTTAGAGCCAGCTGCTAACAAAGTGTTCAGATCTCCCTTTTTGGCATCTCCTTTCCTGGAGAGGAATCAAAAATTTCTCTTCTCCTTCCTTTGTTGTGAAAGAATAAGTTGCTGCTGTCTTCTGGAACTGTCTTCTCAGGAGATACTCAAAACCCACCTGGATGTATTCCTGTCCAGCCTGTTGTAGGTGAACCTGCTTTGGCAGGGATGCTGGACTAGATGATCTCTAAAGGTCCCTTCCAACCTCTGCCATTCTATGATCTAATTGCATAACTCCCTTGGGAACCTCCAACATACATAAAGGTGATCAAAACTGCAGTGCTCTGTCTGATGCACAGAGAAAAGGATATGTACAATGGAGATATCCTGAGAGTCTATGGTGAGCTAGAGAGGCCAAATGATGACAAAGATGATGTGTGCATATACTGCGGAGTTCCTTGAGTGTTTATTTCTGGCAAAAGCATTCCCTAGCTTTTACCGTGGCCCAAAATAATTCATGGCTGTCGTTCTCTTCATAGCCACTGCCTGCCTTTCTTATTGCCTTGGAATCCCCATACACTGAAGCGCTGCATGTTTTCCTTTTATGCTGTGCGCTAGGAAGCTCATCAACTGGGCAGACTACCAAACTGGCAAAAATTTGGAGGTATCTTTCTCTGTGTTCCCCTCACTAATTAAACATGTCACCTGACTCTCAAAATCACTAAATGCTTGAATATTAGGTCTGTTGCTTTGCCAGCAGCCATATAGTGACATGAAGGAGAGTCTAAAGAGCTCTGTTGCATAATGCAGTAGAATTACTTTTATGGTCCCTCCTCACCATGTGTAGGTGTATAAGTGCATCAGTGTAAGGTAGAAATGTAATCTTCCTCAGTATGTTGGTCAGTATTTTAGTAATATTTTAGCCAAGCAACTTGTTCTTCAGATACTAATTTTTGCCTACAGTCTCAGCTCCAGTTAATGCCCTTCTTCATTTTCTTGTCTGGGAATGGCTATCCACTTTCTGATATTTTTTTCCATGCTTTATTTTTTGCCATCATATCTATGTTTTGTCAATATACAATTTGATTTATTCTCCCATTAATTATTAAGATATTAAATTACATAATCCAACATGACAAGAACCTTTTTTGTCTTTATTCTTCCTACTTAAAGTCAATACCTTTTTTTTTCCCTTTTAATTAAAAATTTCCAAAGTTTATTTTACAACACACTAATACTTTGATCAGGTAACATCTTCCCAGACTCAGCCCATGAAAATTTCATGGCTATAAACAGCTGCTTAAATATTAGTTGAGTTAAGAACATCTTTCCCTTTTTATCTTTCACCTCTGCCTCATTAAGCACTTTTTTCCTCATTTTTATTTTTTCCAAATATAGCATTTTGGGTTATTGCCACAGCTGCTTCACTTTAAACTTACATTGCTCAGGATTGAGCATTGCAAAACACTTCCACAAATATCTTCTGCTATTGATTTATTTTTTATAAAAAAATTCAGCTCCTGCCAAGCACAAGAGGGACTATAACTGGAACACAGGTTCACAGAAGTGTTAGAGGTAGAAGTATCCATGGAAACAAACTTTACTGCAGATGTTCAGATATTCTTCACTCATCCCAACCAGAAGTAGAAAACAGTATTGGGGAACCTGCCTTTGAAGACTCACAGCTACAAAGAACAGCTTTAGCTCTGTTTAATGCCAATCTCTAAGCAAACTATTGGCAGATCCAACAGGTTCCCTTTACAGGACAAATACTGTTGAATAATTGTGGTAAAAATAATAGATCCAATACCCTGATATTATCCAAAAAAAAAAAAAAAAAAGGCTAAGCTTTTCCTAAAGGTTTTATTGTCTCAAGTTGCATCATTAACTCTTTCTTTCTCTTTTGCTCTAATGTTGAAAGCCGCTATGTTAAATCCCTTCATTAATATCCGATGTTTCCCCCCTACTTCTTGAATCTGAGCTAATCCATAGCAGTGACTGCAGCCAAACCCTGCTTGCCTGAGTCAGTCAAGCAGTTCTACTAACTTCACAGCAATGAACAGTTAGGAGTATCATGGATGGGATTAGATGGACAAATATATGAGAAGCAAGTAGGATTCAATTGCTCAACACCATTCTCACAATCCAGACCTCAGATAATTCTCCCTGAATTTCTAAGAAATATCTCAAATTTCTTGTGTGTTTTTTTTTTTTTTTTTTAAGTTTTGGTTTGGTTTTGGGGTTTTTTTGTTTGTTTTGTTTTCTTCAAGTGCTTTGCATCTAAGCTGACTTGTAAAGGCCTAACTGTTTGCCAGGTACCTCAATACACACTCTCTGGCAGCAAGCTTGCCAGTATACAGACAATTTCAAGGTTGAGTTTGCAAATCCAAGTCTGCTGTCCTCTAGAATCTAGCCCTTAGTACAAGGTCTTCCTAGTTTTATGACTTCATTTTTAGGCAATTTGTGTTTCCTTGGATAAGACACTTTATTTTTTAAATCTAGGCAAAAACTAGGCTTCTAGGAAAAAAAAAAAAAAAAAAAAAAAAAA
>VZRU01007517.1:817484-828595 GCA_013398155.1 Pedionomus torquatus
AAAAAAAACAACAAAACAAAACCACCAAACAAAACCCAAATCAACCCCTGTTGCTCTTCAAGATTAACCTGACTTGGAACTCAGGTAGAGACTTCTCAAGTTGATAAAAGTTGGCAAAGGGAAATGTAAGTTGAACTGGCTTGGTGTCTACCCCTTCATCTCATTCTCTGGTTCATTCCTCTGTTTCCAAAATAAGTGACTATTTATGAAGTAAATTCTTATTAAAATAAGCATTAACCAGGTAATATTTAACTTCAGATACAAGGACAGAAAACATTATATTCAGTATTGAGGAATGTCTGTAATTCAAGGATCTTAAAGCCACAGTTACTTTTTTTTATAAAGATATCAAATGTGCTAAAGGCTTCTCTGATGATTAATATTTGGTTGGTTGTTTCCACCCCATCCCCAATTCCCATCTTGTTGGCATCCTTTCCTAGTTTGGTTTTGTGCACAAGTCTAGATGATTTGTTATACAGTGCTTGTGATAAGCTGAGCAAGGATTCACCAGTGAGACTCCCACAGTGTCATCAGTGATTGCTTTCAGACCTCTTTATAATTGCATATGGGCTGAGTCCCAAGAGCCATGTTAGACTTTGTTGCTTTCCAGTGGTGCATTCTTCCAGAATATAGCAAGAGGGGCTCTTGCCAATTACAGTTCTCTGTAAATGGGACAGTGAAAATTAATGTGATTTGCCTGACAACAAGTCAAAGATCATTTTAACTTCATTCTTTCTGTTTAACCTATTGGCTGATAATGCTGAAAATCAATTCTTTAGAGAGGGATTCTGTATGGTGTCTTAATCTATGGCAATCAGGTCAAATACTCTGAAATACCTATTAAGGAATGAAGCTTTATTTGTATTTCAGTGAGTAAATTTTCTCGGTGTCATATTACAGAAACATTTTTGGCACCAGTATGAGGAAATGTCATTCAGTGTCCTTTGCTCGATGTTTAAAAACGAAATGGTTTTTACACCAAAAAAAAAAAAAAACAAACCAAAAAAACCCAAAAAACAAGAAAGAAGAACCCTAATGCTTTTAATACTAGTTTACATTAAGGATTTTTTCACTCAAAAAAAATTGTTTTTAAGTGGAACCACAGGCTCTTTATGCTAAAAGTGAATAACTAAATAATTACTTCTCTATCAATGTCTGTCTCCCCCTCAAAATTATTTTCATGTCACTTTGGAAGTAAAATTTGTTTAGAGATGATCAATTATGAGTCCTTAGTATTATTCTGAGACTACTGCAATCTTGTAATTGTTTTCAGTAATGGTGTCCCTGTAGGCTGTGATCATTCAACTAGTAAAACAAATGTGCTCATTTTGACATTAGCCATGAAATACGTTCCTGGGACTTCACTGAGATTAAAAAAATGTCAACTGTGAACAACGAGGGAGTATTGCACCTTCCTAACCACTTACAGCTGAAACCCAGCGGAGCTCCCTGCAGTCATAGACCAGGCTGGAGGGAGTGTTCTCAACAGCAGTGATATGAGTCAGATGGATTTACATTAGAGCGTAGAGTGGATTGGCACTTGGGGGGAACCCAACACATTGGGGAGGGGAGAGTGATTGCAGAGCATTACAAATGCACAATAAATGTAATGAATAATTAGCTGTATCCCTCAAGGACTGATTTAGACAGCTATAGAAATTGTTCCTAGTTAATTCACAATAGTACTAGTTTTGTTGGTTTTCTCATAATCTGGTGGGTTTGTGAGCAAGCAATTTACTTGATAAAGGACTGAGAAACTCGGTCACTAGAGTCAGCAAAATTATCTGTAATTGTAGTAATTAGTAATGGTAATTTCTCATGCTAATGGAGCTCTCCTCCTCTAAATTAGCTCGGCATGAGATGAGGGTCTTCTGGCAGAAAAGAAGGAAGAAAAAGTGCTCTAGGGGTGGTTATAAGCAAACTAAACCAAAGAGAGGATAGTGAGAGGCAGAGAGCAAGCCTGTGACAGGCCACTGGTTGCTATCGGTCATTTGTAACTGGCATTGTTACTATCTTATTTTTTTTAGTTGCAGTTCTATAATTTGTTGACATCATTAGACAGGAGTAACTGCCTCTAAACTGGATTTTGCTTGAGGCTTGCTATTGCTCTATAAAGCGGAAGACTTTTGTGTCCGAAAGCTGTAGTCGCTAGCCTAATAGGGCTTTACCCTCTGCCTGTAAGCATGTTCATAACGGGGAAATTGATTAAAGAGACTTGTTTATGAGAAGAATCCATTCTGCTGCTTCAGAAAACAAGTACAAAGCTGCATGTTTAATTTGTGTGAGCTAACACCTGAGGCTAAAGCAAAGGACAGCCAAATCGGATATTAGTCAATTTGTTCTGGGAGGGTAGTGCCTGAAGTGACCTTGAGAATGGTAGCTTTAAGGAAAATAATGTTCAAACCCCTCAAAAAGACATGGAATGTTGAAGATACTAACCACTGAGATGAGCACAAAGAAGTGCCTGTGAATGGCTTCATATAACTTATGTGTTACCTCATCTTTAGCCTTCCTCACTAGCATTTTTATGACACTTCCAGTGTAAAATTTCAGTAAAAACTTTGTCCTGCAAGAAGTTCCTTGTGGGTGTGTGCTTAACACCAACTACAAACACTACTTGTCTTGCACAGCACCCATCTCAAGACCTGCTTCATGAGCAACTGATGTGTATAGTACCTGTACAGCGTCACCACTTGCATGCTCCATGGTGTGTTTTCTTAATCATTATCTTACTGACTTAGCTACTACTTCAGGAGCATATCGGCTCTTTTAGATAATTCAGAAACTGTTAATTCATTTCATTGATCTTGACTTCTTTCTTTTATATTCATCCTACTGAAAAGAGCCTCTTCTCAGTGAACCTGGGTGAACTGTGATGGCACATAAACAGAATGGGTTTTCTGAGGAGTTGTAATGTGCAGGAGGTAGGAGGATGCTGACTTCTGAGTCGCCTCTCAGAGCATTAATCAGCTATGCAATAGTTTCCTATTGCAAGCTCAGCCTTTCTCATCTGAAATATTGAAACTGGGGACATTTAAGTACTCTGCAAATATATGCCTGGTCATGAGGAAAAATGAAAAACACTAACCTCTGATTAATGGCATTGAAGGCACTTTGGTGGTGCAGAGCCATGTTCTCCCCTGAACTTTGTGGGCTTCAGGTGTCCTTTTGGGAATGGGCTGGGAGCTGTTAGTAATATGCTTTGTTTGAGGGCCTTGGTGGATCAGCACATTCAATTTTCTGCTGTTGCAGGTAGCATCTCATTTAAATGGATGGTCTTGTAAAAGTAGATAATGGAAGGAGGTTGTGTTTTGGGTGGATTGGGCTTTTTCTTCTCTCTCTCTCTGTTTTTGGTTGGTTTTTTTCTTTTTTCTTTTTGTTTTTTTCCCCTCCTCTTATATAGCACCCTTCCCTCGCCCCCAGGAGGCCATTTCACAGTCTGATTGCTGTAGTGGTGGTTAGGAGCATTCCATCTTAGGAAGTTTTGTAGCTCTCATGTTTTAGCCTGTGGAGCTGTTTTCCCTCCTTGGGGCTTACCTCAGTCACACTTAGAGCAGCTATCCCATTAACTTTTTATTTTGGCTAATGAAACCAAAGTATCCCAGTTCCCAGTTTCCTTCTGTTCTCCAATTATTGCGGTAGTCCTTGTCAATCCAGTTTTAGTTTCTGACATTTATACAGCTCTGGTAGCTCAATGTTTCAAATGACATAATTAGACTCTTGCGTAACATCTTGAATGCTGAAAATAATTCTCATAGATTTACTTTTTTTATTTTTGTCTCTGCATGGCAACTTAAAGTCAGTCTGAAATCACCTTGGTTGTTCTTCAACTAGTTTTCCATTTGGCAAACCTACATCAGGAAACTTGGCTACTTCCTGAGCATGAGCTCATACTGCTGAGTTTTGTCCCATTCTGGTTTCCTTTGTCATTCAGAAGGTTGGTTTTGCATATAGAAATTGGCAGTTGACAAATATTGCTAATAAAAGAATGTTGAGAGCAGCTCAGAAAAGAGCACTCTTAATAATTCAGCATAACAATAGTAGATAAAGCAGATAAATATGAGAGTAGATTTTTATATTTTATTTTGAGAAACATTTTTTTTGTGATTGTTCTATACTTATTTTCATTACAAAGAGGATGTGTGGAGCAAAAACCCCAAGCTCTTGGACTGCATTAGCCATATATAAAAAACCAACTTTCCAAACTGATTTAGGAGTAATAGCACTAGCACTTTGGCTTCCACCCTGCAAATTGCAAATCAACTAAACTTTAAACACAGTAAAAGTCCCAGCAGTTTCTCTAGTAGTGAAGTCAATTACTTGGTGTGCAGTTATTTATGCCTTGAATAGATTCTTTAGGACCAGCTATTTGCTGAAACATCCTGAGAGGTAAAAAATTAATTTTATTTTAGGTAGGACTGCATAAGGTGTGCAACAGGAGGGGAGAATCGCTGGGGTGTTTTGGATGAGTTATGGGGGTGGTATTTTGTTTGGGGTTTTTTTTGTTTGTTTTTAATTTGGTTGTTTGGGGTGAGGAGTTTTGGGTTGTTTTTTTTGGTGTTGGTTGGTTTTGGTGGTACTGTTATGGGGTTTTTTGGTTTGCTCAAAATTGAATCCACACTGTTTCCTCACACTTGAAACTCTGGTTGAAATTTGGTATTAGACTTTATTAATCTACATAAATAAATCCCATAGGCGTGATTTTAAAACTTCAGTCATAACCCTGAATTCTCTAACTATGCTTAATCAAGTAATACTTTCAGATTTGTCTCACAGGCTTGAAGGCTTTTTCATGTCCAGGGTTTTGCTTTGCCCCTCTTCTGCTAGCTTTAGCCGAGCTCCCCATGGTATTCACTAAGGTGGAATTAATCCCAAAACATAGCCTGCAGATTGAAATCCTAAATTTATTAGTTACTCCCAAAATTCAGACAAGGTCCCTGAAGCAAAATACTCGAACTCAGGTGCTGCTGAGAGGACATCAGACACATTTACAGTGGTATGTATCAGGAGAACTGCATGTCACTGTTTTTAATAAAGCCCCACATGTTTTATTTTTCTTTTAAAGTAAATAATCTCCAAATTTGATTTCTTGTCAAAAGGATATGAGAGTGAGCAGAGTATGTGCAGAAGTAAATCCTGGTATTTATAAGCTACTTAAGCAGTGTTGCAGATGGGGATGTCTCTGCTGAGACCTTCATTCTAGACATGCGACTCAACTTTAATATTGAAAGAAAGAATTCTGCTGAGAAAAGTGGGTGAATTTAACATGGGGAGCTGAACTTGTACTTAGAATATTATCCAGCAGTTGAGGTTCTGTTTACATAAATTAGCTTTAGATAAAATAACAGTAAACTCTATACTCCTATTTTGACTTCTACACAGCACATTACAGGAGATAACTTCAAATTTAATTTCCAGATGTGCTAAACAGACAACAGAGTGCAAAAAGGATAACAAGAACTTTGCACTTCAGCAAGCAAAATCCTTTTGGTCTATCTGATTTAATAATACAGAAGAGAAAATAAAATTTCCTCCTAGGTTCTAGGTTAGTATAAATAGACATAACTTTGACTTGTGTAGGTTATTCTTATTTAGAGTAGCTAAGACTGTCTCAAAGATAGATAGGTTTTATTTTAATTTTTTGTGAACTTTATTTCTGTCACAGGTACATTTTAATTGAAAGTGTGGCTCTATTTAAAGGGAACAAAAGCCAAAGGGAGGGGGAATAGAATGTTTCCATTGTGTGGGGCAGGGAAAACAGGAAAAAAAAACCCCAAAGAATAATAATTAAAAAAAAAAAAAAGCCCCAAAACTACCATCAGCAAAATCTTTCTTTTCCCAAATGTTGTCTACTCATATTGAAATATTTTAAGGGGAAAAAAAAAATTGTTGAAACACTTCAGCATTTAAAATTTGTTCTCAACTTTTTCTGGAGGTGTGGAGAAATATTACAGATATCTCCTAACACCTCCTGCTGGCCTCATTCCCAAAGTCTCCCACAGGCCAGATATGATGCAATATCATCGTATTTTTCTCCTTGGTAATCTGTTTTTCTGTTACTCACCTTTCCATTTCTCATCCTCACTCCACCCCAGGAGTTCACCAGTACCTGACTCCTGGGCAACAGCAGAATCAAAAAGAGTTGCCCTGAGGTTGGTGACACAAGCTCAGAGCACAGGAGGATCCATCTGCTCATCAGGGATGGACTCTAGCCATGCTTCCCCACAGCACAATTAAAATTACAGTCACAGCTCTGAATACAACTGGTTGTGTCTGGCCAAAGTCACTCCAAGGAAGAAGGGCCTCAAAGATGGCGGTGCTGCAAAGGATTATTACTTAGCTAGCTAAAAATGACATCTATCTCGATCACCAAGCCCAGTATAACTTAAGACCTGCCATTATCATAAATGGTTATTAATTTCGGATGACTTCAGACCAGGTTGTCAATGAGAACTCAGTGTGTTAATTGCAATGAGACTTTCTGGGGGATAAAGTCCTTTGTATCCATGAGTGCGTGTTAAGTCTAAGCTGTAGCTTTTTAAACAAGAAATACCAAGCATAGGAGCCAGGTCCTGAGCTGGGGTTGGGAAAATGGATATTTCAGAGCAATTTCTTTTGATCCACGGTTTTTTGATTGATTTTTTTGTTCTTGTTGTTGGTTTTGATCAATTTTTTTTATGGTCAAAGACACTTCCTGACATCTGAAGAGTCTGTTTTCAATGGGACTCCATAATGTATTTCACTGTAATGATTAATTAATATCTTTGTGCTAACAGTAAGTCTTAAAGCAGAATTCAGTTTCATTAATACAGCAAACTTGTCGTGCATCTTCCATCCTGATGAGGCACACAAATGTTGCCCTTGATATTCTGTAATGACTGCTTGTTTCTCACAGGAAGTTGTGTTGCGCTAACGTGAAGGAACAGATCCTTTCTAATTATTTTTTTTTTCCTCGTTTTAAGCCATATTCAACATAGGTGGGGTAATTAACATGCAGCAGAGCAGGGTCTAGATGACCAATTAACTTCAAAAATGTGTTCTGGTAATTACAATCCATATATCAATGCAAATATTAGATTAACTTTTAAGAGAGAATTTTATGGATCTTGAGTAATTTAAGGTTAAATAAATTGACTGAACTTTTCCTAAAGTTTTTGTAAAACCTCCAAACCATTTTCTCTTCCTTCTGTCTGAACACAGAACTGAATGAGTCGGTGCCGCCTCTATGTAATCTGAAATTCCCAAGCAGCACTTTTGCTACTGAATTCCACCCAAACAAGGCTGGATGTTCAGATAGATCCATCTGCCCTTCTGAGGACAGCAGTTAAAGTTTGCTTTGTATTATTTTCACATTGCATTTATATCCAGACTAATACTTCTGAAAATCACTCAAGGCCATTGAAATAATACCAGAATCAAACAGCTTTTAAATTAATAGTGGGTAATTGGATGCATTGTAGACACTAATTAAATCTTTAAACAAAGCTTCACACACCTGCCTGCTGGTATCTGTCACCCAGGGACCGCTTTCCATATGTGTATGGCTGACTTGCTGGCAGTACTGTCTCTGAGACCAAAATTCTGTATGAGTTGTCCTTGTTTTTCCAGTCATCCCTCTGAATTTCTCGTGGTGTTTTCTTCTTGAGAACTACCTTTGCCCATGCAAACCAATTAGCTAGACTATAAGACTCCTGCTCACCCCTCGTCAGTTTATGATGAGAAGAGAAAGCTGATACATCTTATGAATCCAGTCTACGGAATAATATAATAATAGTAAAAGCAAGTGTGATTACACATTCTCCAAGCTCTTTACAATCATGATCTACAAAAGGGTCAGCTCTATGATTCAGGAAGTACATAAACATTTTCCAGCTGGTTCAATTAATACAAGGAAGGAATGAGTAGTTAAACTTACCCTTGCAGTGAGACCAAGTTCCCAAACTGTTGCCATCACAGACTCTACAACTGCTATAGAGAATGAGATCTGGAAACCCTGTGTTCTGAAGCCCTTAATTCATGTAATTAAACCACATGTTTACATATCTAAGTAACCCCTCACTAGCTCTGTATTCACATAACTCCATATATGTGAATATATATATATATACATATTTCCATGGGCATTAACTTTTGCATTTGTGGAAACTTAATTTGGGGAGTTAGAAGAAGTGGACAACCTGAGCTCTGTCTGTAAGCAGCTGTTGACTCCCACATGCTAGTCCCTCACAGTAGAAACATTAGTTAATAAGTGTTGCTGTAATTAAAAATAGTTTTTCATAGCAAGTGATCCAACTATCCAAAGGTGATTAATCTCAGTTATACAAATTCATTTCCATCCAATGAAGTACACTTAGGCTAATACAAGCTCCTGTTGCAGTGAATTTTTTTTAATGGTATGAAAGTGGAAAACATGTTTCCAAGGGCTGTTTCACAAGTGATTTGCCTAAATATCAAATTTGATTTAAATATTTTCAGTCAAGATAGAGACATGCTTGGGAAATTCTAGATAAAAGGATTTAACCCAAATGTTATCACATAGAGATTTTGCAAAAAAAACGTGAACGAGGTTGGTTGTAAATTAGTTCAGCATCGAAGACTTGTCTGCTTCTCCCCTATATGCTAGAAACCACTGCACTTCTGAAAGAAAACAGACCTGGTAAAAGTCACTTTGTATAAGAATATGTCTGTGCTATACCAGATTTGACACCAGGCCTTCAGAGCCTGAAAAATAGCTGTGAAAAAGACGTTTAAATTAATTTTCCAGAAAGTAAAGCCTCTTTAAAATACAGCATCCTATCTCTTGAAAATAGTGAAGGACATGCTGGGTTGCCAAAGTGTAACAAGCAGCTTTCAGAGGTACCAACTCTCACCTTTATGCAGATTCAGTGGGACTGAAAACTGTGCTGCAAAATCTCTTTGATCATAGATGTATTTGAAAACTTTACAGTCTTGTGTCTCTAAGTTGCCGTGTCCAGTTCATCTGAGTCTGACATCATGTTCCGCTTCTGGCATCGTTCTGCCATTCTTGCATGTATCCAGCATGCTGATCTGAAGCCCAAAAAACAAGTTCCACTTGCTACTATCCTGATACCCTGGGAATATTATGGTATCTAAAGGATTTTTTTCTTATCGAGGTATATCACAGTGATTAAAAAAAAAAAAAAAAAAAGGGCAAATTAACTGCAGAGCGGAATTTTTCTTTCAAACTTTGCAGAGCTTGTTTATTATATGTGAGGGTATGAGGGAAAGATTACTATACTGAATGTCATTTGTCTTTGATTTACCTGCTTGGTTTTAGTCTTTTACTAATGAACTATACCAAAAGAAGGCTGTTCAGGACAGCAAGCAGGAAATGAAGCAGCAACTAGTGATAAAAGAGGCTTTTGGGAAAAATATATCAAGGGCCCTCCAGGAAACAGCAAGATGTTCTTGCTTAATCAATGTTTGCCTACCAGGTTCCAGTGAGGTTAACAGCCCTGGGTTTATTTTTGTTTTTTTTTTCTTTCTTGGTTGTTTTATTTCCCAGCCCCCTACAGAGCTGGAGCCCAGAGCTGTACTGCATGCCCTACCTGTGCTAGGGAGCTCGAGTGCAGCCAGATTGGACCTATGAATGGTGGTAGGGGATTGTTAGAAAACTTTGTGTCCCTAATCCTTTATTCTTTTGCAGGGTGTTTTTTAGATGGTGGTCTAAGCTGTCATTTTGCAAAGCACTATTTTGAATCACTTGAACTGAATATAACAAGCAAAGATGCAAAATGTGAATATTCCTGGGTGGGCTTTAGGTGCACCTTGCCGATTGCATGGAAATGACTATGTGAAAATTAATAGCGTGAGAAAACTATAGATTTGGCAGAGGAGTTGTGACAGTTGCTAATGTTTTGATTGCTTCGGTTCATGCTGCATGTGAAGTACAGCAAGAATGGGCACCTTTCAAAAATATTAATTGTTAAGATTCTTAGTGGCAGGTTTTAAAGGGCTGCTCTATCAATTAAATCAGACCTTTGTCTGCAGTGATCAGAGTCTAGAACCTCCTCACAGCACAAAGGTGACAGCAGCATATGTGAAAGCAGGATTTGGCCCTGTATTTTAAGGAAACCCTGTTGCATTCTTTGTTTGTAGTAAACTCAATGATCTGCTGTTTTGTATGGGAGCAATCTCCATGAAGTACAAAGGATTTCAGAGGTGGTCCTCATAGTTGAGAGCCAGTTCTGCTCTTTGGGACATGCTTCTGGCAAGAATGTGACTTATCAGCACAGGCCACTGAAATCAAAGGAGTGAGACTAGCACCCACTAGCTAAGGATGTGTCCTACAAGGCTAAATTTGTGTGTCAGTGTTATATATGTTGCAATGATAGCTCTGATGCTGCAGCAATTGATAGATCTCTCCCAAAGGTAAATTAAGTTTCTCTTCGCAATGCCAAAGTATATCTGAAGGAGAAAGGGTGTAGTCCGGGAGTGTTTCTTTGCTCAGTAACAAGTGAGGGGCGTGTGGAAATGCCACTTATATTATCAGTGTTGAAGTCTGAATCTGACACTTGATCAGCAGTATGTGTGAACATTGCCTGGGTTTCCCCTTCTTTGGTCAAAGATGCAGTGACTTTTCTATGGTATTCCCTCAATTCAGAGCAACCCCTCTAAATAACAGACTGGGTATTTGCATGCAGAGTAACTGCTCTGAAGCAGATCAGAGGAGTTATAAAAGGCCAAAGTTGCTTATTTCAAAGAGAACTGGAACAGTAAAATTTTATTTAGTTGGAGCATCTGACTAGCAGATGGTAAGGAATAAAATGAAGAATGTGAAAACTATGTGGATGTGTCAGGGGAGCTAGTTAACAGCAGGTGAAGTGTGGGACTTCTTTAGCATGAACCATAATCCAATCTCTAAATTAGTGATGGTTGTGACGTTATCATAAACATGACAGTAGTTATCTCTGCCAGTGTGTGGCCACAGGAGCCCTCAGGACCTCACACAGCTTTGGCAGTGTCATGGTTTCAGCCAAATTTTCCAAAACCTAATTGACAGATGTAACCCCCTCCCCCCTTTGGGTAAAAGAGAGGAGAGGAAATAATTAAAGAGGTTCAAGAGTTTAGAAAAAGACTAAGCTACTTTA
>VZRU01007517.1:841269-880185 GCA_013398155.1 Pedionomus torquatus
TCCTTTGAAGCAACATATGACTCCTTGGCAGACATGGGTGTATAAACCTTTGCAATTTTTTTTGAGTTTACCACTTGATTAGAAAGGTGGTGATTTGTCTTATTGATGGCAGTCACTTCTTTTCTTCTGGAAGCAAATCCATTAACTCTTTTCTGGGGTAGGGAGGGGTATTTATTCCTGGTGTGCTTTGGTTTCCACTTGTGAATGATAAGACTGAGAGGGATTTTAAATTTCCGCCTTGAAATCCACATTAAAAAGTAAAGAGCATAGAAGATTAAAAGGAAAATATGGATGTTTATTCTTGCTAAAGTAAGGATGGTTTGTGGGAGCTGACACATATGAAGATGATGATGCCCCTTCTGTTGGGACTGGAGCAGCAGAGCCCTTCTGGTATCAGGTGTTGAGGGAAATAATAAGTACATGAGAATTTGAATACATTTATAATGTGCTTATCAGTATTTAATGTCTTATCTTCTTCCCTCAAAATCAGTGGTAACCCTCTCATTCTTTCCCTTCCTGGCTCACCCCCAGGTGAGGCTGGGGTAAGGCTGTTGGTTTCTCTTAAGCCTGGACGCATTGAGAAGCCCTTACAGAAACTGCAGAAACTATTGTTGTTAATGACACCAAATAATTTTCAGTGTCTCTGCTTCCACTATTTTGGATGTTATGAGCAGTTTACTTTTCATTTTATTGCTTTAGATCTGATATTAAGTTTTTTTCAGCTCACATGTGTGTTATCTTAACTTCAAAAAAGATTATGAAGAAGGGAAGTTTTATAAGCACTGACACGGTTGTCATGGCTACCTAAGCCACTTTGCTAGAACCTTATGAGTCTTTCAGTTTATCTCTCTAGCTTTTACATGAGCAACTTTTCTTTTTCTTTTTTTTTTTGAGTACTGAAGAAACAGGGCTCATGAAATGTCTGTAAGCTAATAAGCTAATGCTCTCCTTCACCCTCCTCTCCCCCTTTCCCCCATCAAGTAGCATGCGTGTGTCCTATGCTTTGGATGGTGAGAGCAGCAGGTCAAACCTATTCTCTACCTGTGACTGAACTTAGCAAGATCTGAATTCCTGGAAATCAGGGCTGCAAATGATCAAATGAAACAGTCTACTCTGACTTCCCATGAAGTGCAGGTATCCCTAATGAAGCTGTCAGCATTATAAAGTTTGAAGTTGGGGGTGGGGGGGATGTTGGTTTTTTGTGTGTTTTGTTTCTTTTTTTATTCCTGCCCATTTTTGCTTGGCACTAATTGCGAGATTTACAAAGTGTCCCCAACTCTTCAGCATCTGATTTTTCTCACTGGATGCAAAGCAGGTGGATCTGCCTTTCTCTTTGCCCAACTAGAAAAAAGGAGGTGAAAGGACTAGAAGGCCAGAGAGATCTTTGTGACAGGGTGCTACAAAGTTTCCATGCGCATCATTAAAACTGAAGTGAAATTGTGAGCCGGTATCAAACATATGTCATTTTTACTAAAGTCTGCTAGAACCAGACTCCCCTAAATGATAATTTCTGTGTCTTTGTACCTCTGCAAGTTCTTAAGTGTTTGACTTGACTGTCAGGGTGGCCCAGAATGGCCCATTAACTTGACCAGAATGGAGTTTTGGCTGCATTCGTCCTTCATGTGCAACTCAAGCAGGGCGTGTGAGTGTGTGTAATGGGGTTTTGTGAGTTCTGTGATCTAGAGGAGTGTGCTCAAAACAGCTTTCAGCCACTGTTGTTTCTTTGTAAGGTGACTGACAGGTTCTACTTTGGGTATTTCTCTCCCCCTTGGTCACTTGGTTGTTGGAAGTGGGAGAGTTTGCAAGCTTCAGAGGAGCAAAATACCCAGCATCCAGAGGAAACCAATACTCCAGTTAAGGCAGTTTATAAGACTCTTCCCATGGGGTTGTAAGCATGAGAGAGCTGGGACGTGTGAGGCACTCAGAAAAGTACAGTTGAGCCTCCAAAGCTGTTTTTAGGTTTGGTTTGGGGTTGTTTTGTTTTGTTGGGGTTTTTTTGTGTTGTTTGTTTTTNTTTTTTTTTTTTTTTTTTTTTTTTTGGGGGGGGGGTTTTTTTTTTTTTTTTTTTGTTTTGTTGTTGTTTTTTTTTTTAAAGGGAAGAGTTTGCTAACTCGTGGATAATTTGCAAGGGAACAACTGGAATTAGGAATTGTGTGAGTCTAAATGTTAGCATATTCCTGATGCTTTATTTCAGGCTAGGTGATGAACATAAACCTGATAGGTAATCGAAATGAGAACAAGGAAATGTACTAAGTATGTTGAGAAAAAGAAGTGATGCAGGGCACAGGGTCTCCCAATAACAAGTCAGTTTAAGATAAAGTTTTGTTGCTAAGAGACTGCGACCACAAAATATAGAAATACTGATTAGTTGACATACTTGAGAGATGATGAAAAAAGACATCTCAGCGTCTGTGTTATGTCAAAAACGTAAAACAACACAGTGATTTTGGAATAGCTAAATATAACAATACAAATCCAAACTGCAGTAAATCCAACCCAAGTGCAAATGGTCACAGGCTGCGATTTAAAGTTTGATTACAAGAACATAGCTCTAGTTAATCACTTAGATGACCCAGCAGTTAAATCATTTGAGGAGGAGAAGGAGAAAGAAGATAATAAAAGAGGCATTTAATGTATGCAGCTGTATCATTCTTTTAGTACTGGATCAACTGAAACCTGCTAGAGACTGAGGAACTGAGGTGAGAGAAGTTTCTATAACCTGTATGTCCACAGCTTTGTGCTTTCCTAAGGACCCAGAAACTTTTGAAGAGAGCCATTAGAGCATAAGAAACATTTTAAGTTCCAAGTGGATATCAGAGAGAAAAGCTTAGGGAAAAAAAAAAAAAAAAAAAAAAAAACAGAAATGACAGATTTTAGATTTTAGAAATATCTGAAAGAAATAAAAATAAATGAAATATGGATAGAATTTCAGAAGATATAAGTCTAGTCCTCAAGTTCTAACTTGCAAAAGGGAAGCTTTCTGTTAAAAATCTTCTCTTTCGTGTTCCTTGGAAAGGCTGCCATGGTCAGAGAAAAATAAAATATAATTTTCTGTCACAATGAGGTAGGTTTGCATTCCTCATTGTCATTTTCTTCCTAATGAAGCTGGCAAGTATCTGTCTAAAAGAGCACATCTGCAAAATGCTTCTGTGGCCGATGGGGATACAAAAGAAATGTCAAGTAAAATTGTTAAAAAATAAAATTACAAGGAAAACAACTTTTGTATGTTCATCTGCTTTTAAATCAGGTGTGGTGAGGGTCTGGAGTTGTGAAAGCTCTTGCAGCTTCTAAAGAAACTGTAGACTCTTCAATAATAATACTGTAATAAAATCAATACTTTATGCTAAACATACTTAAAAATTGCAGTATGTAATTTAATTATTTTGCCAGTGGGGAAATGGTGAAGAAATGAGTTGTGCTAGCTTAACTTAATTTTTGTTTCTTCACACAAGGTTTATAATTACTTTAAGCAAGCAAGTTATTTGTTTTCATTAGCAGTAATTGACCATTAACTACGATAGTAACATATTTTATCTTGGAAAACTCTACTAGTAAGTCTCTGTAGTTAAGAGGTCTGACCAAAAATACCACACAGAATGGACCTCAACTATATCATCCCCCAGTCTCCTGCCAGGACAGATGTAGAATACATACACTCAGAAGTAACACCCCTTAAATCCTGAGTGAGAGCAAGCAATGTTATCAAGGAAACAAAATTTCTTTGGCATTTCTCATCTAATCTGTTTCTATTGTGACTTTGGCTGTTTTGCAAGAGACAGATCTGCATGTGGCATAACTGGAAATTGGAGAGTGTTACTCAAGATACCAAAGGGCTCCACACAGGGCTTTCCTTCTTGGACACTACTGGAGGCTGGTGGCTTTGTGTACATCATTGTTATTCCCATCATATGCTGGCATGGACAGAAGCAGTACCAGACAAACTCTGCCTACGAGTGGAAGACTCGAGAATTCTGACCAAGCATTGTAGTGGTACAATTAGCTGCTGTTGCTATTCTATTGACTGATACCAGGTTAAAGATAACTTGTGAGACTTGGCTTCCTTGAAGAATGTATGATAGAGGCTGGATACTACCTGGAACTATTTGTGACTGGGTATTTGCTCTTGTAAAAAAAGTGCTGATACTTGCCTCTTATTCAACCCAACTCCTGTAAATGTTAAATAAAGCTTGCTGTTTCACCTGCCTTGGAAGGTCATACCACATCCTCAGAGCCCCAGAGTAATTGCTGGGGTTGCTTTTAAAACTGGGAAAATCTATCCTTTTGCAGAGTCAGTAGGGAGTGCCCAGTCCTCTGCAGATCGTGAGCAACTTATTTGGTTCTGGAGCTACTCAGAGCTGACAAATGCTTCAAAGTCATCTAGCAATTTTAAAAACCAAGAATTTATAAGAATTAAAGTTGTTTTTTTTTTCATAGGCAAAGTTCAAACAGAATGCATCTTGCAGAAAATGTGAACCAGGGAGACGTGCAGAAATCATCAAGGAATCATAGTAAACTGTTTGCTTTACTCATTTCAATTGTTTTTTGCCAGGAGGAGACTACAGGAAAATAATGAATAATAAAAAAAAAATCACCAATTTACTGTGTTGTGTTGCAGCAACATTTTCATTAGTGATAGATGTCAAAAACCACTCATGATGAGAGTTTTCAGAGAAACAGCATTGCTTGCAAACTCGGACATTACTGATCATTCACATGGTCAATAGATTTCTGTTGTTCATGGAACAGCCAACTATCTGCAACAAGTACACTTTCTGAGGATAAAGAGACAAACTGAGAATTACAAAGACCCATGCTCTTAATCTCTAGACAGTCCTCATTTCAGTTTTCTCCTCTTAAAGACGTGCAATAAATAACAGTGATTTCCCTTAAAACTTAAGAATGCTTATGAAAGAGTAGGGATCATTTTGCCTTTAAGACTTCTATCAATGTGAAAAGAAATCTATTCTGTCAAATTTGTCCATGATTTTTAAGTTTTTGTACAGGAATTTATACAGGAATATATAAAGTTATACTTACTTGACTTGTTCTTACAGGGATTGTTTCTCTGCTACTAACAGGAAGGGAAAATGTATTTGGAAGCCGCTTGTTTATACCACTGTGTGTCAATGCATATATGTAGATGTGGAAGAAAGTCCTTAAGTCGGGGTCAGTATAGGGGTTTGCTTGAGCTCTTTTCCGTGCTTAACCTGCACTTTGAGCAGTCTTTTCTGCTAGTGATACCTCTGAGACCAAAGGATGTATCTGTGTGTGAAGGCATATTGTATATCGTATCTCTACACATACATTATATTATATACTATAACTCCCAACCTGTCCATAACATCTTGCTACATTTAAACAGTTGGCATATAAACTCTCTTTTAATTGCTCTGTTTCAGCAGAGTTGTGAAAATGATTCTCAGGAACTGACCTACAGCAAAATATATCCTGAGAGAACAAAACAGATATGGACTACCTGCTGGGGATTAATTGATCAAAAAAAGCTGCTTTACTGGAAGAAGTAACCAAAGCACTTGCTACTTCAGCTTTGCTTGATTTCTGAGTTATCTTTCTCTTAAAGCTACGTTGTTGATCATCTATCCCAAATCAGATTACCTCTTCCAGACGAAAATAGGATGCACTCAGTGGGGTAAAAAGTAAACAGTGAAAGGCATCATTTTATCCTGTAAGTGAGTATTTATCCTATAAGTGAGATAACTGGTCCTCAAATAGAGATAAGCATAATACATGCTAATACCTTGCTAGTGCTAACTTTTTGATTTTTCAACAATTCCCTATAGCTGGAATACCACTGCCACATCTAGAAAGCAACTGTTGCTTGTAAGCTGCTTAAATATTAAATGGTTATTGATTTCTTATCCTGGGGAACTCAGTAGTTTAAGCCAACTGAAACCTCTTTCTGAAAGACTCAGTCTTTGATAAAACTGAAAATGATAGGGTTTGAAGAAAGAATACTGTAGAACACCAGGGGGNGGAAGGAACGGACGTTACTGCAACTAAGGTGTTGCCTAAGCAGAATAGCCTGAAAATCATGGCTTGAGTTGGTCTGGAGTTCTTTTGGGACCAAACGCTTGTCTCACTGGATGCAGCAGTAGAGGAATTTGCTTTTTGGAGGATATTCATACTAAAATAATTTGCCCTACAGGTAAGCTCACTGATGGATTTCTGATGGATTTCAAAATAACATCGTTCTGAACTCAGAGACTGGAAACAAAGAATGTTACTTTCTGCTGTGGTTCAGGTTGTTTCTCTTGGTGACTCCTATACCAGCTACAAACAGTTTCCAGAAAAGCTTATTAAGAATTTAGCCCTTGAAGATCTTCAGAAAAGTAAAATATATATTTCTGCAAATACAGAGTATTATTCCATCCAGGTATGGCCCTTTAATCTGAAATGCATAACCTGACACATGTATTACACAAATCTACTGATTTGTCACTTGTCTGTATGTATGGGGAGTCAGAGTCCAATTCACATAATATCATTAAAGAAATTTTCCTATGTGTTTTTCTCTCTGTAACATGTTTTTTTCCATAGCAGGATATCCAAGCCCAAAGTTTAAGTGTTGAACAGAGAAAAACAGTTTGCAAAGTGGATTTAAACTTCTTCAGAGTTTGAAAAGGTTCTGTTTTAAATTAATTTCTCTTCACTATCTATTGCAGATTATGAAACCTATATGATATACTTTTCCCACATGACTACAGTAGAATCTGGGTTTGGTATCACTCTCTAGGTTATGTTTTTTCCTTTATTTTAAAATTGTCAAACATTTTTAAATGAGCAAGCTCCTCTTTAATTATTAATTTGCTTTATCAAGCAAGTCTTGCGGGGTGGTTACTCTGAGTCAATTTTTATTAGTATTCCTACCCACTCAGGAAGTGTTGCCTCTCTTTGGAAGTTGCTGTTACTTCTCTTTAGCCTCTTATAAAATAAAGCTAAGTGAATTAGCATTGATTCTTTTTCTATAGGAATAACAGGAATGCAACCTAATCACCTCTCCAAATCACCAAGGCATTCCTGGCCGAGAATGGAATGTAAAAAATGTATGGAGAAAATGGGAATCCTGCATTGCTGAGGGTACCATACACGGCAGGCACCTAGCCAGGCAGGCCTTGCTCCCAACCTGGTGAATAAGAAGTATTTTTGCTTTTATAGTTGGTAGACACAAAAAGTAGCTTTTCCCTCCATGGTGCACGGTTCCTTGAATTATGTTTCTTTGTTATATTGACAACAAAGATTAATATAATACAAGTTCCACTCAGAAGTTCAAACTCTCCTAGCATTTTCCCCCTGTTTTGTAAAGCATGTCTCCTCCCACTCTCATTCTCTCCCAAAGTGTTTCTTCTCTTTCCCCATTCAGCTGAGCAGGTCAAGAAATTAATTACTGCTATTATGAGCTAAAGGCACTTAAATGTAAATAAAGTTGAAGAGAAAGAAAGGTACAAAATTGTTATAATTTTCTGAGGAACTTCTTTCTTTTCCTACCTGAATAGTAATTCTCCCCCTCAGTCTTAAATAGACTAAGCCCTCCTGTAAACAAATATTGAAATGCCAAAGCAGAACAATGTGTTATACTGGACAGTTTACAGAAGTTATACTGCATGTGCTGAAAATTCATCTATAAGGGCCTAAATACCTGTCCTGCTGTCAGATGTGTTGCTTATCTTAAAAATAAATAAATAAATAAATAAATAACCCCCGAGTACATTGGAGCCAGATTTTTCATTAAAGAATGGTGACCAGTTTTTCTTACCAACGTATTTGTGCACCGTATTTGATTAGCTACAGGAAACCATTCTTAAGTATACTTTTCCTGGTAAAGGTCACACAAATATTCAAAAAATGTCATGCACAGATTTTGCAGTGTATCTAAGACCTAATCAAATTGCACCAAGGAAATGAAGTACTTAAAAAACAGGTGAAATTAGTTTTGGAAATGTTTAGCTTAAAATACTCATGTTTACACACAGAGCTGAATTTTGAGAGATTTATTCTTCACCGAGCTCTTTTAAGCACACTTTTTTCACACTTCATTGCCTCAGTTTTGCAAAAGGGAAAGCGGAATTACAACTTCAGTGTGGGTTCCATCTAATATCACCTTCTGTCTCCAACTTTTATAAATCGGGCACCTCTCAAACCAGTGTGTGGGTCGGTATGACACATCAAGTATATTTTCCAGTTAGGCCTTATGTGTGCAGTTAATAAGAGCCATACAGCTCACAGATTAGAGTCACTTACAGATTTACTAAATCTTTCCCCCAAAAATCCTTTATCAAATAATCTTTTCAGTTGCTGTTTATGTACAATGAATAGAGACAACAAACTGCAGTCAAATGTGTAAGAAATGTGTGAGTAAGTGATTCTTTTTCACAAAGATCAATTCTGGAGGATAGAAAAAAGGAAGCTTTTATTCAGAAAATCCTTACATATCTTGAAATGTGATGCAGAAATCTGTTAAAACATTAAACTGTTAAGATTACAATATACTTTTTCTCATCCACGATTATCTGTAATCAAATATCTGTAACATTTTTAAGTGTGGCATTCCACACCTTCTGTGGATGAGCCCCAAATGGTCAGTGCTTTTATTCCAGAGGGCTTCAAAACACAAGTCAAAACAAATTTATTCAATATTCCTGTTGTTGTTACTGTTAATTTTGCAATGTCCACAGTATATTACAATGAGTGCAATTGGTGAATGAATTTTGATTAAAAACACTGGTCAGGATGTAGCTAGCTAACATAGAAAATACATATCCAAAAATCAATTCAAACAATCTCAGCATATGTTATCAAAGACTAAATTAAGAGATACCTTAACCTCAATATGGTAGCACCCTCCGGAGTGGGAAATATCTCATACCATAATGTTCCTTTGCCAAATGAGCAAAGGCCTCCCTAGAAGCTGAAGTCAGCAAACCTCTACTCAGGGTGAAACTATACATTGTGTATTAAGAAGAGACCTGGCTGCCTATTCAAAAAGTTTGCCATGGGAATACTATGGCTGTTATTTGAGATGGAGACACAGTCACTGGAAGTTGAGGATTTAATTTAACCATCTGTATTTGAAGTAGATGTAAGAATTCTGTGGTCTCTCCAATCTGAAATTTCACTCTGTATATGTCACACGCATAGTTACACATAAAGTAAGATTTCATTTCTATTTTCTTTCTTCATTGTGATTCTATGACATGAAAGATATTAGTTTTGGTCTGGAGAAATATGATAAAATGTATTTTGCCATATACAAGAGCAGTGGAGTCCTTCGGGGCATCTTTATTAAGCATGAGCTACTACTAGGTTGTCTCAGAGGTTAACAAAAAGAAAGCAACATCAGTTTGAATGCCTCAAGTCTTGAAAAAACCCTTATCAGCTATTTTTCACTTTAACTTTTTTTCCTGTCACTCTGCCTTTCATACTTGTTTAACACTCCTGAGCTGCAAATAATTTTTTAAGTTAAAATGTTCCCATCATAGGATGACTACAGTTACTCATTTAATTGCTGCCATTGCAGAATAATAATCACCAACAAGAGTTCTGGTACTTTTTAACCAGTGGGAATCTGGAGAGGTTCCCCTCCCAGCAGATAAATCCTGAATGTGAAAGTTGATTTCTCAAAATCAAAGGCTAGTTTCACCATAATGGTTCTGGTGATTCATACAAATGAAAAATATGAAATACTGAAAATAGGAACCTTCTCCAAGTTTTTCACTTACTTTTAACCTGAAACTTATTTTCCTCTGAGAGTCTTCTTAAAATTTGCATTCAGACATACCTATTCGCCTTTTTCCCATCTGGAAATGACTATATCCAAAGAGAAAAGTTATTTTCTTGCTTAATACTTTCCTCTGCAAACATTTTTTTTTTTCTGGAAGTACCAAAATTGTTCACATCTCCTAACATCATATGCTAAATGAGATTAAAGCCATTGAAGTGGATTCAGGTAACACCATACCGAGATCAGTAAATCAAATCTTTATTCAGGAAGGGCTTTGATAGGCCAATATTTAAAGTTACCACAAGGCAGTGTTGAAGAAACTGGCAAATCACTGTTAGCTGTTATTTTATAGTATAAACACAATAAATATTCTAGAGGCATGTTATTGTAAGGTAAGGTTTTTGGCTTCGTAAAGTGGAGATGTTTGACAATTAGTAGAGAGTGACATTGCCTGAGCTTCCTCACCTTTGACACTATTAACAAACCACAGTGTATCTCAAAAAGAGTAAAATCATCTTTTATCTTTCAATTTTGTACAGTTGCTAATACTCATATGCATTAGAAGCTATCGCCAGTCCCTGTGGGCTTAATTACTGTGGGGGGGGAAGCCTTGCATATTAAACTGAATAGTTTTTAGTATTAAAAACTGCTTGGAACTCCTGTGCTGCAGCATGAAAAGCTTTCTAGTCTCTTATTTTGCTCCTTAATGGAGGATCAAATATGGTCTGTTTACTTGTTCCAGGAACAAATGCAAGCAATGGAAGCAAAAATATCCTTTACATAATTTTAATTACTGAAAAAGAATTATCACTATTTGATTGCTAATATTTTAAATATATCCACTGAATATTCTCACTGCAAGCAGTAAACTAGCTTGTAAGGGACTAGCTCTTCAGCCTGCATGAACAGGCGTAGCTTTATGGTCTGAATTACCCCAGCTATAAGTGGTTCCAGAAGTAGTGTTTAAAATATCAGAGTACCCAGAAAATTATCAGGGTACCCAGCAAATGCTACAGCTTTGAGCACATTTATTCTCTAATGGAAAAAATGCCATGAAACCTTGGTCCTGCTGAATCCAGGATCATTTCTCGCATGCTCATTAGCATTAGACTGGTTCTTTCTCTTTCCATTTAAACTGCAGAGTTCAGCAGCAAGAGGTATCTTGCATTGCCCTGAGACCCCCTGAGTGTGTCACAGCGCACCAGATGCCCAGGCCTTGGTGAGGGGTTGTCCCATCTCCACCAACCCTCTGTCTGTCTAGCCATTAGCTGGCCGTGAGCCAGCACTTTGGTTGTGTTTGGACATGCCATGGCTCCATCTGGGGGAGCACTCCTTCCATCTGGATGGGGAGATGTTCCCATTCATGCTGCATTATACAGTATTCGTCTGTCTGAATCTGTGATGTGAAACATCTATAGAAAGGTTGTGGAAAAGCACTGTGGCTAAAAATAATGATCATCTCTCTTCACTGCAGCATGTTTTCAATTTTTGTTTATACCAGAGAAGCTGTCAGTTGTGATTTAACTGTGGTTACAATATCGACCATTTTAACAGCAGTATAATTGACACACATTCAGATATTTTCCCCTTTCCCCTATCAGTTTCATTTTCCTTCCTTTCTTTCTTCCTTTCCTTTCCTTTTTTTTTTCAAACAGTAAGACCTCTTCTTGCCCTACAGCAGTTTTAGCACTTCCACACGTGCTAGTCCTGCTGATCTACATATCTCTTTTTTTGCTGCTGATTTTTTGTTTGTTTGTTTGTTTTATCTTTTAATTATGGAGAAGGAAATGTTAGCACAGCTTAGATTCTTATAAATCATTGATCCAGGTCATTAACTGAGTACTGGGACATCCAGAGAGAAACAAAGATATTTTACACAGTGCTGATAGATACTGATTTTCAAGGGAGGTTTTTTTTAAAATCAATGGATTCTTTCTCAGTTCGCAGTTGAAAATTATATTTTTTTACAAAGTCTGCCCATAGTACTTGAAACTAAGTTCAAGACATTGAGTAAGAAAGTGGTTAGCAGTTCAGTAGCCAGCAGAGAGTTAGAAAGTCAGTGTTGTGGAGCATTTACAGCTGATGGTAGGGGATGTAAGAGGAGGCTTTCCTTGCAGTTTACCACCAATTATATCCAAAAAAGGTGGGGACACTGGGCTAATTGCAGGTGATGAATATGGATTCTACATAAAATTAGCTTACCTTTGGGAAAAAATCCTTTTCGCAATGAGTAATACAAGCAATACTTTCCTGGTCAAGATGAATACATAGATGATTAATATAAAATTAAGATAGATCATTTGTGAAAAGTGCACTAAATATGGACTAAAATCAGTCATGTGTACATCACATCCTATTAATCACTTCTCTTCTGTCAGCTTGTGTTTTGTTGTGTTCACTGCAGTTTTCACCCTTCTGAACCATAGTCACCAGCCAGAGACACTTCCATGCTTACAGCTGAAATGTCTTGCAACTGCACAGCTCCTCAGCATCTCCTCCTCTCTCAAAGGCATTTTATTCCACTCAATGCTCATTTATGTCTTAGCATATTAATCCTTAAGTATTAAATAGCATGGCACTCACGCAAGGACATTCTGTACCAGAGGTGACAAGATGCTAGTGGGTATTTAAAGCTGATTGGATTGTTGGATAATCTTCAGTATGCTGTCCCAAACATAAGTATGTTCATCAATGAGCCATTTACTTTCCATTCCATTTTTTCTTCATGCCACACAGGTATAAAGGAAATGATGGAAAGAAAAGTAACCATTCTAAGCAGTTTGTTTCAATCCTATTCAAAACCATCTGATAAGGCCCTGAAGCATAAGGCTTTACACTGGCCTTGTTCATGTTCTGTAGAACTAAAAAAAGTGGGAGGCCCTGAAGTCAGCCTACATACCACCAGCATTAATTGTCAGGTTCTTAGCATCTCTAATAAGACATTATGTAGTCACAATAGTGGTGAATGCAGTTAAATCCAATTGTGTTAAACACAAGTGGTGTTCCCCAAGGTTTGGTATTGGGGCCAGTTCTCTTTAATATCTTTATCAATGATGAGGGTATAGAGTGCACCCTTAGTGTGTTTACAAACAAGACCAAGGTAGACAGGCATGTCAACCTGCTTGAGGGTGGAAAGGCTTGTCATAGGGATCTGGACAGGCTGGATGGATGGGCCAAGGCCAGTGGGATGAGGTTCAACAGGGTTAAGTTCTAGGTCCTGCACTTGGGTCACAACAACCCCATACAGCACTACACGCTTGGGGAAGTGTGGTTGGAAAGCTGCCCAGCAGAAAAGGACCTGGGGTGTTGGTTGACGGCAGAAGATGACTCAGCAGTGTGCCCAGGTGACCAAGAAGGCCAACAGTATCCTGGCCTATATCAGGAGTAGAGTGGTGAGTAGCATTAGGGAAGTGATTGTTCCCCTGTACTCAGCATTGATGAGGCTCCATCCCAAGTACTGTGTCCAGTTTTGTTCCCCTCAGTCAGGAAAGACAATGAGATTNATACAGCACTACACGCTTGGGGAAGTGTGGTTGGAAAGCTGCCCAGCAGAAAAGGACCTGGGGTGTTGGTTGACGGCAGAAGATGACTCAGCAGTGTGCCCAGGTGACCAAGAAGGCCAACAGTATCCTGGCCTATATCAGGAGTAGAGTGGTGAGTAGCATTAGGGAAGTGATTGTTCCCCTGTACTCAGCATTGATGAGGCTCCATCCCAAGTACTGTGTCCAGTTTTGTTCCCCTCAGTCAGGAAAGACAATGAGATTCTGGAGCATGTCCAGAGAAGGGCAATGAAGCTGGTGAGTGGTCTGCAGCACAAGTCTTATGAGGAGAAGCTGAGGGAACTGGTGTCATACAGCCTGGAGAAAAGGAGGCTGAGGGAAGACCTTATCACTCTCTACAGCCACCTGAAAGGAAGATTTAGCGAGGTGGGCATCAGTCTCTTGTCCCAAGTAACAACTGATAGGATAAGGGGAAGTGGTCTCATGTTACGTCAGAGGAGGTTTAGATCTAACATTAGGAAAAATTTCCACACTGAAAAGGTTGTCAAACATTAGAACTGCCTATGGAAGTGTTGGAATCACCATTTCTAGACGTATTTAAAAGATGGGTAGACGTGGTGCTTAGTGACATAGTTTAGTTATGGTTTTGTCAGTGTTAGGTTGATAGTTGGACTTGATCTGAAAATTACTTTCTAACTTAGACAATTCTAATGATTCTAAGATTATTACTCTTTCTTTCTCTGTCTCAACTAGCCTTATGAACTTGCTCTATATAGTCTACATTCCAGGTGGATGGCAGCATCATCCTTTAGGAAGCCCAGAGCATAGACTGTCAGTCTGGATGGTGTCTCCCAAGTCTGTCACCCTGCTCCATGTCACCTGCAGTACCCCCAGAAGCCTAACACCGAGAAAGGACTGGGGTGTGTGCGTTTCTTTTCACCTCCCCATTTGGTGTATGTCTGTGGGAAGAGAGAGAGAAAAAGGAAAGGAGAAGAAGCAAATTTACAGAATTTCCACAAGCTTACTTGTGAGGAAAACTCTGTTTTTTCTTATGTTTTTGTTTTTGTTTTTGTTTTTATTTTTTTTAATGTAGGTAGTCTGTAATGCCCAAATCAGAAATGCATGCCCTTCCGCAGCGTGATTTTCACAGTTCAGACTCTTACTTTTGTTGGTGCTAAGTCTGACAAGCTAGCATTGCTCATTTTGCATGAGTGACAGTAACCTGGAGATATGGCCCTCTTCACTGTGTACGTGCTGTCAGCTTGGGTTATTCACATCCTGTGGTAGTGTTGAATTGCCCTTCTGATGTAGGCAGAGATCCTATTTGTTTTTGTAGCTGGAGAGCTGGCAGACTCACTGAAGTTTAACCAGAAGGCCCTCTCAAGTCCCTACAGCTGATTTCGTTATGGCTTTTTTCTTTTTCATTATGTTTGACATTTTGAAGGCTGAGCCTCATTATAGGCAGGCAATCTCCAGCACCAGGCTGGGGAAATGAGTTCTGTGAGATGGAGAACATATGAAAAAGAGTGACCACAAAATTAAAATGAGATTTGAGGCACATTTTTATCCTGTGTTGTAGTTTCATGCAGTATCTGTTCAAAACAAGAAACTAGAAACCAGAGGTCTTAAAAATGAGAGTAAAAGTGATACCTCTCTACTAGGCATTTGAAACAGAAGTATTTGGTTCACTATGGTGTTTTTATGTCCAATGTATAAATACCCTTGCTAATGTAGCAACATTAATATTTGCAAGGCCAATTCTGCTTTTGTGATTTATTTTTTTTAAGTCTAGCTCTGTAGACTCTCTCCCCATACTATATAAATGCTGTTTTATTCTTATATGAGTCGGCTACTGTGCAACAAGCTCCTGTACCACAGGCCAAGGGAAGATTAAAGTGAAACATTGCTCATATGCATTAAAAAGCTATACCTCCTTGAAGTCATAGAGCACGCAGGCAGATCATGAAATTTAAGTATTTGCTACTATATTAGCATATCAGCATCAAATTAAGTTTCATTTGCAAACATGGTTTCTGCCTTTCACTGTCTCTTAATGAAGGTGATGTATCTTCTGAGAATGTAAAACCGTGGCCTAAAAAATAGAGTAAATTCTTACTAATGTACTCAGTTAAGTATTAGCACTTGCAACAATTTTGCCATTAAGTGCTCTCATTAAAGTCTGTTTCTCCCATGTTTATGGCACGTAAGGCTAGAAATGCTGAGAGATAAGACCTTTCTCCTTCTTCAAAACCATCCTCTTCCCCAGGTCCATAGGTAAACGATGTGGTAATACTGTGAGGACTTGAAGCCAAGCCCTTACCCAGTAATGAGATGGGAGATACAATGTCTTGTCTTAATTCCGGGTTGAGCTGAAGTAGTGCTCAAAAGGCTTTATCAAAGGTCAGGACCTGTTTGTATTAGAAGCAAACTGTCACCTGGCTTAAGGAAGGGGTACCCATGTCTAGAAAAACCTGCACTTTAAATGATTTAGGCTATTCTGGGTAGATGGAAGAGGAAATAGTCTTTAAGGGCACAAAAAGCTGAGTGATTTTTACCCACACTAATGGAGATATTTGGAAAAGCTGTCTAAATTTCTGTAGCTTGAGGAGTTTTTTCACAAGATTGTGTTGCCACCCTGAAGCTTTTCTAAAAATCAGTTGTGAGTAGGTTACTCTAACTGATCTCCTTTATGTGAAACTTTGTTTATAGTTTGTGTGTTTATATTAAAGCTCTATATATCAAGCAAAAATGTGAGGAGGCGAATTTTTTACCATAGTTGAGAAAGATGTTAGAGTAGATCAGTAGCAGTCTGCAAAATTTCTGCAAAGCCAGAGGCATATCATGGCATGTGGATTTTGGGATTAGATGGTTGATTATAATATTTCCTTCTCCTAAAAACTCTCTGCTCTTTGAAAAACAAATCTTGCTTTTTGATGTAAAATATGGTGGGCCTTCAGCCCGTGACTAGGTCTCCATGCAATCATCATTATGTTAATGCAAAGCTAAGAGATGTAATGGAAGAAAACTAGCTCATAACCAGTTTCAAGACTTTATCTTCATTACTAAAGAATTATAAATTATTTACTTTTCATGTAGTGAGCACACAGAGAGAATTAGGATTTGTAACTGGAAATATACAAGTGTCTGAGTATTTTTTTCCATTCCAGTAGGAAAAAGAAATAACCTTTTTTCCTCAGATAGGATTATTTTTGAAAGATTAAAATGTTAAAGAAATAAGAATATTTAATGCATGTTATGAAAAACTAAGCAAAACCATTTTTTCTTTAAAGGAGTCAAAAATCTTCTCACAGTTTAAGGTACACTGCTAGACTATATCAAAGAAACCAAAGGCAGTGCACAGCCTGATCATGCTGTGTCATGCCACACCGACCAACACTGTGACGAAGGGGTCTGGCAAATTAAAATGAAGCGATTCTATTGAATCCTACCAAATTAATTCTTTTTTTTTATTTTCCCTCTTAGAAATATTTAAAAAAACTAAAAAAAAAAAACTAAACTAAAACTAAAAAACTAAAAAATAAACTAAAAAATAAACTAAACTAAAAAATATTTAAAAAACTAATACTTCTTGTGGGAAATTGACAGAACTGTAACTTCCCTCCAAAATAATTCAATGATAAATCCTCAAAGGATGAACATTACTTAACTTCTGTGCTTATGAACATAATTGAATCTTCCACTAAATTGCCTTAAGTTACTTCTCCTATAAAAATCTATCATGAAATGTATCCTGCAGGTAGGATGTTGTATAATTTAAGTGGTGAGTAGGTAATATTTTGGATTAATCAAGAGGATAATCTTAGATGACTCATAAAACTATTGGCCTGACTCTAATAAACAGAGCTTGGAACAATTAAAAATATTTTTCTTTGTTTTCCCCTCCACAGTGGTTGAAGGAATATATCTTCAAACCAAAACATCTTTAAGAAATGTGACTGAAATCACAAGATACCATCTACTGAGGTCTCAGAATGGGACGAAATAATAGAAGCAGCAGAGGGGTGTGTATCTCTGAAAGCTCCAGCCTTGTAGGGGAAGAGAGAATCATATGAGCATCTGATAACAAATGTCCCAAATACCATTGAAAATCTATCTGGTTAAAGTAGATTTCATTAAAACTGAGTGCAGAAAGAAGAGTATCTGAGTAGCACTGGGACTTTGTAAAAATACTAAGTACATATTTCTTCATTTGCTGGTGTCAGCAGTCTAGTCTCGTGATTTGGAGTCTGAAATGCTAAAACTGATGACGTGTGAGACAAGACATCCTTAGCCACCTCATGCAGCCCTGGCTCTTGTCTGTGTTTGAGGTAGCCATGGCCCACCCTGCAGCTCAGCCACCCTCACAGCAGTACGGTGACATTCCTGCAAAGCTGCATCTGAGCCTGCATCTCCCCAAAAAGCAGCATTGGTTTTGCTTCCCTTTGATTTTGCTCCCGATGCATAGGGTCATATTGATCTTTCTTGCTAGACCTGTTTTTATCTGCTTTTTTTTTGTTGTTGACTCTTTGAGGAGGGAGGTTCTTGGCTTCCCCAGTATCAGTTTTAATCTGACAGATTGGCATCTCTCTCTCATGACTGCTGGTCATATCTTCCCTATCAGGACAAAAAGAGTCTGAACACACAGAAATCCAAGTTCAAAGGTGCCAACAACAAGAGAAGGAAGGAATAGTATGAGAGAGAGAAAGCAAGCATTCTCTTTAAAACAGGCTGGATGAAAATAATCTCTTCTTAAAATCAGGCTATATGGCAAAATGGATTTGTGACTGTGATGGTGAATAAAAGCCCATTTTGAAAACTGGCCTCTTCTGGAAAATTTCTGTGAAGCAGAAAAAGAAGATCTATGCTGGGAGTGGGTTGGGTACTATAGCATCCCAGTTTCAGATTACCTTCAGTAATCTACTGAATTTCAGTAGATTTTTTTTAATGAGCACTGGCTAGAGAGAACAGTAGTCCAAGTGGTATGGCTATTAATCATTTAATTTGCTGAGACAACCGGAATAAAGGCTGCAAAGTATTTTTAAAACCGGTAGGCTACCAGTTTAAAATTTTTTTCCTATGTGAGTGCCAGGAGTTTCACTACATATACTGCATTCCTCTCTCCTTTAATTTAAAATGGGATTTAATAGATTTCACATAAATACTGTATATATTAAATGATTCATGTATACATGGTGATTTCTCACCACTTTATAAATACTGATTTGCTGCAAGATTTGCTTTCGTGCAGCCCTTTTCAGTTCCTCCATATGAAGCTTGAAAAAGAAGGCAGTCTGAAAATGTTAACTAAATACACAAACACATATAGATGTTATAATATTTGCACATATTTGTTTCAATTGTGAATGCTGAATAGTTTCTCTGTAGTGCTTAATTCAACTGAACCGATCTGTCTAACCTACAAACTTGCTGTATTCTTAGAAGTTTGAAAATCAAGTGCCTGCTAAATGAGGAATTGCCCCAGAAATTCAACAAATCCTGGTACTCATTTTTTATTTATTAATTGAAACATCTTTTTCTAGCTATGATAGTTACTGAATGGGGTTAAACTGGCTGTTCCTGATATTCCCTACTAGGACTGTGCGTTGAATCATCTGGTTCACCAAATTTTGATCAGCTGCCAGGATGAATTAGTGTATAGTTGAATATCTCGCAGATTAATAAAAAGCATACACATCCTGCTGCCATGTGCAAAATACTTGCAGTGAAAATGTGTGTGAGGAAAATAAAGTATTGGAAAAATAAAGCCATCTGGTGCGTGAACAGCAAAGCTTGTTGAAAAATTATGTCTGCCCTGAAATGGGCATAAAACAAACAAACAAAACCCCTCCTGATGATAGTAATTTATTTCAGTTGCTTTAGTTCAATAAATATATTCATTCTTTTTTCCCTCTTCTACACTGACATATAGTTTACAAGTTATAGAAGGAAGAGCTGCTTTGAGATTAATAAATGGACCGGTTAGTTTTCATTCCTGTAAGACAGAAACAGGATTTTTTTTCCTAAACAAGACACTTGAGTGTAAGTTTTCTCCTATAAGAGTTCATCGAAAAATGCATAAATATGGGCAAAGTTTAGATTTAGAGATAGGGACACTTTTAAGTTGGAAAACATTAAATCTGAACAGTTTTGGCCAGCTCTAGTCAGCAGGGTCCAAAGGCAACTTTAGTCAATGAAGAAAGGCCATAAATGGTATAACGTAATCCTGAAATAAAATTTAAATGAGAGCCCTGAGGCACAAAACAAGATTGAGTTACAATTATAAAATCAGGCTGTCAATGTTTTGATCCTCACAACAATGCAAGTTTAGTGAGAAAAATGTCAGTCAGTCTCCAATTTCACACATCATTGGGAACAACAAACATATAGCAGATAAGAAATACTTGATGTACTAATGCACTATAATGTAAGTTGTAAGGAGCAGTGAGACAATTGTCCATGTCAACTGAAATTGAGATCCTATTAACGTGCATGTCTGAGTAATTTCCTTAGTTGTTGAAAATGGGCAATAGTTGTCTACAAATTTCTACTACCTTTAAGACTTTAAAATTTAAATGTAATGGAATTTTTCAAGAGGGACCACTCAAAACAGTCTTTATTCTTTTTTTTTTGTGCTGTTTTGTTTATATTATTTTATACCTATGTAACACTATTAACATCACTTGACTTGTTTGTGCTCTGTAGATTTCAGAAAAGGATCTGTAAATCTATGTAGATGAAAATGTCTTGAATGTGAGTGATACATTCAGTAAAATACCCAGGGTCACAGGTCAAGAAATATTCTTCTTCTCAGAGATCAGAGAGGGGTATTGCAAGCTGACCCATCAATTGATGTTGGCTTTGGCTTCAAGAAACTTGCAAAGTAATGCAAACGTCTGTGTATGTATGTGTGTATATATATATCTGCTGTCTTACTTCAGTCTCAAGGGCCATCACATTGCTGAGGCTGCCAGCAAAGAAGTCAATATTGATGTGGGGGTATCCATTTGCTGCCTCATTTCTCTCTGCCTACCACACTTAAGAACTTTTCTTCACTTTGAAGAACTTTCCTTCATTGCTGACCTTAACAGAATTAATACATAAAAGGAGAAAACTTAGTACCATGTGTTAGGAAATGAATGTTTTTACATCTTATGTTACTTGTATTGACAAAAGCTCAGTTCTGTTACCTTGCAGTATTTCAGCCTATCAAAGTGTCACATTTTGGAATAGATTATTGTGGTATCTCTGGGATACACAACTTGATAAAAAAGTAAAATGGCAATGAGGAATGCTCAGCCAACTTCCTAGCTGCTGAGCCTCTGCCATGGAGACTTTGATCAGATTTAAAAGGAATTTAGTACCCTATGGACAAGCACACAGACTGTTACATTCCTAAAACCTGATTTAAGGGAGTTTGAGCTCTTCTCACCCCCTTGAAAAACTGACCTGCTGTTGTCCCTGATGAATGGGACCATACTAGAGTATCAGTGAACTAAAAGTGGGAGGTTTCGAATCAGATGAAATATTTCAGAGGGGTGACGTGAATGAAAGGCTTGTCACCTGTTTAGCTGGAGTGAGTTAAAACCCTGCATCCCCCACTATCCATGCCACCGTGACTCATAAAGTATTGGAGGCAGAATCAAGTATCTGCCTATACATTAGCAGCTTCATTTACACATATATTGCCTTAAACCAATTATTAATGCCAGTTTACACAATGTCCCTTGTTTTTTAATTGGAGTGAAGAAATTGGACAGAGAGGGGCAATAGCTTTTTAAATTAACTCTGTAACTTTCTAATGACCTAAAAAAATAATAATTCAGACATTCCTTAAAACTAATGTTATACCTGTAGTCATTCAGGAAAGCAATTAACCAGTGTAGATATTAACATGTCTCTAAATGTTCTTCCAAATCTGAATGTAGAAATCATAAAGATTTGTAATCATCACTCCAGATTAGCTGATGGATTACAAATTAAAAAAAAAAAAAAAAAAAGATACTTGGTCAGTAGGGTTATGTCAAGAAAAGGAAATTGCGCTATTTGATCGATGCACCCAATTACAACTGTCTGAAAGAGCTCAAATTTAATCACAGGCACAGTGAAATGCTCACAAAGGCTCTAAAACCAATAATTGTTTATACAAATTATTTAGAACAAATTTTGTAGAACAAATGTGCTGGAGAAAATCTAAACTGTTCACGGTCAGTTCTGGGGTAGAAACTGCCAAAACTCATTAAATTATTCACTAACCATCATTTGTTCAGCTCAGTGTATTACAAAAGTTATTGATTAGGTAATTTATAGTAGCTGGTTGTATTTACGGAAATGTGCTTCTCTTGCCTCCTGTTATTTTGTAGTACGCTGGAGTTTTTTCAAAAAATGCAGAGGTATTAAGCTATACATTATTTGTAACATATGCTTAGCACTTGGACAGTAAGCTAATGGGGATGGCACAGTTAGAAGAAGTCTCTAACCTTTTCAATATTGCATTTTGCTTTTTCAAAATAAACAGCTTTTGCCTGAATAACATATTGTAGATAGTGACAGAAAAGCCAAGCAAAATACCAACTCATAATATATATCAAAGACTAAAAGCTTTCTGGTGGATATCTGTGAAACTCTTTCTTTTTTGAAAAGCATGGAGGTTTTTTTTCTTTTTTTCCCTCTCTGCTTCAGCACAGCAGAGTTTTCCCCAAGTGGAATTCCACAGCTTATTACCTTACAGTAGCACAAATTCTTGACTTCTAAGACTAGGCAGTATTGAGTACACTATGTCATAAATAACTTGAAATTCAGTTTGGTATCTACAGTGGAGTACAGTTGACTAGTAATGGGTTAATCTCTACAGCAGGTAACCAGAAGATACTTTCCAAAGTTAACTGACAGAGACAAAAATGTATCATATCAGCTTGAACTTTAACTGTGAACTTGGAGAGTCTGGGAGGAAATTTCCCCTAGGACAGAGCAGACGTACAGCTCCCTTTAATCCCTGGGCTGAGCTGTGTTGAAGGATGGATGATGGAGGTGTGATGAAGGAGGAAGGTGCCAGGTTGCTGCTTTGCAGTGGTGACAGCACTGGCACTGCTTCTGAAGCATTGCACTGGGTTTTGTCACACGGATAGGAGATCTGCTTCCAGTGACACAAATGACAAAACATAAACCCAGATTTCAAAATGTGCAGAAAAGATACAGAATTCCTGCAGCACTTGCCAAGATCGAGGAGGGTACAGAAACAATTTGGAAACTCCCAAAAAAATCTCATCCAACTTGCTTGTGGGTTAGCCTTTTCTAAAAGCGGAGAGAAAAATATGACAAAGAATATTCAACCTTTAATTGCTCTGACTTAAAAATATTTTTAAATCTCTTGGAACATACAGGAGAGTTTAAGGCTAGAAAGGATTACTGTAGTAGTTTACTGTTACCTGTATTTTATAAATGCAGTCTTAACATTTATGTGCTGTTTTGCCGTGTCCCAAATCTCCAAAACTTCTAATCTCTAACTTTATCATAATGTTATTTCTGGATTTGGTCCATATGTGAAATCAAAAGTATAAAAATTCCTTTGGAGTGTGGATGAAAACTCAGACTGTGGGTGTGGAAATGTAATAATCTTAGCTATGACTGTGATATTAAATATCTAGCAGTAAAGCATTTGTGCACCTGTAGATCTCTGAGCAAGACATGCGACTGCAGGTGCTAGACTATACTGTTCCCGACAAACTGCGACTGTCTGCCTAGCAAATGTACATTGTCACGACCATAATCTGCAAAATAATGCAGGCTAATTTCAGTATAACGTCTGGAAGTTTCTGGATCATCAGCTACATATGCTTGATGTCTAATGGTAATATATGTGAATATATAAAATGCCTAATGCTTTAATCCTAAAATATTTTAAAGCTTTTATTTTCTATAGCTACTGCAAGCTGACAAGATGCACTGTGGCAGTAGCAGGAGAGTATTGGCCACTGATCTGAGGAGACAAAGAGGGGCCGGGGAAAGGTAACAACTAGAAACAAGGGAATTCATAGCCCTTTCTAGGGCTAAGGGCTCATATCCCTTCTCTGGTTGCTTTGTGAGGGCCATTGTGATGCTAAACCCTTTTTCATTGGTAGCCTAAGAGCAAACGTTTTGGTATTGCAGACTATTTAGATAATTGTGAAGTTGGTAACTGCTCAAGCACAAGCCACGAGGAAAATTCAAAGTTATACTCACCCATCTGGACATATATCTTGTGACTAGAATATCTGATCAACAAGGTTTATGTCTGAGATTTAACATTTTGAATTTGAGTTGCTTTCAAAGTAGTTGCAGGAATTAAGTAGAAGTGATTTCTAATGAGGAACTGCAATTGGTTCCTTGCTCACTGGCAAACCGAAAAAGACACAAAATCAATCAAAACTCAGTGTAAATTATTTATCTGACTTTACTGTGAGTTTAGCAAAAAACCCAATCTGGCAACAAAAAATAGGCCCTTTGCTCTGAGGGGCAGCAAAGCCCAACTCAGGAGCCCAGAAAACAAACAGGGCTATAGAAAGCCCTGCTGGGCAGCCTCCTCCAGGTTGTGTCTCCGTTCCTGCTTGAGAGCCATTTGCAATTTTCCAGGCTTTGTAGCGGTGTGTTTAAACGCTGGGAAAAGAGCTGCTGCAGGAAGCACGAACATTTCACACTCAGTCTTAAAATCTGAGACACCGCTTTGGATTACGAGAATAATGAATATTTTAGAGGAACAAATGTTCAAATCCTGGAGCAATAGGCCAGTGAGACAGAGGTTTAATAAACTCTTGAGAGGTGGTTTTTCAGCTGGTGTAAATTGGCACAGCTCAATGCCAGAAAAACTAGCCCTGACTTTATACAAATATACAGTGGTGATCTCTCCCTCTTCTGTTGGGAAGCTTTTATGCTATGTTCCACAAGGATTAGCTTGATAATTTTTTCCCCGTTTTAAAGCATAGCCTTGGCCTCTATATTTAACTGTAGCATTTTCTGTCAGAAAATAAGGCAGTACTTTCTAAGGTAGTTCATGCATTGAACTCAGCTGTCAAAGCTACTCATGCTGCCTTGGGTAATTGGCTACTCACAAATCTTTATCCCAAGTATAAAGGTAAATAACTATTTAAAACCCTAACCTAAACTGAAGCAGTAAATTATCCCACAGATTCCTTTTACTACTCTGTTTTGCTTGGATTTACTCAACCTATAAATCAGAGCTGAACAACAAGTTTGCAGAATGATGGCCACGAGGATCTTTATGAGGTCTCTAGCCATAAATTTCAAAGCTGAAGAGGCTGAACCATAAGCATCTGAGCTCTCCTAACCACACAGTTCACACACTCGCTTACCTCTGCCAGCTCTCTCAGTGTTACATGAAAAGGGATTCTGCTAATTCTTAATTTTTGTAATTGTTTTGGGTTTAGTTTTTTAAGTGTGGGAGGGTGGCAGGAGGCTGATGGGTGCCCAGCTTCCTCTGCAGCAAGCAGTGGTCAGAGCAACCACTCAAACCACAGGAAGGCAGGATTTGGCTTCCTCTTGAGCCCCAGTGGCTCAAGGCTTTAAAGAAATCCAAGTGTAAAGGACCACAAAGAGCAAAGAAAATGATGGTTGAAAGAAAAATTATGGGGAGATTTCAAGAAACAATCCTTGGATCAGGGACCGAAAATCAGGACAGGGGAGGGAGGGGGCCTTGCCAGATGGAGCCTCCTGTCTCCTAATGAACATTTACAGGGATTGTCCTATTCCCCAGTCTGTGAAACCTAAGGAAAGCAAACATTTAGGTTTTAAATAATTTGGTGCAGATAAATTAGCAGTTCTGTCTCTGAAAGATGCTGTTTTACCTCTCAGCAAGCTTGGTCCTCACCCATTATGAATCTGACTAAAATCCTGGAATCTGACAAATCAAGTGATAAAGTCCTGGAGCACTAGAGATTGCTTTGTAAAGTCAATTCTAGCTCATGGGTGCTGGTCAGCCTACAAGGCAGAGGAAATCTATGAAATAAAGATCTGCTTCTCTCTCTCTGGCTTCCTGTCCTTCCATTGGGCTGCTGATGGAGCTCTGCTGCATAAGTAACTTCATGGGCTGTTATTTATTTGCCTCTAGGTCCAGTTCTCAAATATGTAACAGTCCTACAAATGCATGGCCTGTCTTTTGTCTGAATAAAACGTATTGATTTCTTTATCTGGGTACCATAGAAATGTACACTACCAAGGTTTACGACTCAAATATCTGGCTCAATAGCTAGATTGAAGATAGTCACAGGTAGGATGTCATTGGACTATTCCTGCATTTTTTAAATTCTGCATTGTGTCTGCTTTCTTTCTTATGGAAGTAGGTCAGGGAGTTTGTTTTCTGGCATATTCCCCTCTGTATCTGTTATATCTTTGCAGTCAAACTTTTCTTTAAAGCACACACCAATTAAAAATTTGGGGATTTTGTTCTTATTCTACAACATTTGGAAAACAGGGGTTTGGGATTAAATCCTGAATACGTATTTCAGAAATGTCACTTGAAGACAAACTTCAGAAAATTCATACTTTTCTGGACATGGAGTGTCTTTACTGCTACTGTTCTGTAAATGCTGTTTTTTCACTTGTGCCTTACAGTTAAACAAAATGTCGCCATTTATAATAGTAATAGCAGATTCTCAGACAAATTCACCTGATTTAGCCAAGAAACATTTTGTAATACCCTCAGAGAAGATAACAAAACTGGATTTTCCTGTTTATGTACTAGGGTTGGATTTTACCTCCCAGTTTTCTAAATATATTTTCTTCAGAGGGAGACTATAATCTAGATTTCAGTGAAATTATGACACTGGTTCTTTCAAACCTGCTTTGCACCAGTTTATAGTCTGTCTCACTGCTAACTGGGAACAGTCTAGACCACAGTTCCTGATCCTGATCATGGTCTCCAAATTCTTTTGTGATATTAGTAAGTGTTTATTTGTTCATGTCTCTCCCATGCCATATATATGCTGTATAATATATAGTATTATACTGGTGTTAAGCATAAATTATGCAACTATAGCTAAAGCATGAGAAGGAATAGCCAGTATTTAACTTGCTCACATTCCTCTGTCCTAAACACAGAAAAGCTAAAGTTTTCTATACACAATCTTTCCCTGTCTGTGAAGTAATTTTGGCTTAGATTCTGCATTTTTTCTTTTGTTTGGGTGCTGAATTCCCTTTCACACCAAGCCTGTCCATTCCCTATCATCTGTTACTCCTACTACCTGTAAGCCCTCATATTGACTGCTCAGATTCTTGAGCAATCCCCTATAGAAAGCCAATGCCCATCAACAGTTGAAACATGTTGCTCTTCTTTCTTCAGTTCTAAATACTTTTTAAAGCTATCTTGCTATTTATTGCCTCTGTGTGCTTGTTCCACTACAGATCTACTATTTGTTCCCTTCTCCAGGTCACTTCAGGTGCAGCTTTTGCTCTTGCAGCACAAATACCAGCAAAGCAATCATGTGCTGTGGTCTTAATCTCCAGTTCCATTACAAAATCTTCCACGAACTGGGCCAAATCACCTCATCTTTCCGTATCCCTTTTCTGAGCTGTGAAATGGTATCTGGCAAATGGAACACTCCCTTCTGTCATTGTGCTTCTTACGTTTTCAAAACAACGTGCGTTACCGTTGCTAAACTATAAACTAGAATTTATCTGTTTAAAAACAGTAATCATGGCTTAAAATTGCTCTTGACCTTCAAATTCTACTGCAATACAGTCCAGTGGGATGCACCAAAACTGCTCGTTGGTTTTGTAGAATTTCCTGTAAATTTAATCTCACATTCATTTTCTTGGGTTATTTCAACTTTCTTTATTTTTCATGAATGATAGAACTAATGGAAATCCTGTGGGGGCATTCTGAGGATCAGTATCACTCCACTGCCACCACACTGCAGCTCTGCTGGATGGTGCTGTATGTCTCTGTGCCCCACCATTCACTTCAGAGTATTTATCGGTGTGCTGAACAGAAAGTGGTGTTGTCAGAAAGAAAGGTGAGTAGAGAATAGCTTATTTTCCCATATTCTTTGATAGTATTGCAAATACCGTTTGAAGCTGGGTGGGTATATTGCTTTCAGCTGGTTTTGTTGGGTTTTTTTCCCATTAGTTTCCCTGACCTTAGAAGGGGCTTATGCCCATCCAGGGCCATAGGAGAAGGACTCCCTTACTCTGTCCTAATGCAGTCCCTGCACAATGGGCCATTGAAAAATATCTCCTTGCTTTATATTCTAAAACTAATTTAATTCATTTTATTAATTTGGACCCTTTATGGCAGCAGCTGGTGTTATTTGTAGACTTTACCTTACCTTTGTAGCTCCCTCTTTCCCAGATTTGAATTGACTTTCCTTTTTTTGGCACATGCATTTTTTCCAGCAAGCCCTACTCACCTATCGCTCTGGAGAATGCACTGAAATGGACCGACTTCAGGCTTCAGAATAGCTGAACAGGAGTTTGATGGTCAGGGGAGCCTGCAGTTAGGCCTGGGAGCTCTGAGGGAGGGTTCAGTGTTTAGAGTCTCCATTCTAGAGCATGAGACTCTAGAGTCTTACACCTCACCTTCCTGAAAATAATTCATTTAATATTTTCTATGTACAAGGAAATTTTGGGTGATCTTTAATGGCTGGTGAGGGTGGGGTGACACATTTGTTAGGTTCTGTAGAAGTATCAGGAAGGCTGTTAGATCCTCTTCCCTGTAAACACACACTGAGTGTTGGATGCTCATTTGTGACAACTGATCCCACAGCCTCTGCTGAGTTTTTTGAGTGAATGCACATGTGGACATGTCCAGTACAGAGGAGAAAATGTACTCTGGCTCCTCAGAATGAGGTAGAGGCTGGCTCACAAGTAACCATGACAACCAAGTTGTCACTGTGAGCATCGAGACATTTACATACCAAAAAAATAAAAACCCAAATACACTACAACATATATTACCACTTCATCTCATTTGGAGACCCATCCCTCAGTTTCATTCATTATGGATGTTGACAGCTGTGGTGTCACATGGAGGTAAGAGTATTTTTCCCTGCTCTATCCGCTGCAGCAGCAGCAGCAAAAATTGTTCCTGGTGGTACCTGTAATGGATCCCAATTAAAAAGGGATTGTTGAATTTCAAGTTGGAGAAACACTGAAGACAATTTATATTCACTTTAAAAGTTTCATCTATCACACACTTCTAAAAACAGTATGCTCACATCAATATTTATAACATTCAGCTCTGTATTTTCACAAAAAGAACCATTAATACAGCATATCAACTCTGGTGACAAGTTACATTTTATTGCTGTCAACAAACAAAGATGTTCTTTCTTTCTCTGAAAACTCCTCTTTTTTTAATCAACAGTCAGGTTTGACTTTTGAAAGAGATGTGTGGATGTGCTTTCCAATATTTTCTAGAAGGCTCCTAGAGAGATGACACGGTGAGCTCACAGAAGCTTATGGAGGAAGACATTGGTTAATATTTTCCTATGAGATTAAGTAAACGTTTTTGGGTTACATTCTTTGCTTGGGAAGGAATTAAACCAGTTTCTAAAGAGGATCAGGGAGCCTGAATCCCCATTCAGGTGGGGAAAGTCTCTGAAATAAATATTTAGCTTTGAAAACACCTCAGAATATAGATCTCTGCACCACTGTTCTGGTTTAAACAGATTTGTACATTCCACTAGTGTGAGGGGACAAGGAACAAATCTAAGTCACAGTGCTTATTAACCTCCTGTGACTGTACCATGTTGTGCACTTCATACTTTCAGTTGTCACTGTCTCACTCAGGTGCATGTCCTTGGGAAGCGTTGCCTCCTGAGAGAAGGTCAAGGTCAGCTCTGCTGTCACCAGACCCCTCTCGTCACCTCTCCCCTCTGCAGCTCTACACAAGGTTCCATAGGAGCCCTCAGTCAAAACCACTGGCAGGGCCTCCCAGATTTCTGAGTTGGGATCCACTGTATGAACCGTGTTACTGCTTATTTGTCTTCCTGTGCTAACTAGTCTCCTGAAAGGGTTATCAGTGTGTACACAAGTAAGAGATTTGATATAAGTGATTCTACAAAATCAGTTTAGACAATGTTATTTGTGGGGGTTGGAACAAGTAAGGTTCAATCGTTTTAAGTTAGATTTCAGCAGCAGTAGGAAAAAAATAGAAGTATAAGACTATCTGTACTAAAAACTGCCAGCTCTCCAGATAGTTAATTGAATTCATAGCTGTGTAATGATCACCTGCTAATATTCAATTTTTAAAACCACTTAAAATCTGATAAACTAGCTCAGTTCTACATAAGTACCCATTTTACTCAGCTGTGCCTTATGGTTACAGAATTCACTTCTTCGATTCCTGCGTAGCATTCAAGCTGCCAGAATGGCTATGGCAGGTCCAATGGCCCGCATCCACCTCCTGCTATTCCCAAATGTGTCCTCAGGGGCTCAGAGGGACCCTGGAAATACACCTCCAGCACAGATTGCACCACCACATTCAATTACATTGTATTTTGTTAGCCAACAGTATTTATTTCTTCATGCAAAGCAAAGGGATAGCTCATTTGCTTCATTACTCGTCTTGCCAAAACGATTGTGTTGTTTTTTTCCAGATTCATCTCCTGTGATCTTGGATGGGACAGTAGAATTCGAGCTATGCTGCATAATTTCACTTCCTGGGTTAGTCATTTTTGAACCTGGAAGGAACTGAGGAGAGAAAAATATTTTTTTCTTTTTTTTTTCCTAGATCTACCTGTGTGCATATGTGGGTTTGGGGCTGTCTGTGCTCCCCATAGGCAGACAAGTCTTTGGCTGCGTGCTGTGCCAGCATGAGACTGGTTTTAAGCCTGCTCTTTATCCAAGTGCTCTCACTACCTATTGTTATCAGATGTAAAATCCATTTTCAGCAGCAGATCCTTTGTTCCCCAGCAGCTCATCAGGAAGAAATACTTTCCTTGTAGTAGTTTGTCCCATTCCAGTAAAACCAGTTGTTGCCATTGGTTCTAGTGAGGTCCAGATGCAGACTTGTGCTTTTGTGCTTTTAAGGACGCAGGTAAGTACCTCAGTATCTTTCAGCTTTAAAATGCAAAGAGACCCCAAATACAACCAAGTTCTGTCCGCCTCTGCTCCTGTGGCCTTTTAGTTTGTGTGTTCTGTCTCACTCTACTAAGCTTTTGAGTTATATTATATTTATTTATTTATTTATTTCAGACTGGTTATCATGACAATATTTCTGAGCCTCTCTTGAATTTTTGAGCTGATTACAGGCCTGCTTCTCTGAAAGAAGAGCATGGGTTTTTTGGTGCATTGCCATATTCTATTTAATTGCTATTTATTAAGAACAGCCCCATCCACAAGATAACCCTCAAAGAGGCCACAATCCATCTCGACCAAGACACACCACATGGCTTGGAAAGAACTTGCTGTGCAGTTCAGTCGGGTAAAAGTTTGGAAGAACCAGCCTACAGTTTCATTTCAACTAATGTCATGATATGCACGATAGGATATCAGTCAAAATCTATCAGAAGGTTCAGGTTTGCTCCAATCCAAGGTATTTATTTGGATATATCTTGGGTTTTACAGGTAGATTAGATATCCAGGATTTTCTAGACTTAGAAGGTGGGGGGATGGAGGGGAGGTACAGGGGAGGATTTCTTATTTTCACCCTAAGTCTCAGTTAAGATAAATGCAAGGTGGTCTCCTTCTCGTGGTAAAACAGCTTATGCTTTTCATTTTCTATTAATTCAATTTCCTCCATCATTCTGTCATGTGGTGCATTACTCGTATCATTTGGAAAACAAGTGTAGAAATGAAAACACACCTAGAGATCAACAAAACCATTCTGACAGCTACACTGAAGGGAAAAATAATCACTCTCAGCTGTGGTAGTTCATTTGGCTGTCTCATTCAAGGGTTATTGCTTTGAATCTCTCTGTAAATTATTCATAGAGCTATGACCAAACTAGGGAAGGGAAATCGGGAATAAGATATGAATCTGGGACTCTTTTCATACTACTCACCAAATCCCAAGATTCCAAAGCTGTCCATACACAAACTATGGAGCAGTTGTAATACGTGTAGGCTAGAGACCTAGACAAAACCAGGAGCTGTGATTCTGGCCAGCACAGACTGAAGGCACCTCAGCAGTTCAGCTGCTGTGGGACACTGTAATCCAACTCCAGTTGAGTTTAAACTGGGAGCTGGTGACCTCCCTAAAATGCAGTTGAAATCTCAGCTTTACTGAGGTCAGTAATAAAAACTTCCACTGAATTTAAAGGGACTGGGATCGTGTAGCCAGTGCCCTGTTTGTTGAGACTTGTGAATCAAGAAAATGGCAAGGGGAATTGAATTGCTTTCAAAATTTTTCCTTGCATTTTTTCAGCTCTACAGAGCAAGCACAGTTGACGAATGTTGTATTTACATGCTTCAACTAGATCTACTGTTGCATATTTTGGCTACTAGTGTGAAAAAGAGAAATTTGCTATAACCTACCAACTAATTTTGAAGGTTTTTTAAGTCTCTTGCTTCAAAAAGGAGAGTGGCTCAAGCTTTGATTCTGGTAGCAAACCCAGTTCCATGTCCTGAATGGCAATGCCATAGTGGTAATTGGACCATGAAGGACATTTGTTTTGAGGTATATGTGGGGGGAGAGAAATAAGCAGATTGCAATAATCAACATGTAGCATTCTAAGTGAATCCAGTTTCCTTGGCAACTTCCAGTTGCAGTCTGTGTTTCACTGAGAATTTTACTTGTAGGCCAGTGGATACTAGATGCTTGTTTGAGATTAAAGTGTTTTTGAGTGAGATCTCTGAGAAAATTTTGATCAAATCTCTTTTTTTTTCTTCTTCCTATTGAACTCTTTGTGTCATTTTCAATGGCATGAGGTGGGTATTCTACAGTTAATTGCTATGGATGCATTTGCTGTTGCTATTACAGTAAATCATGACCATTTAATACAATCCCGAGGTGCTGCTTGCTGGGCCTGTGGCAGCAGTTGTGTTTGATGCTCTCACTCTTCCCATCTGGGAACAGCAGACGGACATCTGAGCAACTGAGCTGGTGCATGAGACACACAGACAGGGAAGTCCAGCTCCAAGTGCTCCTGCTGCAGCATCTACAGACAGAATACATCATTGTTTTGCCTTGTCTCCTCTGTGCTCAGTTTTTTCCCCTTGGGAAGCTCCAGTATATGGAATGATAGTTAAATTATGTTAGTTGCAGAGTTACTCACAGCAGAAGAGGATTTTTGTGGTTAAAAATATCTCTCCACCTCAATATAGACCAAAAACAGTTTAAAAAACAGGAAGAAAAGTACTTTCCTACAGCATGTTGGATATAGTGATTGCTAGAACTAGGGTCTGATCTCATGTCTTCATCAATCCCTCTACTTCCAAGCAGCATTAAGTCATCATTACTAATGGATCAAAAGGTCATGAGGCTTTAAAAAATAATAAGTGCTGGGTTGTTGCTTTTCACATTAATCATTTCAATCTTTGCATGATATCTTCAAAGATTTTCATTTTAATAAAAATGGAATTGCTCTGCAATCCCACAATGCACAATCCCGTAAGTGGTGCTTTCAGTAAGAAAGTGAAGTTGCAAGACAGGAAAAAAAAAAAAGGAAAGACAACAATAAAGTCAGATTGGAGACTTAATTAGCTTTAATTGGAAAATCATCTGCTGGAAAAAAAAACAAATCTAGCTAAAGGTACTACAGATCACAGGGAGTGTCTAATGGTAATAATGAGATCAGGACTACAATACAGGGGTGTTTAACCTAAAAGAGTACAAATATATGTGAAAGTGAACATGCCCGCTTTTCACATCTCCACAGCTAAAAATACAATTGTCCATTGTAAAAATATTTTCCAATTTCTCATGCAATGCTCAGAACATCTTTAGAACTTTTTCAGACTTTGGGTAGTGCTACCATGTTTGTCTAGAGTGAGGGATGGTATTTTTATGTAGAAAGTATATGATTATATTTGATTCAGCATACACGTGAAGGTTATAAAAGCCCCTGCTTGCTGGGCATGAAGCAGAGCCATCAGCAGCAACATGTCAAGGACCATTCCTCTGAACATTTTTGTTTTCTTCTTTTATTTTTTGATCTGGGGGCTCATTCTTACGTTTTCAAATCACAGCACAGCAAAAAGGCAGACCTGGGAGGAAGGTCATTATTGGGAGAAAAAAAAAACTCAACAAAATATACAGTGACTCCTACATAAAATAACATTATTGAAGAAAAATTGTTTGAAAATTCTTTAATGCTAACACTTTTCTTGCCTTTTCCCTCTGTGGTGCTTGAAATAAAAATGGAGATAATGCTGTTTCATGTTTGAACATAGTGCACGCTCCTTTGCACTTTGATTTGACCCATTCACAGATATTGCTTAACTGTAAAATGTAAAGCAGATATAGAAATGAGTTAACCAAACTTTCAGGTTTAATAAGGTAAGAGTTTTGGATTTCAATGCTCAGTATTTAAAGTGGAGGGAGACTGGGGAGAAACTGTGCAAGGGTGGAGAAACTTGGTTCACCTTTTAGTACTGAATAAAATTTAGCCTGAGTTGGTCCTGCCATTGGTCAGGAAATAATCTGTTTTCTCTGCTTAAATGACTTGTAGAGGAAAGTTTAGAGGAAAGTCCCCAAACTGTTGCTCAAGAGGTTTTTTGGATCACTATCTCGTACTTCCAGGGGACAAATGTCCCCTCTAACAGTGGGGCACAATTCTCGCTTCAGCAGATGGGCTGATTTCTGACAACTGCAAACTTGACTCAGTTTCAGAAGCATTTTTCTGTTCTGTTGTGTTTGATGACAGGGTAGCAAAATCTCTGCAGGAATGGGGTGTGATTAAATCACAATAAATTGTGATTATAGAGAGCTGTGGATCAGAACTTACAACTACAATGCATCTATGACATAACTGAACACAAACAAGTACCTGTTAAGCAAAGGAGATGGTGAGGGAAAGGGGATAGTTTTTTAATTTATCCAAGGTACTAATACCAGGTGTAATGCCAGGTGGTCATTTTAATATGAATATTTCATGGTGTATTAACTCTTAACCTAACTCACTAAAATAGCTAGTTACTTATACACTGTAATTTGTATATGACCTTTGTGATCAGAGCATCTGAGAACACACAGAGGTTAATGAATTCTGTCTTTTCTCACCAGTGTGAAGTACCGAAGCAATAATCTCCTGTTACTGAAGGGAAAAGAGGGAACACGTCATGTCCAATATTTTAGCCTGTGGCTGAGCTGTGAACTAAACCCAGCTCTCCAGAGCCAGGTTCAGTGCTGAAGCAACAAGGTCATTTTTCCTCTCACTAGACTATCCATCGAATTAATTACAATGTACAATTAAAAAGCATGTTCAGGTTCTGCAGGCTGGGATCCAAGTTTTCTGTTGCAAACTCTGACACCAGCTCTCATGGGTGGCTTTGACCTGTTACAAGGATTGCCAGAGTTATGGTCTCCTTCGAGGAAAGTAATACTTGTGGCACAGACAGCAAACATTTTTTTCTGGCTTATTCTCTCCTGAAACCATTTTTGTGTCGCATTACACAAGAGGAAATGCCATTCATATGGCAGGTACAGTACTGAAACTACCCAGTGCTGAAACACTGCACAACCTCCCTGTTAACACTATGGTTTTGTTAACATGTTAATATAGTGGAGAAGAAAGATGATATAAGTTCATCTCATTATTATATATATATATAAATTTAAATTATAAAAATATATAAATTATATTATATATATATAAATTATTCATCTTGCCTCGTAGGTCAGAACACACATGCTCATCTTAGCTCATTTGAAAGTATCATGTCAAGAACGAGAGTGTCTCCCATGCTGTTGTCAGACCATGGTAGTTCGGGAACTACAGGGCTGACAAACCTGCTGAACAACTGGTCTTCATCTCCCCTTCTTTTCTTTTCCTTCTATTTCTTTTTTCTTTTCTTCCTTGTTTCCAAACATCCTTTCATCCTTCTTTCTGTTTTTCTGTCCTCCCATCCTTTCTTCCATCTGTTCTCCCCTCCATCTTTCCTTTCTTCCTTCTGTCCTTACATCAGTTCATCCATTCTGCACTCCATCCTTGTCTTGCATTTGTTCTTCTGTCCTTCCATCCATCTGTCCTTCAATTCTTCATCCATCTGTTCATGCTTTATTCATTCTTTCTGTTCTCTTTACTTACTTCCATGCGTGCCTCCCTCCTGCCATCCCTGCATTAATCTTCTTCCTTTCTTTCCATCCTTCCATCTCGTTTTCCTTCTGTCTGTCCTTTCATCCCTTCTTCTTTCTTTTGTACATCTGCTCTAGGTCTGTCCTTTCGTCTGTCCTTCTGTTCCTCCATGCTCCCTTCCCTTCCTCCTTTCCATCCAACCTTCTGTTCATTCTTCCTTCAACCTTTGTCCTTCCTTCCTTTCATCCTGTACGTTCATCCTTCCAGCTGTCCTTTCTTATGTCCATCCATCCTTCTAGGATGTCTTCCATCTGTCCTGCCTTGCTTCTATCCTTCTGTCCATCTGGACTCTTTTTGTCCATCATTCATTCCATCCTTTTGTCTGTCCATTCTTCCTTCCATCCTGCTCCTCTTTCATCTGTCCTTCTGCTCTGTCCATGCTTCCATCCCTCTGTCCATCCTTTCATCTCTCTTTTCCTTGTCTCCATCCTTCCCTCATTCTGTTCTTCCTTCAGACCTTCCCTCCTTCCATCTTTCTGCCCATCTACCTTTCTTCTGTCCTTTCTTCTGTCCTTTCTTCTGTTCTTTCTTCTGTTTTTCCATCCCTCCATCTGTCCAACCTGCCTTCCTTTCATTTTTCTGTCCCTCAGTGCTTCCTTCCATTCTTGTATTTGTATGTGTGTTACATACTAAAAAATACATTTATAACACATAACCATGAAGTTTTGTGGGAGAAAGCTAATAGCAGAGCCCATCAGCAGACTATTACACTGTTCATGCTGTTTGGTTCTCCATTTGGGGGATATTTAGTAGAGAGATTGTGATTTCTAGGGACAATTAAATAACTTTTTTCAAAATGCAATAAATAATATTAGTCAGGCTGAACGAATAACACCACTTGGTGCTGTGCAAATTACCAACATGCAAAGTGCAAATGGAATAAGAAGGATTTTATTTTCATGCAGAGACAGAAGTTTTCTGCTACAATGAGATGGCCTTTTGCTCATTTTGCATTTAATTTCATATGCAACTCACTAATAGCATCCCAATGTCCCTCTCCACATTTCTCTTCTTATAGTGTCTCTAATGCACCTTAAATGATGAGAGCACTACATCAATAGTCTCAATTTAGGCAATGTGTGCTTTTGGCAAAAAAACAGCAAGTATTGCTAGCATAAATCTCCCATTACTATAATGACACATTAAAATGGCACAGGGGTTTGCAATCTGTGTTGAGAATTATCCATCCACCTGCTCGCAGAAATCATCTTACATGTGTTTATCCTTCCCTTTACCCATCTTTGTACCAGACTGACCTGCCAAGAAGGAAAAAAAAAAAAAAAACCCCACCCCAACAAAAAGAGGCATTCATCAACACACCAGTGTTTTGTGCAGCATTCTACTGATCCCAGAATGGATTTGTTTGGATTCTGTTTGGATCAGATACCCAACATTGTTTGGGTAAGATAAACAGAGACAAGAATGTGGGTGACTAATCAGTAACAGTTAATTACCACACACACACAACACCCCCCCCACACACAGCCCTCTTTTCCCCAGCTGTAAACTGGAAATGACACTGCTGGGAGGAATAGGGTCTTAATCTAGATGGACTATTTTTGAATGTCTTTTCTGAATTACAGGACACACATTGATCTGGCTGTCAGTCTGTTCCATTTGGAGTGATAGAGCTGTAGAAAAAGACTTTTGTTTAATTGAGATAATATTGTATTCTCCTCAGTCCTTTAGAAAAGAACTGATTTATTAGGAATGTTCTTCCTGAAATAAAAAGACACCGGCATATGAAGTCCTGACAGCAAGGACCAAATTCAGAGATTGATTGAGATCACAGACTAAATAAGTTTTTGTGTTCATCTCTGCAAGCTGGAGATGCTGGTATCTCTGCTGTGAGTCCCCAACATACTGAGAGGAGCATTTTTTCCCAAAATGGAAGTATTTAGGATTTAGGTAAACTGGGCACCCACCACATAGTCACAGATGATTTAGGGCCCAATACAACTTACCTCACAGCTGAAGCACTGTGACCTTCACTGTGTTTTCTAGACTGCTTTCAAAATAAAGCTTTTATTCCCTTCTGCTCATCCTGAGTGATAACTTGAAGTATTTATAGCTGGTTTCTTCCCCTGCTTTAGGGCACAACTCTGCAATACCCAATCCATACGCTTGCCTCTTAGCAATACAAGGTAGTTTCTTCTGCCAGGAAAGGGCAGCCAGCTGGTAGGAACCAGCTGGTGAAGGCACTTCCAGCCTGTATGCAGTGACAAGCCCAAGGCAAATGCCGTTTTGTTCCAGACATTGCATTAGCTCCCAAGTGCTCCAGTTGATGGTTTGGGGCTAATATGTCCTGGGAAATTAGGCTGCTCTCCTTGCCTTGCCAACAACCAAATTTAGCACTGCTACAGAATGACACAAAATCAACTTGCACCACCAAAAGGGGGTGAAGCACCCTGCACAGCATCTAAGAGAGTAGGACCAGGAAGGGCCTGTCTGTTTTTGTGGGTATCATTGGCGTCAACACCTTGGGTTTGATCTCTGTTGGGCTGAAAAGAATTTATTTTTTTTTTAATGTTTGTTCTCGGGTGACGATCCCAGCACCTTGATTTCTTAAGAGCTTTGGGGAATTTTGGTCACTGATCCGGACGATGTTCACAGCTTGAAAATGCTATAAATCTTGTGCTGAATATACCACAGAGCACTGGTAATGTACATACCTTGCCACTCTCTGTTCCCTCACCTGCTTACTTACCTTACTGGTACCCTAAAATAAAGTTTAAAAAAATATTAAAACCACCAAAATCAGCTTAATTTGGAACTGTAGCTTATTTCTTCATAATTAATTGGTTCCAAACCACTATGTAGATTCTATAGGATTTCTTCAGCAGTAACTGTCTTTTAAACAACTGGCATAATAAACTACACATAATTGGTATCCATAGGAAAATGAAGTTTTCTTGGAAAAAACTGAAGTGCTAAGGTACTATGCATCCATTTTATCAAATTAAAACCACAAATTATTAACAGGGAAGGGGGAACATTTTAAAAAGGAGCTTAATTTCTTATTTTGTTTGTGTATTCATTTCTTGTTTTAGCTGAACATGTGCACACAAACTATGGATTTAGACAGGAAACCCTAACAAGAATTGGGTTTGATTGCTGAAGAAAACATAGTATAACTCTGGGTGATGCAGGTTCATTTTTTTTTCTTTTGTTAAAAGAACCGATTTACTAGAAGAAGGAAATGTATGAGGAAACAGTGTGTTCCAGGTACTAAGATTTGTACTTTCTGAATTGGCACATGGGTAAATACATCAGCCCTGTTCTCAAGGACCTCACAGGAACCCCTGTTTCCATGAGAGAAAGGACCCATTAGGGGGTTGTGTGCTGCCCATGAGGGGCTGTTCACTCTGGCCTCTACCTGACTGTGTTGCGTTTTCTGAGAAAACAGTTTTGGGAAGGTGTGCTTCATCATCTTTTTTTTTTTTTTTTCCCC
>VZRU01007517.1:880280-933452 GCA_013398155.1 Pedionomus torquatus
CCCCTATTTTTGTCCCTTCCTGGCTGTTGCACTTCTTCCAGGACAGCAGACAACATAATCCTGCTCTGAGCATCATTAGAGCTATTTATGCTGAGCAGTAGATTTCTCTAGGAAAAAAAAAAAAGTATTGCAGCACTTTTCTTACTGTATAATTATTTGGTTTCCCATGTGACTCTCCAGAGACTTTATGCTGCCCTTGCTTTTATTCAGGGTTTGCACTAGTATCAAGCAGCCCCCTAATCACATTCAAATTTAAATCCCAAGGTCTCTGAACCACAGTGTTTTTGTTCAGCTATACCTGATACCTTGCGCTCATCCAGAGGTCAGCTGCTGTGCCCTCTTTGCTACTGCCCCAGGGCACAGCTGACTTCTTGGGCTGTTCAAATAGCAGAATCACGAAGCAGTAGCCTAAAAAAAATAAAAAGAAAAAACAAAAAACCACCACAACAACAACAAAAAACCAATGAGCTGTCGGTTGATAACAGAAGCAGTGAATGACTGAGTTGCTGCATTGCCTTGATTTACAGTTGGGAAGGTTTCTAGCAGTCCCACTTTGTACTGATTAAATCCCTCAGCAGCACAGGGAGGCCCATAATCATTTATTCTGCTCATGGTTTAGCATAGTTTAGTGAGGAATCCCTTCAGGAGGCAAACCCATGTATTCATCCCTATATCAAGGTATGGGAAAAATCAGTCGGCAGTATTGTCTATGTGCAGTCATCTGAGAGCAGGGGAGTACCGGCTCCACGTTAGCAACTCAGCCTGGGGCAAACTTTGTCTTTGCTGAAAGTGAGAGAGGGGGCTGTCTTGAGAATTGGCCTGAGCAAGCGATGGATCTTGGGTAAAAAAGAATTACAGCCTGCAGCTCCTTCAGTTAGAAGCCTGGGAGAGAGAGAGAAAGCAGAAGACAAACCTGCTGATTCTCACTGGTTTTGCATAAGCACCTTTTCAGTTTTACTGCCCAGTTGCACCAATGTGGGCTTTTGGCCTTCTCCCATCCACAACTCTATTTTATACCCAAGGGATAGATGCACAGTCTGAACAGCAATTCTGGTATGGATAAATTAAAGCCCAAGTGTAAGTTTGGGATTATGGGTTTTTTTGGCCCCTCACTTATTTTTCTCCTTGAGGAAACCAGGAAAAAGTATTCATTTGCTATGCTCATATAGTGCTTGATGCAAAGGTGCTACAACCAACCTCTGGCAGAGGCTTCCTTGAACTACAGCAACAAAAAATAAGAAACAGAAATAATAAGGACCTTTTTACAGCAGTGTGCTGAGCCTTCTTCAAATAGCAGCTGATAGGAGTGGGAGCTTTAATCTATACAGCTTTTTTATGCAATGCCTTTTTTTCAAAGTCTTTTTTTGTTGTGAGACAAAAATTTCCTACTTTATTTGTTCCTTGGCTCTGTTGAGGAAAAAATAACTATCACTTCTTTTTGTCTACTGTCACCTTATCCTATAACCACAAGTTTTTGTGGTCAATGCCACACACACACAGGGACACTCCACTAACAAATTATTTGGGATCCACATTACCATTTGTCACCACATTATGGGAGAGGTATTTTCACAGAATCATAGAATGATACAAGGTTGGAAGGGAACTCTGGAGATCATCTGGTCCAAACCCCCTACCAAAGCAGGTCATCCTAGAGCAGGTTGCACAGGAACTTGTCCAAATGGGTTTTGAATGTCTCCAGAGATGGAGATTCCACCACCTTTCTGGGCAGCCTGTTCCATTGCTCTGCCACTCTCGAAGTGAAGAAGTCCCTCGCGTTTAGATAGAACTTCTTATGTACAAGTTTGTGCCCATTTCTTCTTATCCTAACTTTGGGCACCACTGCAAAAAGACTGGCCCACTTGTCCTCTTGACACCCACCCTTAAAGTATTTATAGGTGTTGATCAGATTCCTCCTCAACCTTCTCTTCTCCAGACTGAAAAGACTCAAGTCCCTCAGCCTTTCCTCGTAGATGCTCCAGGCGTCTAATCATCTTGGTGATTCTCTGCTGTACCCTCTCAAGCAGTTCCCTGTCCTTCTTGGACTGTGGGTCCCAGAACAGGACACAGAACTCCACATAGGGCTTCAGCAGGACAGAGTAGAGGGGCAGGATATTCTCCCTCAACAGGCTGGTCACACTCCTGTTGATGCATCCTAGAATGCCAGCAGCCTTCTTGGACACAAGGGCACATTGCCGGCTCATGGTCATTTTGACTTTAAAGAAAATCAACTGGACTCATGGGAGAAAGTCAATAAGAGTTACAGCTTTCTATAAAGAAAACATATCTGGAATATTTTTGTTTATAACTTGTTTGCAAAACAAAATAAAAAAAATATATAAAAAGTGGTTTCCAAAGTTAGAGTGAGAATTCGCTTTGGAAGGCGGGGGTGCTTGTGTTCTGTCCTACACATCCCCATACACCTGACCCGTTGTTTCTGTCACAAAGCTGGCAGATATTAAATCACAAGATATCCATCACAATAAACCAACAATTCAAAAAATTATTACAGAATAGTACAGCAAAAGAAATATTGCAGCACTAGATCCTTGATGATCTTGTTAATCCAGTTTGCCCAGCCGAATGTTGCCTGAGCTGGAGCAAGGTGTGGTTTTGCCCTCCTTCTAAGCAAACTAGCCTTGAGAGGTTTCCTACATCTGGCTTTCAGAGACTGCTGGCTTTCAGAAGCTGCTGTTGGGGAGCAGAACCTTTGCTCCAGTGTCAGCATTTTTGATCTCTTGACTGTGCAGCTGTAATTTATGGCTGGGGGCAGTATAAAATGCTGTATAATGTACAACACCCTGCCTCAGACAAGACAACTGGTCAATAAAGATTCTGGAGAATGTGGTGACATCCCTCCAGCCCCTTCTTCCCTTTGAGTTCCCCTCCAAAAAGAGTCTAAAGAAAGCAAGAGCATATTTTTGAATCCATAACCTCCAATTCTGTTTAAAAACCAGTACCTTGCTGCTAGTGGAATAACAAATGATTTCTTGATGGATTCTCATAAATGGACTGTTTTCCATGTTATCTGAAATAATTGGTTCATAGCAACCACAAAATGAACAGCAGGTAGGAAATGAGTTTGCAGTTGCCAAAACATAATGGATCATTTAGTCATTCTCTAAAGGTTTTAACAGTTTTTTGGCTATCAGAAGGCCCTCTCCTAATTGCACTATTCTTATTATAAATCTGGCTGTTGGAATTAATTAATTTATATCACTGTCATATCAGAATAAGACCCACAGAAAATAAACATTAAAAAATAGACATATTCAAAATGATCTTACAACTCACAGTCACTACATCCTCTGATTTAAGTGATGAACATTACAGTCAGGAAACTTATTTTCCTTCTATTTTTAGTGCTGTTTGATAATGCTATAGCTAAGGCTTACACAAACAGAAAACACGGATGCTTAGCAGGACTTTGATAGTGTGTGCTTTCTTGCAGGAAGCCCAAGAGGAGCACAATCAATCCATCAGTGGAAATGAGAGATGATTTCAAAATAACCGAGTGCATGACAATTCTAACTTCTTTACCACGTTTTTTATGCGTATTTGGAGGTAAAACACACCTGCTCAAAATTAATCCAGACTTAATTCTTTGTGTTTATGGTCTTAACATAAAAGCTGGGCTGCCATTTAACTAGCAAGACAAGTAAAACACATAGGTATGTGTACACTGCCACCAACAGCCCTCTAGCCCCTTCTGACCAGCCTTCCTATAAGAACTGGTTTTTACCTTTATATTTTGCATCTTCTTTTAATGTCTCCTTTCTTTCTTTAATTCTTCCTCCAAGTCACTTCCAGCCCTTCTTTTCCCAGATAACAATACTGATAAAAAAACATCAAATAATTGTTTAATATTGCGTAGCTTGAACTCCATTCATCTTTTTGCCATTAAAAACATTGTGTGAAGTCCTGGTTCCATATGTGTCCAGGGGAAAGCTTGTTTGAGCAGAACCAGGAGGATATCTGTGGCTTTCTGTGAATAAGCTTGTGTCTGCACTGTCAGTCTATGGTTAGTATTTATTCTGGAATTTCTTGGATCCTTTTTTCTCTTCTTTAAAGAAAATAATGCTTTCTTTGGTGAGCTGCTTTACAAAAAGGAGCTGGTCAAGATATGTAAATTATATATGTATTTCTATGTATTATATGTATCAGTTCTATTTGAATTATTTTCTTTGGTCTAGAACTTTCAAAAAGGTTTTGAGGTATGAGTTTGAAAATAGCCCTTTTTTTTTTTTTTTGGTGAGTGTTGCAGCGTACAAGAAGACATAATTAAGATTTACAGAAAATAAATGTATTTCACTTAGGTAAGTGGACCATGCCTTAACCTCAAATTGTCATTTCCATCAACTCGGGAGAATTGGATGGGTCTGCAAACTTTCATTGCCCTGCATCAATAGGCACATCCATTTCACAGGACCCCACCTGGCCTGGACTTGGTCAGTGCTGTGCCACCTCCTCACACCTGCATCCCAATGGGTCTTCCTGCAGTCACAGAGGACCTTCTCAAAGTTCAAGGCTTCACACAGAAAAGGCTTTGCACAGAAAGGTGCATTTTCTGTTTTCTTCCTTCATTATTAAAGACTGTGTGCTGCTTCTCAGTTTCCTGAACAAAGTCTCAGGAAGGCAAACCTCATCTATGGATACCATTCAAGAAGTTTTTAATTGTGTGAAAAAGATTAGGAAGACTAGAAGAAGCTATTTAGAAAGCATTTGGACTGATTTGTAAATATAGCTACTATTCTTGTGAATGAAATCTGGATAATTATGCCCCTAAATAGCCAAACTATTTGTGTAGAACTTCCTCCGCAATTGTAATTACACTTGCATTTTGTACATCCAATTAAGGCTGCATTGTAATGCTGTAAAAAAATGTCTGTAACTTTGTACAACATAATGAAAACCTAGATCCTTTAAGGAACTAGGACCACACCTCCTAAAGTGGGCTCTGCAGAGTGCCACAGAATATAATAAAATGTAATGAAAAGCTGCTGGATTCAACTCACAGAGTAAGGGGCTACACAGAGAGAAGACTGCACTGATGGTGACTCGTGGGTGACAACTGAATCTCCATCACAAACAACAAGAGAAAATTTTCCTTTCCAGCGAGGCAGTCATTACAATCAAGACCTTCATCAGTTTAGCCGGTATCATTTAGGAGAGGGATAACAGGAAAGGGAGTGGAAAATAGCCTAGGTTAAAAATTCCACACAGATCTTTCTAAGGAAAAACCCAAATGAGTATTATTAGAATTCTGTTGGGTTGAGGCAGAGTTCACAATTTCTATTTTTGTATAAATAAGTAAATTTAGAGAGATATGAATTTCCAAAGTGCTGCAGAAACAACAGACAGCTAATATTTGGGATCAGTTAAATTTGCCTTCACTTACCTTCCATTAACCTTACTGTCACTCACCCTTGGGTAAAGGCAATGAGGGACACATTTGAGCTGTTCAAATTTGTATTTCAGTGATCAGGAAAAAGTAAGTCTGTCACAGTTTGCTAAACAAATGTGTTTTCCTTACCTTTGATAATAAAATTTGCCTGCACCAGAACTCAAAGCGGGTCCCAGAGCAGGTAAAAAATGGGTCCAAGACTCTCCTCAAGAGTTTCACCAGCTCAAACAAGACTGAGATAATATCAGCTATGTTGGAACCACAATGTTTTTATAATGTTTAGACTGAGAGAATCAAGATGTAAACAACCAGTGTTTGATGTTAGAAAGTAGCTAAATTAAGACTGGTGTAATTTTCATAATGATCTATGCCTGGGAGTTATGAATTCACCACCAGCGATGACTGGGTATTTTAAAAAAGGAAGAGAGAAAAACTACCGGATTCATTCTGCTGATTTCTGTCATTCAGGCACATTGGTCCAAGTTTGTGTTACAGAAAGTCATTTGTGCATTTTAATGTTTGTAGTACTTACGAAAACCTTATGCCTTGAATTATGACTTCAAGTAGATCAACCACAGTGAATGGGAAAATCCACAATTTTTAAGATTTTTAATGTGTTTTTGGGCCCTAGCTTACCTCATTTTCTGCAATGTTGTTATTCTGCAAGTGAAGAGACAATTCAGTGCTCAATTCACCAAGACTTTTTAAAAAAATATGCAAATAGAAAGGCTCAAAAATTAGATGAGTTTGTAAGTACCCCAGGAAATTTCCCTGCTAAGAAGCTCACACACCTTCAGTTCAGTTTTCCCACTACTCCAAAGCAGAACTCCAAAGGATATAATTCTGCTAACTCCACCCAACAAATAGTTTGTAGAGTTGCTCAGTAAAAACTTTTGCAATGGTGTTTTTTTCCTAAATATTTTTATTAGGAAATGCTCTTACAGTGTTTCATACTTGTTTGGCTGCTTCCTGCTCCTGTCCTGGCTAAACTCCTGGTAAAACAAGAATGATGTACTAATATCTCTCTTCCTTTACTAATCTTGGTAAGATTTTTAGGTTTTTTCCTACCCAGAGAATGCTTTTCACATGCCCTTAGTGGGATGATGCTTGCTGGAGTACATTGTTCAACCCAGAACTGGCACTGTAAGGCCTTACTACATTGGAGAAAGGGAATCTCTCAATCAGTTCTCTCCTTTTTTAAAAAATATGTCAAACTATAATCATATAAAACCAAATTACTTTATCAAAGTGCAAAAAAACATTATTTATGTTTTAGCTCCGAATTTGCTATTAAACCACAGCACTAGCTGTAAAACTGGAGATAAACTATAGAAAACACACTTTATAGTCACTATAATTTGGATTTCGGTCTCAACTTGAAGCCCAGACAGGGAGGAAGAAGGGGGGAAATGAATCTCAACAAAGGCCACTTGTTGGAAGACTCCAGTCAGAATCTTCCACTGAAAAGTCACTGGTGAATGATGACAATTTTGTCTTCCTCATCACTGGTGCTGCTGCCACAGTAGATGTCAGCAGGGAAGTAAATCTGGTCCTTCACAGGCTGCTTGTCAAATGAGATGAAGTTCTGCAAAAGCTGTAAAATAAAACAAATCACAAGAGAAAGTAGTGACTAAATTGCAACATTGCTGTTTGCTATTACCACTTAGGGTCTAAATGTTCTGTATGGTGATCCACTTTGGTTGCTAAAATAGCTTTTTTAAGGGGGATTTAATTTGTGGAAACCAAAACAAAACACCAGCTTAACAGATCTTGAGGGCTTAAAGATTTAAATGATACAAAAATAAGCTAGAGTTATCATAGTTTGATATGCATAGCTCACAGAGCTTCCAAAATAATTTACAACAACCGGCAGCAACTGACTCAGATCAAAGGAGGCTTCTAGACTGATGTGAAATTGCATAACCTTTCTATTAAATATTTAGACGATAAATAGGAATGTGTCCTGGAAGTCTGTGGATACAAGGATACATACACACAAACACACACATATATAGGTATTAATACATCCCTATAAAATACCTATAGCTATACCTCTACGTATCTCTATATACCCATTAATGTGCATTTAAGTTTGTACACACACAAACTTTAAAGCCATATTAATTTGGGATCAAATTCTGCTCAGTAATTAGATATTTTTCTACCAAGCATTACTGTATTAATGTGTTTTCTTTTTCCTAAAACTTAAGACTGTCAGCCACTTCTAAAAATTGCTAGCTAACGCAGAGGAAATGTGGGGGTTTGATGTGTTTTCATTCTCATGATTGTCAATAGGCAGGTATTGTGTAACACATTTAGTTGCAATTCATAAGACAATTTTCAGCACACGTCTGTTAATGTCAAGTTAACAAGCAGTGCAGCCAGTGACTTACAACAAGTGACAAAGTTTTATTACAGATTACATTTCAGACACTTTATCACAATGAAATATCCACCAGAAATCATTAAAAATGGCTATGTAAATCAAATCAAAATGGGGCTTAAATGAAGATTTATATGCTACAGATATGAAAGGAGAACTTACTGATTATTCTGAATCCTGTTTTAATTAGCACTCCTAGTCTGGCTTTATTTTTGTTTTTCATTTCCTGCCTGTCATTTATTTGACATCTCTAGTGTGATGGGGGTGATATTTAAAATGAATGGGAAACATAGAAAAAGAAACCATTTCCAATTCTCTGTCTGGTTGAAAAGATTTTTCTGATTCATATTAGCATCTTCGTCATGTAATTGGTCAAAATGCTTGTCAGGGTGTTAGCCAAGGAACAGATGGGTCATCAGTTTTAAATAAGAGGCAGGTTCAAACCATCTAATTCATCTTTAAATTTGGTTCTCACTACTTTAATTATATGTGTGGAAAGCTGTTGTTAACAGCACTTGACACCATTTCATAAATTAATTTACTTCTGCTCCCCCCGGGCAGCACACTCCCACCAGCTGACTCTGACCCTGCACTTTACCTCGAATGGTTCTCATTGAGCTCAGAGGGGATGGGACAGCACCTCCGTTCCTGCAAGAGCTGCTTTCTGGGACCACCAGTTTACATGAACCTTACCATTAACCATAAAAAAAAATGGTACCAGGATTCATGGCAGACATTTCGAGCCCCAAACTGTTTACATAAGGAAAAAAGGAAAACAAGGCATGTACCAGAAAGGAAGATGATTTTTTTTTTCAATTCTGAGTCAGGTAGCCTTAAATGAAGGAGAAAAAAATTAATTATGTTCCCTTCCAGATTTGTTAATCTCTCCAAAAGATGTTTGTACACTCACTTCTTTTCACTTCATCTCAGACTAATACTGTGATTCTAACAGAAATCACAACTTAAGACAGAATTTCAAGAGAAACAGTCAGCTTTTTCTCTCCCCAGCATATTTTCCTATCGCACATATTTCCCTGGCTGCTAAATGCCTACAAAATCAGCCTGGCTTGAAAAATTACAATGAAACAGAAAAGTAGAGCAGACAGGGAGAGGAAATTTTTTCACAGTTGTGATTGCCACTGCAGTCAGTATTAAAATGTATGTTGCTTCCAGTGGTAAGAGAGATGGGCTGCCATCTTAAAGTCAAAGCCCTGCTTGATTTTGAGTCTCACACCAATGCAAAATGGGCTGACTTGTACAATGTGAAAAGCTGTTACTGTCTTCCAAATTAAACATGTCAGCAATAGAGGTGCTTATATTAATGTTCTTCACATTTTCCTCACTAGGAGATTATTTTTTGTTATGTAGAGTATACTTTTAAATGCTGAATTCTAGGTGATCTGACTTTCACTCACTCAATACAGTGGGTTTACTTTGGGTCTATATTGCAAGAGATGGAATAAATTTGTCTCCAAGGCTTCTAGCTAGCCAAGTTTGATCTAGGCATAAAAAGCCAACTTCTGCTGCAAAATGGTAGATCTTTAAATTTTATTGAAATTCAGAAGCAGATCATAAGAACTCTTTTCTCTAAATCTATTTGTGTTTTTTTCTCTCAGTGTGTTGTATGCCAGTAGACAATTACATTGTCAAACTGTATGCAAATAGACACGAAGTACACAAAACTTGGATAATATAACAGCTGCTGTAAGTCTGCAGTCAAATCATGCTAATCAGTCTGGCAGTTGGAAATTATTCTTTTCCAGTTACTCAGAGGAGGTAAGAAGAAGAATTTACATTGTTCCTATTGCTATTCCAGATTCCTTTATAGTTAGACCTGCACAGCCTTGAGAGAGCAGGAAAAATCAAAGATGGACTGATAAGCCCCAGTCAGTCAAATCATACAACAATATTATTTCTTCCAGTGTGTTAAGATGAAGATCTGCTAGCTGAAGAGCATATGGGCCTCCTTGTAAAGAGAGAGAAACACTGCTGTTGACCTCCAGAATTTCTGACTTTGCAGATTTTCATCACTGGATTGTGCTATAGGAAACAGGTCCAAAACTCTCGAACAGGCAGCTCATAACTTTCAAGACAGCTTCCCACCAAATGATCTCTCTGCCACAAGGACAATACAATGCCAGAGACAGGCCAGGAGTAAATCCCTTTGACATCCTAGCTGAGAAGGAGGCCAAGCTTCTTCTCAAAAACAACAATTTCAGATAAAAATACTTGTAATTTTGGGAACAGTTGACATTCTCAAATATGTGCTGACTGTCAGGTTCCACATGAGGCAGTGAATAACGGCAGCTATTTTGATATGCCATCAGTCTATCTTATTATAGCATTGATTTTTGCTACGCTTGACATCCCTAAACTTGCTCCTACAAGAGGCACAGTCTTCCTATTTTTAGATAATACTGTCAATATTTTTTTCCAATATAATTTCTGCCTGGTTTGATCCTAATTAAGCACCTAAGGTGCACTTTCCAGATTATGTCAAGAGGAAAATTCCCTTTGATCAATACTTTTTCTTTGTCTATTTTATTCTTGTCTTCAACTGCCAGACTTACTCTGAAATTCGAACAAGCTGCCAGCAACTACCACAATGTGGCATAGTTAGTACAGAGCTACATCCTTTGTGGTCTTCAAGAAACAGAAGATTCTCATGAATTAGACCTTACCTGGTTGTGGCACCGACAGCTGGCGTCTCTGCTTTTATGAATTATTTAGGCTGTTGCATTTGCAAAAGAACTGCAAAGATCTACATAATGACAAACAAAAAAAAGCATATCTGACCTTTTAACACGTAATAAGTTAAAGTGTATCTGCAGGGATGACAGACACATCATCTATCTTGTGCTGTAAGAGGAAGCTATAATATTTACAGGAAGAGATGCTCACTCTTGTAGTGTTCATCAGTCCTTTTATTTAACTGTGCTGGACCTTTCATTCTTCTTTACAGAAAACAAGGGTCTTCCCAGGATCATTTAAACAGCAGCCAACAGCTTATTCTGCTTTGGATAATGGTTTTTTTCCTGTGTGCATGGCTCACCTAAAAGAGTTTAAAGCATTTTATTCTATAATTTAGTTGCTAACCTCACTGTCTTTATCACATGCTTTAGTCAAAGCAAAAGCTACCAAAATTCAGAGGCAGCCACTCCAGCCTTCCAGGGAGTGGTCTGTAGGTATCATTATTACTCAGCCCAGTGGCCAAAGAGAGTAATAGGCTGAAACTGCAGAAAAGAAAATTCAAGGAAGATATTGGGAAAAAAAAACTTTCTAATTGTAAGAACAGTGAATCAGTGAGACAGAGAACTGCAAATCTTAATGTGCCTCTAACAGGTTACAAATATCCATAACATCCTCATTAGGAAACTGAGTAACTAGGTGAGGGGGCAATGAGGTGGATTGAGAACTGGCTATGCAACAGGACTCAGAGGGTTGTAATTAATGGAGCAGGGTCTAGTTGGAGGCCTGAAACTGGTGGTGTCCCCCAAGGGTCAATACTTGATCCAGTTTTATTCATCAATTACCTGGTTGAGAGGACCAAGTGTATTCTCAGTAAGTTCACTGATGATACCAAACTACGAGGGCTGGCAGACACTCCAGAAGGCNTCTCCCCAGTTCAAGGGAGACAGGGAACAAGCATGATTAAAGGATTGGAGTACCTCCCTTATGAGGAAAGACTGAGAGAGCTGGGACTCTATAGCTTGGAGAAGGCTGAGGGGAGACCTTACTAATGCTTATAAGTATCTGAAGGGTGGGTTGAAGGAAGACAGAACCAGACTCTTTTCAGTGGTTCCCAGTGACAGGACGAGGGGCAATGGACACAAGCTGGTACAAAGGAAGTTCCATCCAAATATGAGAAAAAACTTCTTTCTGGTGAGGGTGACAGAGCCCTGGAACAGGCTGCCCAGGGAGGTTGTGGAGGCTCCTTCTCTGGAGACCATCAAGACCTGCCTGGATGCAGTCCTGAGTAATGTGCTCTAGGCAATCCTGCTTTAGCTGGGGAGTTGGACTAGATGATCTCTAGAGATCCCTTCCAACTCTGACAATTCTGTGATTCTTTAATTCCATGAAGGATGTCCATCATGATGATACAAGTAAAATAAATGCTTCCCTGGGCCTTGACAACATCCTGAGGTCCGTTCACATTGGATGGTTCCATGATTTTTGCCATGAAGATCAAGCTTACTCAAACTACCTCCACATATGATTTCGGAGAGGAAATTTGCAATCATTTGTTTCATTTCTGGTTGTAGATAAATTCTTTAATGACCCTGAGGAGCAAGTTCCATGGTCCCCTTATTGCTTAGTAAAGCCTCAGCTATAAGTGCCTTCCTATTTGCATTGGTGGTTTGCTTTGTTAGTTTGGTTCAGTTGCAGGGTGGGAATCCTCTTCACTTGGAGCAATCCACCCACTAACAAAATCTGAAGGAGATAAACTTTTCTTGAGAAATGAAGCTAGTTTGCAGTTCACCTTCATTGTTATCTGGCATCCAGGCTGACATTTGCTTTAATAGGAAGGTTACCGCGTGTAGAGCAGGTCTTTGGTGACGAGCTTAAAGTATCTCCCCCTCAACTCACCTCCTTGTCTCCCATCTGAGCCCTCTTCATGGGAGAGGCTGCCAGATCTGATTTCATGCTACTCATGCTTTCCTAAGCACATAGACACAACATGTTGGAATTTATTATTATTTGCTTTATATTTCTCCCTTACTGATTACATTTTCTGCTTTCTAACCACTGACGTCTATACACTAATCTCTTCAGGCCCTTTCAGTTGATGAAGGGGGCCTACAGGAGATTGGGAGGGACTCTTATCAGGAAGTGTAGTGATAGGACAAGGGGTAATGGTTTTAAACTGAAAGAGGGGTGATTTAGATTACATATTAGGAAGAAGTTCTTTACTGTGAGGGGAGTGAGGCAATGGAGCAAGTTGCCTAGAGAAGTTGTGAATGCTTCATCTCTGGAAGCATTCAAGACCAGGCTAGATGGGGCATTGAGTAACCTGGTCTAGTGGGAGGTGTCTCCACCCATGGCAACCATGGGGTTGGAAATCAATGATCTTTAAGGTCCCTTCCAACTCCAACTATTCTATGATTCTATGAAAAAGAACTCAGAACCTCAAGTATTCATAAATATTCCTCGGTCTTTCAGCCATCCTGGCTGCCTCTGGCCACCACAGATGCAAAAAATGCAAACAGCTTCCTGGGTTCTTCTCCAGGCAATCTAGCAGCTTTTTAGATATAAGAATGAAACAACAAAAGGTCAAGTCCCATGTTTCAGCTGCAGTCAGGTTTGTGAACAAAGCATGCAAGAAACACACCAAGACAGCTCCATTTTGGCTGTTAAAGTGTGTAAAGGTTTAGTTCTGGGGCCACTGGGGTTTTATTCAATCAGAATACTTTTTTACCCTTCTGAAGGAGAAGTTGAGGAGAGCTTATTGTCATTTCTGTGAATGATCTGAGCATAAGTAATGAGATTGCTGAATTGTTACCACAGTTAGTATAATTCAGATTCAGATGTCAAAGCTATAAAATTTTCAAACTAAAGAATGGGCAAAGCTTGTACTTGTACAATGGTATGGAGACTAAAGGTCTTTTTAACAATATTTTAAAGTTTCACTTGGTGATCTCACACCCAGGGAAAAAGAAGATGAACTGGACATTGAAGAGACAAACAAAAAGACCTTCTCGGAGCAGGGAGCTGTCACCTTCATCCCAGGTCTGAACTTTCTAAACCATTATTAAGGTAGGGAAGAACTTGAAGTTGCAAATGAGTATAACACTGAGCCAACAGACCTCAGACATTAGGGGTTTTTTAATCCTTTCTTGAGAGTAATCAAATTTATTCCTGGCATAATATTATCAAAGTCACCTCAGAGAGGAGTTTGGACTGTTGGCTGATCAAGGTTTTAATATAGAATGTCATTTTTGCCTTTGAATTTGCCATTTGAGACACCACAATGAAGGGAAAAGGCAAGAAACACCAAGATAACAATTCTTAATAAGTGTCTTGCTTTTCCCACCCCAAGTTCTGTTAAAAATAAAGCTATTATAACTAAGTCTTGAAAATGTATCTATTCCAGTGGTGGTTTTTTGCTGCTTTACTGCTAACTATCGCAGTTTCACAGCTTTATAGGTCTGCCTCTCACTGAACCACTGCAAACCAGGGCAAACCCCTGGCCTTGAGTGTCATTAACTTGTTCTCAGCGCTGCTCAAGCCCTGTTGTCCTCCCTAGGGAAAATGGCATGCACCCTCGACCGTGATTTTTAAGGACTGGGGCAATTTTGGCCCTAAACAGAGGGTGCTGCAGATGTATGTATTATTAAACCAAGCTGTCTGAGAAAAAATCTCTTAATGAATTTCAGTTGCTTCTTCATCCAACTTTGTTGTAGGCATTCGTAATAAATTATGGTATGCATTCTGATGAAGATAATACGAAAAAATATGCCATATTATCACAAGTGATAATCATGGCACCCATCCTTATTTCCTGTTGTTTTTGAACTAGTTCCATGTAAATTTTCTTTTGTTGCTTGTGTTGTACTTTCCAATTTGTACTTTAGTCAGCATGGCGGTGCACATTACATTTGCGGACAGGAAATGGGAAATCTCTGGACTATGATGACATGGCAGGGTAGTAATACAGTTTCCGTGTGCCTAAATTAATTCCTAATCCATATTCACAGGAGAAAGAGCCTTCTGAGTGGTGGCATTACTTAGTATCTTACTGTGTCAAAGACACATGACTGATACAGCTATCAAGGAAACAGTCTTTTTCTGATGGCTACTTTGTGTGACTCCTGTGATATTTGGTAGGTTTGCAATGAAAGAAATAATTATAAAAGTGATAATATGAGACAAGTGGAGAAAATACTAAAAGCATATGTGTCTTGTGTGGAAATACATTTAGTGGGAGGACGTCATCCACCAGATCCAGTACTGCAGACTGTTTCTCATCACGCAATATAATAAGCATTTGAGAGCCCCTGTTGCGAGCAAGTATTTAAAGATTAACATTAAAGGAAGAATAAACCTTTCCAATCAATTGTGAAAGTAAAATCAGCAGTGAAGCAACAACAGAAATTGAAGCACAGCTAGAAGAAAATTAAAAACAGCTATCCCAGAATACCTGTTTTAATTAAACGTTAGTTGGAAATATGTGAATTGAAATAGGATGACATTTGAATTAATAAAAGAGCAGCAAAATTATTCAGGATTTTTTTTCCTTTGACTGATGGCCTAATTTACTGAGATTCAAGGCATGCTTGCTGTCTAGACAGACCAGCTTTACATGGACACTTTGTGAGAACAGCTCTGCCTGCAGCTGTGGTTAATGCAGCACCTTTTGCAAGCTGACTAACTTTGTCCATCTAGAGTGCCTAACCAAGCTACCAGCCACCGGCATGGTTTGGGATGTAGAAAAAATAATGCATGAAATACTTTTAGGCTGTAAACAAATGTACAAAATTAATTGCAAGAAAGTCTCAGTATCTGGAAAGCCAAAAGAAGATGAGGTGTGTACGGCAGTCAGAAGATAAAAAGAACCTTGAAATGTATCCAAAACATTTCTGTGCTGCGGAATTTTTCCAATGCTTCCTTCTGTTCCAAACATATGCACAAGTTGAAAACACCAAAAAGCCTCAGAAAACAGCAATATATTACAAGACTAAATATAAAGTAAGAGCTATTTAAAATTATTAGAAAAACTAAAATTAAAGATAAGTCCTTAAAATCAGAATCAAGTTTATGTCAATCATATCCTTCCAGATTTTTAAAGCCATTTTTCAGTGAGCTAAACATTTCATTAGAGAAGTGTTGTAAAGTACTAAGCTGGGCCACAAGTACTATATCTCACACATGCTGCTGTTGGACTAAATTCATTTATATTGTGATAGCACATGAGATCTTTGGCTGCAAGGTGATAAACACAGACTTAGTATTTTTAATACAGACAATATTTTTGTGCGTTTATTTGTTAATGCATAGTTAAGTGCCATTCACTGATATGTCATATAAGAATAATGTAGCCTTCTGGAACTACATATCAGTTAATATTTCTCCCACTGTCCTCACAATCCCTTCACAAAACTTTGCGACTACAGGTTCCTCTAAGAAGGAGACTCCAGGTCATCAGCTCCAGCACATACACAGCTTCATTTTGAACACCTAGTTTTCCTTGTGCTGTATCATTGCCTAGTTCTGTCAATTTGTTTTCTGTTGGGTTTTTAAGCATCAGTTTTTCTTTCTTCCATACTTTGTTCCACTGATACCACAAGCTCATTTTTCTAAATGTATTGACTCCTGAGTGGTCCCCTGCACGAGACCATGTTCTAGCAGCATTGCAAGAAAAAAAAACAAAAAAACAAAAAAACAAAAAAACANACACCACAGCCCAATACTCATTAAAACTCTCTAGATGGTCTCAGATTCTCCTAGTATTGAGAGCTCATCAGGGTTTTTGTTTTTTTCCATGAGAATGTATTTGAATGCAGTATTTTGAAGTCAAGCAATTGGTATCAATTATATCCTAGTAAAATCTGAGTCTGCATACAAAATTTCTGTTGTAGTGGTATTAAATTTACTGGTGTATTGCCACAATTTGCAGATATTAACTAGAAATTCTGACAGTGACAAAACCATATTTTTGTGGTGTGTTAGAGCCTCAGAGGAGGATGTTTGCATACTCCCTTCTCCTTCATGATGCACAAGGAAAGCATACTCTGCTCTGCAGAGCTGCACTGATTCAGAAGAGATCAGGAAACAGCATTTAAAAAACAAAGCAAAACACAAAATATCAAAGAATTCATTTTTAAGGGCTGGCAATCACAATTGCAGCGTGTCACACCAAAAAAAGCTGGCCAGCTTGGACTCTGCTCTCTGTTTAGGTGTTTGAAGCTGCAGCTTTGTCTCTGCTTCTTCAGTTTCTATGCTGACGGTGTGAAAAAGGGTCAATGGTAAATCAGGGACCATTTTCAAACTTGGATCAGCTTCTTCAAGCAACAAAAGCACACAAAATATATAAACAGTCAAAAGTCAGGAGACTTGAGGCTTCCAAGGACTTTTGAACACAGACATGAGCTGGCATGTTAAGTCACGCAAGCACTTTAAGAAGCTTATTAGCATCCTGTTCTTGTACAAAGACATCCTTGGTGTTCTGCTGCCAACAAACATTATCTGATTGCTTTCCATGAGGCATGGTTCCCCCTGCACTTGCAGCTCAGCCACTACCTGGACAGCAGTGCTGTAAAACACTGAAGAGAAAGCTCACAAAGGTAATAAACTTGTAAGAGAAAATACCTGGGGTGGGTGTGCAATACACCAAAACACGTCTATCAAAGTAATGACAGGACACAAGTCAATAAATAAGTGCTTATCTAGCATACAGTTCCCAACTTCCACATGTAAAGATGTGTGAAATGAATTGCCTGGAGGAGTAAGTTGTGGAGAGAGGAGGAAATGGCAATTCATACCATGTAACAAGGGAGATCTTTCATTTATTCACTACAGGAGGCAGATGGAGCCTGCAGCCAGCAGATTTGAACTCAAAGATACAAAACTTAAAAAACAGCAGTGTAATGGACAGTCTTGGGTAAAATACAATTACTCTGTTAGAGGGTAAAAAAAAAAAAAAAAAGGTAAAAAACAATTCAGGATTAATATTAAATGAAGGCTGGAGAAGTTGGAACAGGTAAATTCAGCCAAAAAAAGAAGGGGTCTGGTGGAAAGCAAGGACAGCGAGTCTATGCTGGTGCTGTTTCTATATTCTTTGTCCAGGAAAAGAACTGCAAGCAAGCCTGAAGCAAAGTAAGAAGAATACTATATACAAGAAACAAAGCAAAACCCTCCACATTTAGTTCATTTCAGCATCACAGAGAATTTACCCTAAAGATCAAAACGCCTGTGCCTATTAAAGCAACACCAGAGGATAAAGCAATGGGAACAGCAGGAAACAAAACAAAAACTGTACTAAAGCGACAGGAGAAACAGTTCATCCTCAGCCAAAGGAGAAGATCCACTTTCCTTATATTACCATCTCTGCAGCTCCATGGGTTCAAGTCAATTATTTTCACTTTAGAGCGGCACTGATGAGGGCAGATTTGCAAGGACAGCAAGGCTGGACAAAGAAGACATTGCAGCAGAGGGGGCACTTAGTTTTCCCCTCTGACCACTGTGGTCTTGGGTGCTCTCTCAGGCACACATCCTTCACATGCTAAATATTGCATGTCCATCTCTTTCAGTGTCTGTCACTCATTTTCTGCTCATTAACTTTGTGTAAGATGAACTTCTCTGTATATTGTTGCAGTCCCATCTGACACCCAGGTGCTGGGGAACTTGCTCCTGGCTATTTTTCTAAGCAACTTTTGGGAGAAGGTCGTATTAGAGAGCCAAGTACATTGCCCAAAGGAAAAAAGAAGGTTAGTTACTGCATTTCAAAGAGAGATATTCAAAGCTCCTGTATATGAAAAATTAATAAGCTGACCAAACATTTGAAAGCTGAATAAATAACATTTCCCCAGCAAAAATAAAGCTGAATGATCTGAAACAAAATAAGGGCATCCATCCAGCAAGAAGGAAAAGATAAGCTGTTTTCCTCTAAACTTCCCCAGCTTTCATTAGAGGTCACACAGTTCAAAGAGGATTGAGCTCAAAAAGGACTTCCACAATTGAGTCCAATCTTGATCACAGTATATTTTCTTGGGAAACAGAAAATAGGAAATTATTAGTTACATTCCAAGATACAGTGAAACATTAGAAAGCATGGGCCTCATCCTACACCCTGGTGAATGAGCTCTGTATTATTCCCCTGTACCCTCCATACAACACTGCCCTCCAGCCACTGCAGCCACACAGGCATCCTTTCCAGCCACCTCCATAATACCCTGAGTGGCAACAAATGCATACATGATTCCCACACAATGGGAAATTTCACCCATCTCATATAAAACTGGCCCCATTGCTACATGCACCTCACAGCAATCTCCAAGTTTCTTGCTCACTCTTGAGCAAGTCCCGTAACTCTCCAAGGGAAGGAAGTGTCCTCCTCCTGCGGTAAGGTCCTGCTTGACCTCTGCTTTAACGTAGAGCAAACCAACCAAACCGATACTCTCTGCCACAGTTATGTTCACTATCAAGGGGTTTTCCACAAAGGAAGCAAGCAAAACACTCAGAGGAGATGGAAAGACGCATCCCATGTAGATAAATTCAAGGCAGCTGCAAGTCCTGCCTTGGTGCTTGATCAGGCAGCAACTTTGGAGTTATTTATTCAAATTATTCCTTTGATTTGAATTACAATTGAATCTTTCATATAACTGAGCTCAACCTGAGCTTTTAAGGCTTGAATGTTCATACTGAGTTCAGGCTGTCTATAAAAGCAGTGAATTGAATATTCTTATTAGGTTCTTGGGATGCTTTTTTCTCCTGAGTTCAAACAGCAGCAACTTATTATGCAGCAGCTTCTCTCCTGAGCTGCTGGAAGAATCAGCCTTTTGTCAGCACATGGTACTGCCGGCACGCTCGTTTTCCTCACAAAACTCCCTCATTTCAAAATATCAGCTTGATTCACAACTTCATGCTAGATCTGGAAGCTGCTTGTACGGTGAGGGTAATGAATATACAATATATGCACAATAACAAACAGCTGATGAGTCATTCCCAGATTTGTCATACGTTAACTTCACAGCCAGTCTCCACTAGGGAACAGAAAGGTGGTGCTTGAAAAGAGCTTTAGAAAAAACTCAGGGGACAAGCTGAACTTTCAGCTTGTTTGCCAAAAGGTATAATTTGACAATATCAGCAATGTTCAGAAAACGACAGGTTAACACATTTAACTTCTCAAGGTTTTCTTTGCCACAGTCAGAAAATATACAATCCTATATGCAAATAAAATAGTAGCTCAGATATGCTTATATAAAGCTGCCTGCAAAATTAAAAAAATTGACTAAACCTACAGAAGATACTTTCTTAGCTTTACTGTGATGTCTGATAGTAATAGCACAAAGTAATTCTCTTATTCTTCCATTTTAAAAAAAAACCTCTTTAGCCTTAGCAAGCCGGCAAGTTGAAAACACTACGGCTGAAATACAGCCTGACAGACTGAATTCCTGTACAAGCACCAAGCTTTGATAAAGATCAGAGTATCCCCATAATTTTGGGTGACAGTATTTTGGTTTAATCCTCCCTGCGTCCGTTGCCTGTGCCTGTGTATGCATGCACAGAAAAGATAATGACAGTATACCCCCATTGCTCCATTTTTAGCTACTTATCCTAAAGAAATAATGTCAACGTAATGCATTGCATAGAGAACTGATCCATTTCTTCAACAATAGTGCTCAGCTTCAACAATATCTGTACAAAGAGTGGTGTTTTTCAAAGTATCAGTTGCCAAATGTGGCAACAGGGAGCTGGCCCCTCCATGGGGTTCCAGATAGCCCATCAATGCATCAGAAAATAGAAATCCCATTTTTACACAATAATTTTTCAGGTTGGTTTGTTTGGGGACGTTTGCAACTATTTCCACTTTTTTAATTGTTTGTTTTTAATGTTTGCAACTATATTTGATTTTTTAACAGAGTAACAGTGGTATTTGGTCCGTATTTCTAGGGAGTAAATACAAAATCATAACAGAAAACTTTCAGTTGCCCCAAACACAGATAACTGATAACAGCAATTAGCTGAAAGTTGAGCTAATGTGTTTATTGCTGCTGCCTTTTTACCCGTTTCCCCCCACCACCACCACCATTTCTCCCATTGCAACTGAGCCTGATGTTTACCTGTGTGTGCACAGGCTATCAGTGTGTTCAAAACCTCAAAAATCTTCTATCCTGGTGTTCTCACCTCGCCAGTTGGTATCAAGCATTGTGATAAAGGCTGCTCTTCCCCAAATCTTATTCATACCATGTGGCTTCTACCAGTGCAAAGACTGTTGCTTCTCACCATGTGAGGAAATGGGCCAGGCACTACCTCTTCAACCATGCTTTGAGACACTAGAACAGGTCTGAGTCCTTCCATAGGTCCATTTCACCAAGTGGAGCTGCTGCAATTGCTCCCTCACAGGCTTTGTTTATTTGGTGCCCTAGGATTAAAATAGCTTTGTAGATATAAAGGTTTTTCTTCTGGAACAATTCAAATTAGGATCTATGTTAGAGCATGCAATTACCCTATATGTGTCTGAAATCAAGGAGAGCCAGTCAGATGTCTATCTGTAACAGTACGCTATTTTCACAGCATATAATTTTCAGATCATGCACGTCAGTATTATAATTAGGTTATGGAAGCAGAGGGTATCTTTATTTACATACATTTCTTTTAACTCAGAAAAGTGCTATAATTTCCAGTCTCCTTAGTAAATATTTTTCTCTCAAAACCTGCATCACGTTATAATGACTGTATGGTTGCATTTTGTGTTTGAGATAGATGGCTCATGGCTGCGAAAGCCCAGCTTGCTACAGAGGTGATTTCATTTTGGTAAATTAATTCTTAATTGCAAGCATATTTCCTGTGAAGTGTTGGATGGAAAACTAAGTAAATTGAAGTAATTTTATTATTTTAACCAGAAAATATTCCAAACCTAAACATTCACAATTCCCAGAAATATAACAAGATTATGTATTTTAAAAAGGGGTGGGGAGGCAGGAGGAGGGAAGGAAAAACCACAAGACTTGCAAAACAGCAACACACACTGTTTTAAGGATCGCACTATTTTAACACCCAATAAGGTTTTGTTTCATATTGATTTGTACCTTGTGGTGGATTGACAGAGTTATCAGTGGAGCCTTTTCCCCCATCACATAGATCAAGCTTCCCAAAATAGGATTTTTGGTCTGTAGTAAAAATCCTTACTGGGATCTTGTATTTGGATTGGACTTTTCTAGTGGATTAGTTACTTCAGTCCGCTTAATTTAATGAAATTTGTATCACCATAATAATTTGTGAGACTTCCGCTCTTCTTCCTTGTAAACTTTGGTTGGAACTGCCCAATGACTTTAAAAATTATAAGCTAAAAGAGGAACAAGAGAGAGGCAAAAAGAGTTTTCTATAGAAAAAAGCAGACGAAGACAAATGCACACTGTGACTTCTTTGTCCTCTGGTTTCAGAGCTGCTAGAAAGTACTCAGGTCATGTTATCAATTTGTTTTCAACATGAAGACTATTTTTTTTACCCTTGTGAAAAATTCCCTCTTAGATTCAAAAGTCTCTGAAGTAAGATTTGTAGGAAAACACACAAGAAGCCACAAAATGTTTGAACTCATTATTAACACTAAAATAGGTGTTACATTGGAAGCATTTGCACATACCTAATATAGCAGCCAGAAGCCTTCTCAGCTAAGAGTTAAATTTTATTTCTAGTTTTGTTCATCTCTTAGTGCTATGTAGTCTGAGACTGGTAATGTCAGTGTCAACAGAAATCATGTGCAGTTTTGGAACATCATTTATGTGGAACTGTTTTTTTTAAAAAAAAAAAAAACTAAAACAAAACAAACAAAAAAACAACCTGTCCAAGAAAACAAAATAATACAAAAAAGGAAAAAAAAGTAAAGATTAGGACATGATTTTTTAATTTTTTTTTTATTCCTGGCAAAACAGCTCTACTGAGATTTCCCTGTGATTAACTTTAAATATAGAAGGGTTTATAAGCTTGTCTTCATGTTTTCATTCCAGCACCTATGAAAACCACATGTGCAAAGGAAAATATAATAAATATGAAATTGGGGTTTCTTCTACAGAGTACCAGAACAATGCGTTAGTCACAATTCCAGATGAAACCACTGTGGAAGGCTTCCCCACTATTGTTGGGCTTTTCAACTGTTCTGTTAATATTTTCATTTAAGTTTGTCCCTGACTTTTCTGCAATATGTTCATTGCCTAAGGATCTTTCGGCTCACAGGGTTTTCTAGGCTGACCTTACTGCTGTCCTTGCCGTAATGCGCATCTCACAGAGGAGCCTATTGCTCTGCTAATGCCATTAAATAAATCTCTGGGCTCAGTAAGTGCATGTCTCTTTTGCAGTGGGGCGACTCCATGGGAACTTTGTCTAAACAAAGTCTTTTCAGATTCAACCTATGCAGAGCATCTATCCATGCACAAATGCAACTGTTCCCTTCCAAGAAATAATGACTAATAATGAAGTGAATCAGTGGTCTCTGCTGGACTTCAGGAAACATTACCTTCAAGAAACAACATATTTTGGCAAGTTGTTTGGCTTGCAAATAACAAAGGTACTTCAAATAAAGTCACTAGGCCTATAGTGCCAAGCCCCATGTCTGAAATACAAGCAAAAATCTCTCTTGAATAGTCTAAATCCCTCTACATTCTTAAATAGAGACTAGTATTTGTCTTTCAATTTCATGTGGCTTTTCATTTAGAAATGTCCATTTTCTGCTATTTTTAAACAAAATGTTCTTGCAATCAAACCGAGCTCTTCCATTTCAGTTTGACTTCAATCTATTTTTGATTTTTTTTTAAATTATTATTATGACATTTGTAACTGCCAGTTTCAGCCAGTGAGCTGAAAAATAAGTTTCCAAACAGTTCTGATTCACTTATTGTTATTCTGCAAGTCTGGTTATTACAGATGTTTCAGAATGTTCTGCTGGAAAGCTCTGATCACCATAATGAAATGATCAATTGCTCTAATTCAGCTTTTAAACCGAACCGAATCACATTCTCCAAGATGTCCTTATTCATGTGTTTTCAAAATGAAGTCTCTGAGAAGAGGAGGGAACATGTGCTTATAAATGGCTGCAAAACAGTAGGCCAATTTCCTGCCATTTAACATCACAATAGTAGAGTCACTGCTAACAGCAAATTCAATTTATAATTCCATTAAAACAACAAAACAGCCTTATTTGCTATATAAAAAGTAATGGTTGTGTCCTAGAAGAAAAGATGCTTGTTTCAACAAGACAGGGAAGAGGGTTGTTCTTGTGATTACTGTCCTTTTTGCCCCCTCTTTTTATATAATACACAAGATTTGTAAATGGTCTTACTTCCAGCAGTTTTCCAGGGCCAGTCTCTGCCCTCAGCTCTTCTCATGAAAATCTGCTTAAAGCAAGAATTGAACCAACATCTAATTGAGGGCAGACATTGACCCAAATGTGTTCAGGCAAAAAGACTCAGAGGCTCAGCAGGAATTCAAGCAAAAATGGGAGTGAGAAGAAGCAAAGGAGGGTCTCTGTGATGTTACGGGCTTTGCGCTCCTGGCTTGCCTTGCCCAAACCCAGAAGGGTTTTACCCCATCTGAGCTGCCAGTGCCATAGACTGCAACCAGTGCTGGATGCACGCAGCTCCTGCAGTTATTTGCTCACCAGATTTTATTCATGGTGCCTCACATTGTGGTCCCCATACGTAGGGTGTGTAAATGCTAATAGTTGTACTAATAGTACAACTGTTCAGAGTCAATTACTGTTATAAATTTAGGCTGCAGAGATTTTGTATTCAAAACATCACAGTGAAGATTCTGAAGGCAAATATCAAAACCCTAGGTCATTTTACATGTCTTTCAGCAGAAATCTTTTAGCCCTGCAAAACAAATTACAAGCATTAATGATGCAGGCATTGATATTGTTAATTAGATTTTGATACAATCTTTGGGAGACAGGCATTTGAATCATTTGAAGACACATTCTTCTATCAAAATTCACAAAAATGGGAGTTGTTGTGTTGAAAAGCCAGATACAGGAGTTTAGTGCTAAGAGAGATGATTGCACACAAGCAAAAGGTAAAGAATCCTGAAGCCACTCATCTCTTCCCGTCCCCGTGAAACCTCTCCTGGCCTCAAGGGGTACGAGTCCAGTGCAGCAGCAGTGTCGTCTTGCAGACGACTCCTCCCATCCCCTTTGCTAAATACCCTATAGATATTTCTGAGTCACATTCCCATTTTTCTCACAATCCTATTTCTTGCTATATGTCCTCAACATCATGGTGTTTGTGTCAGTTAATACCTTGCCTCACCTTAAAAATGGATATATTTCCTGACATCTGCAATAATCCACCCAGTCACTCAATAACATGGACAAAGATTACGTTCCAGATGGGTGCTGTGTCTTTGTTGCCTGTCCTACAGCCTGTAAGCTGTCTGCAAGAAGGACCATTTCCACTTTTTAACAGTAGAGAAAACACTGTTAATATATAACAAAAACTCAGCAGGTACTCATTTCTTAGACCTGGACTGGACAATAAGAGATAGGGAAAAACAAAGGAGGAAAAGGGAGATTTTAGTCAGATAATGAGAAGTAGGAGAAAGGTTGGAGTTTTCCTGCATCCCTGCCTGATGGCAAAGAGGAATTTACCATTTTTGCTTCCACTAGACAGAACCATAATTTTATGGAAACTAAAAATAGATTTGACCTGTTCTTAGCTCTTTATGACTGCATATTCTATTTTCCAATTTCCTTTCTTCATGTCTCTTGCTTGAATAAATCGCACAGAGTAGTTAGTTTAATGTGTAGTATAGAGATGTTTTCCCTTCTTCATGAAGATCCCCCCCCAGGGAATACAGCCTCCTCGTCTATTGCTTCTTTGGCTTTGAATAGCTGAGAGCCATATTAGCATCCCCTTGACTGGAGCGTGGACTGGGGCATCAGCTCTGTTGGTTCTCACTTTCTTTCATCTGCCTCCTGAACAGTCTTTGTTAATCTTTCTGTTTGAAATTTCCTTTTCAAGTGGTTGAATTTCCCTTTAACTCATTTGCACTATCTGAGGAAGATTAGCGCTGGGGAATCTGCCACGTTCACTCTTTTTTCCTGTGTCCTTTAGCATTCCTGAGTCTTAAATACATGTCACTGCTTTTTACTCCTGTGTATCCCAGTGGCGTCCACCAGCTTCCTCCCACTTTCTGTATTAAGGAGTTGATGTGTACCTCACAAAACAGCACTCGTGCCATATTTTTTATTCCAGTAAATATGCTTTCACCAGGGCAGAAGCAACAAATTGCAACCTCACAGTAAAGGCAACTCTAATTTAAAGGCTCCTTTGTGAGGAGAGTTGCAGACAAAGAATATGTCCAAAGCTGGGCTTCCCCCACATCTGAAAGCAATACAGCTGCATGCTTGAAAGCCCCTTAAACCAATAGTGTGAGATCGTTCAGTCCTTCTTCATTTAATGAGACTATATCTCTATATTTCTGGTATATATAGGTATTCGTTACCTATTAATTCTCTAGTGACTCCTGTGAGAGGGAAGGGCACCAAACACATAGAAATCAGGAAGAGAAAAGCAGGTCCCTTTGTTTTTCTGCACTTGGTATTCAACAGAGTAAGCAACACTGAAATATATGGAAACCTAGACCTGCACCAAACCAGTCCCACCAAGGCCTTCTCTTGCTTCAGATGGGAGACAGCTGCTTTCTTGAACCACCTTCAGGCCTGTACTGTGCAGCAGGTTCATATCCAAATATCCTGCTTGTAGGAAACTTCTGGAAAAATAAAATATTATCTCTGCACATACACTTAAACCCTGAAATAAACAAGTCAGTAATCTTTCCGTGTCCTGCAGTGAAATAGGAGAAATTTTATCTCCTGTGATTAAATCAGTGCTTGGCCTGCAAAAAAAAAAAAGTTGTAGCATATGATTACTCCAGATTATTTCTGTGTAAAACACTTTTCTTATTTTCTCTCAAATTCTCAGTCACAACTAGACTCCCATTTTGGGAGATGGCCATTTACTCTTACTCTTACATTTCTCTCTGCAGATTACATCATCTCCAAGAGTTCTTAATTCATGCAGCTCTCACTTGTTGGTTGTTTTTTTTTTTTTTTCTTTTTTTTAGCCCATTTTGCTGCTGCTCTCTTATTAGGAACTGAATCATCAAAAGTAAGCAGCAATGGGGACATTCATGGGTGTACGTTTGTTCAGCTTTTCTCATTTCACTGTAGGAGGTCCAGCAGGTACACACATATATTTTTCAAGTGCCATTTTTTTTGCTTGCATGCTCAGTGCAGTATTTCCATCTTACTCCTGTAGGATACAAATGCTCAATTCTTATTTAGGTACCACCAAGCAACAGGTGAAGGTTTAAGCACAGGCTTCAAGAAGGTTTAAAATAAGACAAAACAAACTCACTCTTCTCTGACAGCAAACATGAAAACAATAAATTGTTTTAACACAGCCCAGTGGTCATGGCCAGTGGAAAATAATGAGCATTCTGTCTGGTTTTGAGGGATTCCCTAGGGATGCTATGTAACCAGCAAACGCTTTTTTGTCTAACCAAGACAAATCAACCTGCAGCCCTGTCAGCCTTTCTTGTAGAATAAATGAAACAGAAATACTGAAATAGCAATTATCAGTAGACCTATGAATTATTTAAAAAGCTGAATGTTGGCAGGTCCCCCATTCACCAAAGTGGACTGTTTTGAATGCACTAACTACTGCAGCCGCTCCTGCATGGAATGCATAGGATTAGCATCTTGGTAAAGTCAGCCTCAGCTGCATCCTGCATTGCTGCAAACACAACCTGTCCCCAGAAACCAGAGTACCTGATGGCTGCAGCTGAAAATCTGGCCCATCATATTTAATGGGATTACACATCTGTGACTGAGAAATCTCCCTGCTGTGTCCAGTGCTAGCCAGGAAAAATGACAGATTCAATGGAGAGCTAGAAAAAGGAAGACTAATTATTGGGCCTGATCTTTGAAACTCTGAACTGAAACTGCCCTGTTTAGCACTAGACTGTCATAAAGAGGCATAATTTAGCTCTTTCTGACCCATGGGTAAATCTACTGAAGTCACGGCAAGTTCATTCAAAAAGAGGGTTTGAGAGCAAAGCAGTATCTTGAGTGAATAGGGCTGAGAAGGAGCTTCATGCTCCTTATTTATAAAGATGGTTATGCAGCCAGCCCATTTAGCTGAGAGCGCCGCTGAAGCAGGGGCAACGTGAGCCTGAACAAGATACCTGGCAGCACGAGCTTGCCCCAAAAACAACATGCTCTTCTTAGCAAGCTTAGTCACCAATTTTTTTCTCATGAGTTTCAGCACACAATAAAAGGCCCAAACCCCACAACATTTGTCATCATGAAAAAGGAGATTCTGAGTGCAAGAGACTCAGAGTTGATAAATTGTTATAAGACTTTCAACATGATATAGGACAAACTTGGCTGCAACTGCACATTTAGGCATGAGCTTCTTCGACTCATCTCTACGTTGCAAAACTTAGCGCTCTGACTTCCTGACTCTGCTGGCGAAACCCTGGCATGGCACACGATGCCTGCTGCTGCTTTTTGCAGCATGATTGGCAGTTCAAAGGTGTAAAGCACTATTTCTGCTCTAACCTGATTTGGGGCTGAGATGAATTTTAGAACATTTGCAGGTAGATATTCATCAGTGCAGGCTGACAACATTTGATCTTGCACAAATCTACAGCAGAAACTAATAAGAAATTTAAGAAAGAAGAGCAAAAAGAAGAAAGAGGAAGACATAAAAGAGAGAAATGTAATGTTTCTATAAAAACCCCAACTAACAACAATAACCAGAAGAACTAGAAAGTAAAAGAAGATGGCTTTCTGAATCCCTTCAGCTTTTTAGTTTCTAAGGTGTATGTTCTGGTGTCTCCCCTGAGTTTTCTTACCCTTGACATTAACTCTGCATTATCAATTCCTCTAACTGCAGAGAGCAAAAAACCAAAGTACATTAGTACTCATTTCCTCTTTTAGTCCATTTTCACAGCATATCTCTTCAGACTGTATTATTTACCATTAATCAATTTTATATTCAGCACTTCAGGAGACATTTTCTTCAGTAACAGTTCTGTTTGTCACTCTAAGATGCAGCTGCTGACTTTAAAGCAGAGGGAATTTTAACAGCAGTCAGCAAAAATGCCACTAAGCATAAATAACTCTTTCATAATAAATACAGAAAAGTCTATTTAATTGGCATAGCTCTGGTAGAATTGGAGAGGTGGCAGTTAAGGGCTGTCCTCTCCGTGTAATACAGGGACAGGGGGAACACGCAGCATCCAGTGGGAGGTGAAGGGAGGCTGTAAAGTAGACATCACATAGTTAATGTTACTCTATTGCACCTGGGGGAGTAAAGGGCTTTATGGAATTATTTTTCTTGTATGTCCTGAAGCCAGGGAAGAGAAAGAGGTCACACAAAGCCTTTCAGGTACATTTCCTATGGTTAAAAATCCAATTTAATAATGTCAAATAATAATATATCAATAACTTCTGCAAATGCATCTCAAATGTTCTCAGCTGAACCTGTTTTGCCTTCTTTCAGGCTGACTTTGAGATGCAAAATGCTGTGTACTTTTGGGTCCCAGAGGACCTGAATGGTAACAGTATTGTAGTAAGGAGAGAGGGAAGAGATCTTACAAGGTCACTTACTGACTCCTCCAAAACAGGATCAGCTCTGCTAAATCAATCCTGACATTATTTGTCTAGAGTGTTCTGAAAAACCTAGCAGTAGACCTTTTTGCAATGCCAGAGTGTGATCTTCAACACCTCTCCAGTGAAGAACTCTTTTTGCCTACCACTCACTGTGTGCAGCCTTAGTGTTAGCCGAGCAAAACAGCAGTAGATCCCCTTGCAGCGGTAATTTTCAAGTGTTTGAGACTTCAAAGCAGAATAACCACATGGTTCTTCTAAATACAGGTTAGAAATGAGGCTAGACATTTAGGACTTAACAATTCTGTAATTTTCTGTCCATACTCTCACAATGATTTTATCATTTCTCTGCTAAATAAGGAAATGCTTAATCATTATATTAACCTTCTTTTGATATTCCGGGATTCCCATTTATTTCAGTCCCCCACAGCTCAAAGACCACAGCAAATAAAGCCCCATGGCATACTCTTACTCCTAATGAGTTTAAACTAGACTCTGTCCTACAAATGCGATATAAACCATAGGATTTGTGTAAATTACCACCAGATTGGCTCATAAGAACAAATGGTTTGGCTTCATGCAACACTTTCACACTGCAACAAAATATGTTCACATTGCAAAGCTGAAGGCAGAGACCGATGTGCTGGAGTTAGAGAGTGAGAAGAGCCTGTGCCAACCTCTCCCCTTTCTCACTCCTGTTACAGCTACTAACTCGATTTTGAAAGAACTGAAAATCTCATTTATCCACCCCACCAGAGCAATGGCTCGTACCTGTGGCTGCACATGTGGAGGGTTTTCAGAGATTCTTAAATCCCAAGAAGACTTAACGTTATAGTAAAAACAGAGAAGGGGTTGATTGATTTTTTTTCTCATCACTATGTTATGACAATAGTAACTATATGTCTTCAAAGCTGCTAAAATAACAGCACTGTTTTTTCTTGAAAAAGAGTGGTGTTGAACTTTCATTTTAAATCACCCAAAACACACTCAGTTAGAGGTAGTAAGAAGGTTAAGTTAAAGGAGTAAGAAAAAAGCTGATGAAAAATGGAAAATTCAACCAGCTGTTGATAAAGCAAATCAGTCATGGTATATCCACGGACTGAAGAGAAATCTTGTGCACTTTTGAGATAAATCATAATGTTCAAACATTTGTGCACAATTTGGATGCTTTCCATTGGCTCTTTTCAAAGCGATTTTGAACTGCTGCCTGTCACAAAACAGGGTCAAATACATTCCTCTGCTCAACAGGGGGAAAACGCAAGTACTAAACAGATTTTTGCTCCCAAGTGCTTATGCATTAAGCTCTTCGGTCACTTGGACATTCACGAATGTGTTATCCCATTCTTCTGTAACAATATCTGCTAAATTATCCTGCCTGTCCCTGGCAAGGGAGTGAGTTTGGACAGAGGCCAGCCACCAGCTGAGAGCTCTCCTGGCTAAGTCTGTCAAGTAGATTGATTTTCCTCCAAGATCCTTTGAGCAAAAAGAAGCTGTATTTCATATCCTTTTTGCTCACAGATCTTGGAGCAAAAATCTCAAATCTGGACTGGAGGACACAAAGTGCCACTCAGGGACCACTGGCTACCTACAAAGCTTTTGGGTGTGGTCTAACTTTGGGCCATCTTGACAGCACAAGCCACTCACACGGTCGCTTTCACTGTTCTCTGCGGCTGGTAAGTTGTCCAGTTGCTGGGACATGGTAAGTTGTCCAGTCACTCAGGGGACCAGAGATGTCAACCAAAGTTCAGAAAACTTCCCATTCCTCAAAAATATAGTTAAAATCCAAAGGGTGGCATATTACATGGCAGGAAGTCATGAATGAGGTGAGTCCGCATGTGTACCAAGCCTCATGCTGAAGATGAACTTTGCTATACAGTCCCCATCTCTGTTGTCTCAACTGCTATTGAGCCCACCATAAGCACCATTTTGGGAATATCTAGGGCACATCTGCTCTCCTGGAGCTGAAAGCTTGAGGAGACAGCAATGCTGCCCAATACCAATGGCAGCCAATGAAGGACCAGCTGTGAAGGATCTCACTCACTGCTCAGATACAAATGTGTTGGTCTGGCTGCTTGTTCAGTGCAGACATTTTTCATGTACTCTGCTTGGCTTTTTTTTTTTTATTTATCTTTTTTATTTTCCTATCCATCATACAGCTGATCTTCAGTTCATAAACAGTTCTGGAAATCCATAAAAATTAGTAGACTTGTAAAAAAGTAAATTGAAGATATTTGCTGCACCAGGGTAGCCTGTAACATATCATTCCAGTGCATCGTTGCCTCAAGTGAAAATAACTAGAGAAGATTTATTGTGTATTCTCAAGACTAGCAGAGGAAATAAAACCTGAAGCCAAAGGTTTTACCACTGAAAATACCCACATTTCTGCGGTTGAACAGGCAGCTCTTATGACTTCTCCTAAGTTTGCAAGAAGGGAAGCACAACAAACACAACAACTTTCATAACACCAGAGATGTCACATTTGTGGTTTAAGGACATATTATACACCAGCACTTCCATACAAGCTTTGGAGAGCTAATTTATGAAATTTCTTTCATGTAATGGATGTCAGTCCCATATTTGCAATCACTCCTTGCCCTGGTCAAGGTGAGACTCTATTCCCTGAGTCTTCAGCTAAATGTTTACTGCATCACAGCCCTTTGCTCAGCAGCACCAAATGGGTAAATAAGTAAACAAGAAACAATCCTGTAGTGATGCCACTATTTTTACCATTTCAAAAGGTGTTGTGTGCCTAGTCCTGGCACTGCTCAAACTCTGGAATAACCTTCTTAGTCCTGACATTTCACATAAGGCTCTTAATAGCAATTGATTGCTGTGAAAAAAAACTTCCTATACTCTTATTGTCTTTTTAATGGAAGTCAATGCTAAACACATAATGTTTTAACAGAAATATATCTGCCATATAAGAAAGTAAGAAAACTAACCTCTGCAAACTGTGGTCAAACTCTCAATGGTTTTATCTAAAACCTAAATGTTTTTATTCTAATTACAATTATTGTTACCTAATTCATTAGAACAATCCCTCTGCCTTCACTGACTTTCATCTAGGTTTTCAGAAGTGGAAGAAATAAATATATTTTCCAGTGAACTGCAGCATTTCTGTGGAGCTTTCTTCACTTTAAGCTGATTTCTTTCTGAAAACTTCACTTTAACTCATATACACCAAAAAGGAGAATAAGATGTGATATAATTTACTGCACTGTGAACACTGCCAGGCTTTGGATGCAAGATTTTGGTTTAGTCTATGCTAAAATCCAGCTGCGAAATCTAGCTTTTCATCCAGGCTCAAATGTAAATCATCTATAAGGAAAGCAAAGGTAAGGTCATTTCATCTCAGCATTTTATCTTGGATTTTCTACCTCCTCAGCTGGAACAGCAATCTGCTAGGTGTGATCAAAATCTTGTCTAGAAACACTCAGATAAGAACTATCACTGTTTATATTACAGACTTAAAATATGATAAAGTCTCTTGTACCTTAGCTCTCTATGGCTTAATATAAGATTTAATATTTCCCTTACTGATTGTAAATCCAGCCCCTCTCTTATTCTGCCTTGCCATGGATAGTTCAGAGTATTCCAGGTCAAACTGTAAATTACCTTAGTAACACAGCTGCTCCTGAACTCCAGCAAGTGGCTCAAAAGTGGCATTGCCAGTGGCTCGGGAGGATTAGGGACCTATGCCTAGTCTCTGCCCTTGCAGGAGTACTGGGGAGAACCAGTCATACTTTGCGCATGTGTAATTTAGTGCACCAGCTCCTCAGGATGCCCCCCACTAAATACAGACTCATAGAGACACAATATTTTCAGCTTTTCTATACATAACAGCAAGGCTGATTCTTTAAATCTTCAAATGTAAGTGTCCATGGTGGGCGTTGGGGAGGGGAGTAATTGGGAATGGTGAGGAATGAGGATCTTTTTCTCAAACACAGAAGGGAAAAATTCTGGAGTAAAGGAAAGACATAATGCTTCTCACTGCCAGAGAATAAAAGCACTTGCAAATAGTCAGACTCATCCCATCTGTACAGGCATAGAGCTCTACCCAGAAACTCACCACTGGCCTTGGACAGAGAACAAATCAAACTTTTTCAAGGCCCTGCTCTCCTTCCTGGCCCAGGACAGACCCTGGCAGTGAGCAGAAGAGCTTGCAAACAGCACTAAAGAATCCATCCTCTGCAATTTCATAATTTTTTGTTGTCTCTCTTCTGTTTTCAAAAGCCCTCATCAAAAAGGCTTGTTAACAATTAATGTGAAAATACAAGGATGAAGGCAATCAGATTGATAGTGCAGAGTATTACTGGCTGCTGCCTGCAGGAACTCTCCATATGAGATGATGCAGTGGGAGACAAATCTGTGGTGCTTGATCACTGTAGAGAGGCAAAGCTCAACTACTGAAGTGCACAACCATGTAAACAACACTGCATCACAATTACTTGGTGGACAAAGCAGCTTCAACCCTTCCTCCCACACGTGTACACTTGTACCACTCCCAGTCATTGTTGGACCCCCAGATAAAAATGAGGACAGTCTAAATCTATTGCAACCATTCAGCTATTAATGGGATTCTTCCCTATGGCACCGTGACAAAGAGTTGGATACTACTGATATAGCACATATCCAATCTTTCTCCTTAGAAAAAAGGCTGCTAATTAAAGCAACAAAATGCCATGAATTTCGTCTGTCTGAGAGCAAGAGGTACTACAAGTGTAGTCCACTGGCATTGTTTGGGCCAGACTGGCCACTGAAACAAAGGACAGATGCTCTCCCCTACCACTCCCTTCAGGAAGAGGAGGATGAGAAAAAGAATTATGAGTTTAAAAGAAAACTAAGCTGCTTTAATGAAACAGTAATAATAAAATAGTAAAAAAAAAAAAATTATAAGATTTAAAAAAAAGAAAACAATTAAATATATATAATATGTACAAAACCAGTGTCAAGCTCCCAGGATGACCATGATGTCACTGACAGGTGCTGATAAAGTCCCAGACTGGACTCAGTGACAGACGGGAACTGGGTTCTGGATCTGGATTCAGGAGCACACAGGTAAGGATCAAAGGCAGGCAGGCAGACAGACAGAGTCCTCCTCAGACACCAGCCACTGAAGAAGAGGATTAACCCCTTTGATCTCTTAGCTTTTATACTGATTGTGATGCAGGTGGGATGAAATACCCCACTGGTCAGGTTTTGGTCCTGTCCACTTCTACCCACAGATGTGACCCCTCTACACTTTTCTGCTTCCAGCCCTCCAATGTGGAACACAGCAAAGTTAGCTGACTTTAGATGTTATAAGTATAAGCAATAGCTTCTCTGCATACCATGACTTGTTATTCACTACTAACATCAGGTTTGACCACTCTGGAAGCAGACTACTGTCTGAAAAATATGCCATTAATTTCAAGGAGTTCAGTTAGTTAGAAGAGCTTAGCTCAAAAGTGAAATTACTGAACAGAAATTTAGTTCTATTTCACCTTAAACCAGGACTTGCACCCAAGAGGGATGAAAAAAAAATAAAGCTTATCACAAATGCTCAGAAATCCACAGGCCAGATCTGCAGTCAGCAGATGTGGACAAGTTTGTTTCCACCTGTATATTTCAATGCACTATTACAACCTTGACAAGAGACTGGATGCACATGGAATTGTCTCTATTTCAGGAAACCAGTTGTGGACAAAGAAAAACTAGCACAGATGGAGTTCAGCCATGACTGAGTCCTGCTGAAGAGCCTTTGGGTAATATTCATCGCAGCTTTCTATAAACTGCTGCTAGCCCCACGTGATGAGCTGGTCACCTGTACAATGAGCAATTCAATGTCCCTCCCATCACGGCAGCTCTGTGGTGCAGCCGTGCAGGTCTCACATCATGCTTCAGCCTCCTGTTCTGCATTTTCTGGCACAACTCTGTTCTGCTGCCATATCCAGCCAGAGCAGTGCCTCCAATGTGTTGCCAAGTGTGTGGAGATCAAATCGCTTTTGTGATACGCTCTCTAAAATCAGGCTACATTGTTGGGTGCATTTGATCATCTCTTACTTGAAAACAGCCACAGCTTTCACAAACTATGGTTTATTCCCCAGCCTGAGAATCACCAGCTTTCTGTGCTCTTCTCGGGTAGAAAGCGCTATTTCCATAATCACAGGAGTGACAAAGCAGCAGGAAGAGCAAAGCACTTGCACCTAAAATACAATCAACTGCAGGAAGAACAAGTATCAATGGGTGTACTGAGTGATTTCAGCTATAAAGGGGATGCTCTTCTTTGCTTCTTGGTGTGGCTCTTCCTCATGGCAGCAATCACCTAGTCCCCTCTAAGACCGTCACTTCAAAGCCACACATCTTGTTCAAGCACCACATCATTTTCAAAACCCACCATGCTGCCTGACAACAGCTCCAGAGGGTTAAAATCCATCTACAAAATGTGTTTGTTTTTTTTACACAGCACTCTACAGCACTTACCAGGTCAGACACCCTTCCGATTTGTATGTGGGGGAACTGACCCTCCCCTCCTCAAGATCAGAAAAATCCCCAAATCACCTCTAACCTTACCTTTCTGCTGCATTGGTTGTATCTACCTGGGCACGCACACTCATTTAAATGCAAGGCTGTTGCACTTTTTAAGACACTGGTTTCCCTTAAAAAAAGAGAAGTGCTCTAACAAGTCATAAAAACTGACTATCTGAACTGTGAGAAAAAGCTTGGCAGAGCAGATTTGTACTCCTCACAGCTGGAAACTAGGTGTGCTGATAGCCTCACATCCACTGGGAGTACAGGTCAGAGCGCTGCAAATAGATTTCCTTGAGACATCCTCTTTTCACTTGTAAAGGGAGAACACTTCTACTGAGAAATAGGAGTGACATAATCCAGCCGGTCAGGAATAAGCAGCATCCTTCTCCCCCTGTCCCTCACAGGCACAGATCTAAGCAGGAAGTTGATATTACTTTCATCAAAAATCCCCACCTTAACACAGCAATGTCAGTGCAGCACATGACCTTGGTACAGACATTGCCCTTACATATACATTGCTCTGGTGTCTGCCGTCTGCAGTGCCCAAACCCTACAGGCCTGCTGATGACAGCAAGAATCACAGTGGGACATGTGGGGAGACAGCAGAAGCAGCAGATGACCCAAAGCCACAGGAATCTGTAGTAAAATCTCTGCTTCCTTCAGTGCACTTTGGGTACTCCAAAGCAAGGTGTGCAGGCAACGCCTCGGCATAATTCAACCAGTTCCTCCACAGCACCTTTGCTCTAAAAATGCGACTTCTAATTTGTCAGACAAAAATGCCTCTGACATTTTAACAATCAATCTATAATAACAGGAAGGATTGAGGTGAACAGCCCTATTTTATGCTCACATTCAAGTAAACATGCACAATTTTAAAAGCATCCATTCATGCTCTTTAGTGCAAGTGTTATTTAGCCATTTGGTGGAATATCATGCAAATTTCCTTTGCTCTTCATCTTAAGCAGCACCCTATAGTGCACAAAGGAGGAGTTAAAATCTTTATAAATCACCATTGATTTAACACTATCCAACAAGGATCCCAGGTTTGATTTGATGCAGTTTGTAGTTTGCCTCATGCTTATTAAATATGAATACAAATGAACATTCTTTATTTTCTGTTAGACAACAGACTCTCCAGAGATAACCTTCATAAATCAAGGTGCAGTTTACCATACCTGGCACCTCACTGAAGAATGAGGGTTTGTGGCTGTTCAAGACAATAGCTGTGAATTTGCTGTCAGGAGGGCAGGAGCCCACTGAGATCTGTTCCCACCAGACAATGCCACACCATTGCCACTCACAGCAGATCCAAGTCTGCCTGGTGCTGGTTTACTAAGCAAAACAAAATTCCACCCAAGTTTGCCAGCATGAAACACCAAGTCACGGAGAATTCAAATCAGCCAAAAGAAACTTTCGTGGCAGAACCTCACCTCACTGCAGAACCTCACTGACCTCTGAAACTCAACCCCACAAGACAGCAGAGGCTGGCAGTTGGTAGAAACAAGAAATCATTTAATCTGATAGAGGCATCGCACATGGACCAAAGCTGCTGCACTGTGGCATAACATTTCTCTCCTGGATATAAATAATGGATGTGTTTAACAACTGGCCTCACAACCTGAGATTCAAAGGGCCAGCTCACTGCTGCACAGGGAGGCTGCGAGCAGCACTTTCACAGCCATTTGGAACCAAAAGGCATATGAGGGAATCGGGCAGGGAGGAGTGGGGTATGACTGCTTTTGCTGTTTGCCTGGCTGCTACAAATCTGTGCGTTGGCCTCAGGTCCCATACAGGCACCTCCAGCTCAACATCTTTTTTGCCTTTTGGGAATTGTGTACTCCAGTTAGGCAATGCAAAGTACAATACAGAAAAGGATTAAAGCTCACAGCCAGGCACCCAACCTGCTATCTGTCTGCACCAACAGCATTTCTCATGCCAGCAAGTTGCAACATGCATGGGCACAGCCAAATTTTATCGAGTTTTCTCGGAAGCACCAGGTCTGGCTGGCTCTGGATGGATGCACCAGTCTACGATCAGAGGAAGAGCAAGTGAGAAGCATCCCAAAGTGGCTGCTGTCACAGTCACAGCCCCTTCTTCTCACCAAGTCTCAGAAGCCAGTCGTCTTTTAGACCACCCATTTGCCTAACAGAGGCATCCCACCTACAAGCAGCATTGTTTGCAATGCACATTATTCAATGTACAACTCAGAGGGCAGTTGTCCGAACCCATTTGCTCTCTGCCTGTCATCTGTTAATAAGAACACTCAGGCTGGGGTAAAACAATGCAATTCCTGTGCCCCACAGGTATTGACAAAATTCATGTGTAAAATTTACCTGTGAAAATAGGAGGGGAACTGGAAATTGATGACAGAAATATGGAGCCCAAGAACTGCAGATTTGATCTTTGTGGGGAAAAAAAATCTCTGTACCATATTGTTCTTTTTTGCCTCTCAAAAATATCAAGATCTCTTTTTTCCCCAAAGTATTCTCCCAGATTTTTTTGTTTCCAAAAAAGAAAAGAAGATACCAAAACACAATTCTGTAGAAAGGTCATCACTGTCCCACCAACAGAACTGATTGCATGTGTAATTAGTGGGTTTTTTTTCCTTGTTTAGTCACCGCAAGCTGATTTTCTTACAAACCTTCTGGTGTATCAATGGCTCAGGTTTTGCTGAAGCCCACAATCAACTATGAGGTATAAATCCATGAGAAATCAGGCTTTGCTACTTCCCGGCTCAGATAACCACTCCTCATGTAGCTGCTTTTGCAAAGCTGAGCTGTCCAGTGCAGTTGAAGCTTTTTTTTTAATGTCTCAAAGTTTCACTGATCTGCCTTGCTGACAGCCTGGCATATTGTTCCCACCATGACGATCGAAAGTATAGTTTCTACCACAGGCTTTCAGCATAATGGAAAAAGTCAGAAACTCAACAGGTTTTTAAGAGACATATATTTGGCACAAAATTATTGACTGTTTTATTAATACACTTAATTTTGCATAATTGTCCATGCCTAATGCATGCAATCTTTTGCTTTGAACAGCAAGAAAATAAAGAGCTTAATATCCTGAGCTTTGAGGATGCACTAAAAAAAAGTCAACTGTCAAAACTCTACTCTTAGAGGAAGGTTTATTTTCATAGTCTGTCACTATAATCAGATCAGTGTCTTCATCTCTCTGCTCTATCCCTACATTTCGCCTTGACAGTAACAGTAGTCATAATAACAACACAAGTCAGAAAGACATCAAAGACAACTCAGAGGTACAGCACAGAGTCTGTCCCCATCATACAGCTGCACCCATCTGCTGTAACTTCAAACAAACGTCCCTGGGAACTCCCTGTGGAAGGGAGCCTGCGCTACCGAGACACACATGGACTTGAAAAACCTGAGCATTATCCTGAAGTCCAAAATCCCTGGCTTTTGTGGGTTTAGACCAACAATGTTATCTTAGTGCACTTACCAGTCTTGAGAATCTCTGGGAACCTTCTGAGATCTGGGCACAATTGATTTAATCTCCTTCAAGTAGGCTGTTCCCAGTCAATTCTCTCTTTGGAATATATTGGCTTTCAATGGTTGCTAATATGCTGGGTGCTGCCAGGCCTGAAGTACCACAATGCAATAAAACCAACACAAATAAAGCCAACACACTGCTTAGTGTTCCCATTAATGGCACTTCAGTGAGGACTGCAAGAGAAGGCAACGGAAGTGGAAGATTTTTGGTCAAAGATTTGAGCATGCACCAGTTGCAGCAGTGCAAAATAGGGAGATCAGAACCAGATCCCACCTAACAAGTAGCAAATATCCTTAAAAAGGGTAAATGAACAAGGCCACTTCCTTGTTCAGTATTTGCTTTTATGTCTGGGAGACTCTCACAAGATCGATTTCTGTGCACGTATGAGGCTACGTTGGTTATCTCCTGTTTTCCAGGACAGCCAAGGCACCCAGCATCGACTTCTACAACCTGGGGCAGCTGTGGTATGTGCGTCAAAAGCAGCCTGTAAATTTATTTTCTTGTTTCTATAAGGATTTTCCAAAAGAAAAAAAAACATCCATTTGGTTTCTTATAAACCCCCCGGCCATTATAGCAGCCACTGGAATCCAGCCTTCCACACAGTGTGCCTCTGAAAGGTGAAATCCCTACGGACAAGTCTGGAGCAAACCCAGGATTCCAGCCCAGAGAAAGAGTGAATTCCCCCAGCACAGGATCACCCTCCCTTGTCAGCCGTAGTAGGCCTGTATTTCAGCAAGGTCTATCCTTAGTTTTCAAAGTGCAACAGAAAAATTGGACCTATTGTTCACAATTTATTGCTATTTTTTAGCACTCCATGAGATATGCCTTCCTCTAGAAAGCATCTTCTTTTAGCAAAGACTATTCTTTAGCAGAGCATCTCTCCAATTCATCATTTTCACCACAACTTGTGGATTTATAAAACTCACACCACCCTTTAAACAATCCTTTTACCACCAGATCCTGAGTCTCAATCAATATTCCTCTCAGTCCCTTACACAGCTCTTTTTTGTTTTTGCTGTTGTTGTTTTTAAATATAAACCTCCAGAAAATATATTAGCTTAATATCAGAATGGCTTGGACTTTCCTCCAGGCTGGAGCCAGCTGATTTCCAGTGACAGCTGGAGAAAGCTGGGGAGGAGATCAGCTATCCCTGCACTGAAATGAAGCTAAGAGAAGCAGAGGTGCAACTCTCATTTAATCCAGGCTTCTTTCATCATGGGTATTAAGGATTCATCTTCAAGCACTTATGTACTTTTATTTAATCTTCCCTTATCTCCCAAGTGGTCCTAGAGCAGCTTCTTTGAATTAATAGGGCTCAGTGCTAATAAGCTCAGGAACAACTCTGGAGCACACTGCTTTTGAAAGGCCGTGCAAGATGCTCCACAGCCCTCTCCCAGAGCACCTAATGCAATTGCTTCTCCTCGCAATGCAATATCCACAGATTCATCTCATACACACTCGGCAATCACACTCAGACAATCAGGTGAAAGCAGAGGACAAACTAGCTTTCAGAGGGTGCAAGTCATGGGACGCTGGTCCCACAGCTGGCCCCTGCAGTGGATGGGAGCAAGTGCAGCACTGTCCAGTGTCACAGGCTCACAGAAAGCAAAGCCAGGTGATCGCCCAAAAGCCAGTGCCTTAAACTACATAGTTATTGGAGATCTTTGGCTGATGCATTTACTTCCTTCTTTTGGGGGGTGGCACTGGGGTTGTTGGGTTTTTTTATCTCTATGTTTTAGTTAGGTTGCAAGTCTGCAATGTTTCCCTGCACTCACACTGGGGCTCAGAAGGAGATTTCCTGGAGACGAAGCTCTAGTCAAACCAGTAAATCTCTTGTGCTGCTTTCTTGCTTCTGTTATTATAACCTGCTTCTCTTACAGCTTGAGCGGGAGATCCTTTCGGCATTACTAAAGCAATAAAGATTTGGAAGAGAAAGATGAGAAAGGACAATGCGGATTTCTGCAAAGGCAGAGGGAGCAGACAGGCAGTACTGTAATGGCAGTGCAATGAGACAGGGAGAGTGTCAGAAAAACCACAGAAGGACATTTTGAGTATGTCCTCCATGCAGTCAGTCCAGGCTGTGAGCCAGGTTTTATCCCAGTCCTTCTCCTGACCACCTGGACACTCCTTACTGTGGTTTTGGAAGCGCCCTGTTAATGTACAAAGATTAGAGCCAGGTCTGAAACTCTCATTTTACTCAGGGAGGGGGAACTCATCTTTTTTTACAAGTCAATGTAGTTGAATTCGAGATTGCTCCTTCCCCAGTGAGACAGGATCATACCATCCACCAATGTGACTGACTGAAAAAAATCCTAAATCACAAAAAATCACAATATACACCCCCAAAATGGCTGCAGAAATAGCAAAGACATGATAGTTTAGGAAGGATGTTAGCACATCTACACTCACACCCAGGCTGCATTCAGTAGTTGATCAGAGCATGTCACAGATAACTGGGAACCCCACCCACAAGCTGTAAAATATATTTATTCTTGGTTTATGTTTCTACAAAGCCTAGCACAAGAGACTTGTGTTTCATGGGGAGGGTTCTTCTGTACTATTGCAAAACACTTTAAAATAGAATTAATATTCACTACTTACAAATCAAAGGCACAATAAATGTGCACAGAGCTGAGATTCCCAAATATTGTGGCCTTGTGGTCTTAGAGAGTCTCAGTCTGCCCCGAATGTAAGTGATAAAGACATCATATAACAGGGAAAGGAATGAAAAAATCCCTTCACGACACAAAAAAAAACCCCAAAGCCCTACCAGTGACTTGCTAGCAGGCTCAAGAGACGAGAAACAGAAGATAAGTGAAGGCAAGCACCACAATAGTGTTTCCAAGTGTCAAATGTTATACCCAGATGAAAAGAAGAGAATCTATTACTCTTCTATAGAAACAGTCACAGGTTCTCTATTCTCTCCAAGCACAAAAACAATGAACAGTATCTCAAGACAGAGTTCATACTGCTCAGGAGACAGATGAGAGAGATGTTTTGTCATTTTTTTGTTGAACTTTTCTCAGCAAAATCACTATTTTACCAATAATTCACTTTTTTCCTAGCATTTGTGCATTTGACCTAATACAGAACAAGGATTTGTAGAAAATGTGAGAACACGGACTTCTTTCAAAACTAATCACACATCATTTGACTGGGCATTGTATCTCTGCAAAGATTGCTGTAATAATAAAAATGAACATACCCAATGCTTTCTTCAATAAGTCATGTGTCAGAAATCCACAAGTTAGCATGGAGTTGTCTGTGGACATGTAAAAAAATACAGTTTAACTAAACTAATTCTTCTCCAAAAACATGTTATACTCCAGCTTATGTTGATTTTCTTTTCCAGAAATGGAAATAAACAGTCAGCTAACCCCAGATTTTGTATAGGTTTAGTGAAGCTTCTCAGCCAGATTCCAAGGGAGAGGACCCTGAATCAATTGCCAGAAAAAGCAATGGAAAAATTCCTGTTACAGTGAAAGATTTTTAGATGTGGGTCATCTACCATGCTCTCTTGGCAGACCTATCCATATTTACACCAGTATATTGAGCCATGGTTTGGGAAAATATCCTTTTTGTGTGTGTCATACAGTTACTTTATCCCAGATACTCTTAAGAAACACCCCATACTGATCATGAAGCGCATCACTGAAATTTAGGCAAGATATGCCATCAATATGGCATCTGAAGTCCAGAGTAACTTCCTTAATGAGCTCCTTGTCTACTCAGTGAAGCAATTCACTCTCCAGTGAGTGCTTTATTTATACATATACTCCTGGGCATTTGAATAGAACCAATGTCATTCTGTAATTCATTCATCTACTCTACAGCTTATAAATTGGTTGCTTATTTTGTAGGTATTCAAAATGCAAGCACCTAACCTTGTTTACTAACAAGAATATTATACTAACAAAAACCAAAAGGCCTAGCACCTCCACATAAAAAAAAAACAAAAAAACAACAACAACAAAAAACAAACAAACAAACAAAAAAAGTTAATAAGATGGTTCGCTCAGTTGTTCCCATAATTTTTGCTGACTTGATTTTATTGCCAATCAGTTGGAATCATGATCCTCACTGGTATTTATGACCAAAGTAGAGCCACCAGTTCAGGCCATGGCCAGCTCATACACTTGGGACTGTACTGGGAACAAAGGCTGATCTCGCACTGGTAAATATAAGGAAGGCCTTGAGCTTTGGGAAAAGATGTTTTCAAATCTGATTAGTCTGAGATACTTCCAAATGGGAGACAACAGTGATACAGGGCCAAAAATACATGATGGTACTGAAGCAGGAATTCAAGCAGAGGGTTATGAAGAGCTTAATTTTCAATCTAAAAAAGAAAATGTATTTCACCAGCTAGTTGCTAGTTATGGTCAAATCAGCACTGCAAACACTGAAGAGATGGTGGGAGGGGAGATGGAGCAACAAACACTTTTGACTTTTCTGAAATTTTACCCTCATTTTTTGTTATGTTTTAAAATATTAATAAAAATGTCTACATTTATTTTTAAGTATGGGAGAAGCCCCCAAAAATTCAGTCTTGTGTAAAGTTAAGAGTATATATGCAGGATCACTTTATTTAGGAACAGTGTAATTGTCCCAACATTAGAACTTCTCCAAAGATGTTTTCCTTAATGTTCACCACTAGAAAGCATAATATATTGTTTTTTTCCCCAAAGAGATTAAATGCAATTATTGCTGGAATTTGTCCTACTTCTTTAGTGAACTTTTACAGGAGACAAATAAAATTTTCACTAGACTTAATTAAACTCATGTTAATAAGCTAGTGTAGTGAACCACATATAGCAAATATTTTACTATAAGAAAAGATAGGTTATATATTTTAATAAATTTGCTATATTATATATTCAGTATATATGTTTATATTTAGTATAGACAAGAATGTGTAGTTATTACATATAAATGTGAAATATATAATACATACATATTTTTAATATATATATTTAAATGTAAGTAAATTGAACATCAATACTTTCTAAATTACATTACTTTCCTTTATGGCAGGTAAAGAAATTACTTACTAATTTACTATACAGCTAAAACTAATGCTCTGAGGCTCTGTAAATGTGTAGTTTTGAAGTCCCTGCGCTCTCACTAGACACCCAGTGCAGCCTGTGCTGCACCCTGCCCAACCACTGAGTATTTCCTGCAGAACTTTGAAGACAATTAAGTCAAGTTTATTTGAACTTCCTGAAATACAAAGTGGTACAGAAGTACTACAAATTATTAAAAATTACCACTAAAAGTACACATTCTTGCTGAATGATATACCTAGTTTGATGAGGACATGCACACAATCATTCCCTTCTCATAACTTGGCCCAGTTTTCACCATGTGTACAACAAACATATTGACAGCTGGCAAAATTCCTCCTGGGTTGCAAACATATTTGCTTTTGAAGTCAGTACCTCACGCAGATGCCATCTGCTCTGCAGTGTGGAGTAAGAAGCACACAATAAACAGGTCTGGGATAACCAGCCAAGCTCCTTCCCTATGCTTATTAGCCACAGCTTGAATTACTCCTGGAAGCAGTACTGCCCCTGGCTTTAAAACCTGGGTTTTGGAGTAAGTGAGGTGTCAGAAGTAGCATACAACTATTTTCCTGGTCAAGCACAACCCACAGAAAGCCAGGTCTGGTTTAGACCTCAGACCTGTTAAACACAGTAGGAAAGCATGGATTATGTGGTCTTTTTATTATTTTGCTGATATGGTGTCACCAGCCATCACAGTTTTAAAGCTCCTTTCAACTTCTGCCCATCACATGCACCAGTAAAACAAACTAAAGCAAACACAGCCCCATGGTATCCTGGTATGAGGGAACAGATTTTAGGTATACCTTACCTGCTATGATAGAGGTGTATTGTCAAGAACATCTATATTATTTTATTGGACATAAAGGAGAAAATGTGCTGTAATAAATAGTGAAAGTTATGCCTTTTAGCATCTAGATGACCACTTTAGAAATTTAAGACCTCATCTTTAAAAAGCAAAACAACTAAGCTATAATTCATATTTATTTCCCTCTTCCACTTCCATATCAAAGATTTTCACACCATATACAACACTTTTTTTTTTTTTTCCAAAAGCTGTCAAGAATGTAAGAAATTTTACCATGAAGAAAAACACACAACCATTTCTTGGTGTCCTAAAAGATAATAGCGTACATTTTAATCCAGACAGAGTCACAGCAATTATATTTATGCAGATTATATTTCATGAGATTTTGTCAAGCCAGAGAATGGTTGTTTTAGAAGAAAAAGGCTAAAGCTCCAGAAATTATTCTGGAAACTAAATACTCCAGACAGGACCCAAAGACCCATCCCACACTGTAGGCTCATCTCCTCCCTGAGGCCTCAGGGCTAAGCTTATCTTCCTCAGCCTTTCCAAAAGCATAATTTCATGGTTACAGAGTGCAAACATGTAATATCTTGTTGAACTTATTTCTGAGCACATTGCACTTTGATCCAATGTTGTGGTTATCTTGTTATTTCTACGCTTACATTTTTTTTCTCCAGGCAGAGAAGCACCTGAACCATGGACACCTCAGACAAGCAAAGTCACATCTCTCTTCGACCATCCCAATGCTTTTCATTTCTGCAACAGCACACTTTTATTACCAGCTGTGAGAGAGGTGTTTTCTCACAACTCTGTATATTTTTCTACAGACCTTATACACAGACTTTTACTAATGCAAAGCCAAATGAAGGCAAGAGTATAGGTCCTGCACTCTTCCTTTTTTTTGGAAAGCACAACAATTTTGCAGCTCCTTCACCTCCAATGATGCAATTAATGTTTCTTCTGGTTCACCCAGTTTAACCTATACAGAATTTCAATGTGGTATTTATTTTGGGTTCATTCCTGTGAACCTGCAAACTCTCGTGAAATTCTGAGCGATACCTACTTCTCCTGACTTCAAATTAATCCAGACTCATGCATATCTTTACAGCGGAATTAAAGCTTTTTAGGATCCCAGCCCTTTGGGTCTAGTGTTGCCTTGGGAAATTACAAAAGAGAATATGAGCTTATGCAGTATTTTATGCTTCCATTACCAGTCAATGCACTATAAAATACATGCTGAGGTATATGCTGAGAGCCAAAGTTTAGGAAAAGTTATCCTTGTGCAGCCCCAATCAGCCCCACAGCAAAGAAGCAGAGGCCTTCAGCAGCACTTTAGCTTCCTTCATGCCTTCTGCCTGCAGAGTTGGTTCCTGTCGTGTCCTCAGCTGGAGGACAGATCTAAGTCATTGCAGAAGGTTGCAAACAAGCGGCTGATTACAGTGCACAATTAAGAGGCAGAGTGCAGGTCCCTGCAGATTGGTGCATCTTGTAACTTTCCATGCTCAAAGTCAAAGAAAGTGAACGAGTTGGGAAGTTAGATTCCTGTCACTGCAAGCAGATTCTTTTGGGGAATGCATGTATATACATTTAGATTTAATTGCAAATGGCAAACCACTATGCCAACAAGATGACAGCAAGCTGGTCTTCTGCAAGCATGTGAGCTTCAGCCACCAACCTAGGCCAGGGGAAAAAAACTCACAACATTATGAGCCTGGGAAGGTGATAAACTCTTCCACAAGGGTATAAGGATGTTCCTTAGCTGCAAGTGTGACTTGCATATATTTGTTGTCTTTGAGACATCTGCCTCATAAACAGCCTTTCCACCATGGGTCTGATGTGGTTTTCACTTACACTACATTTGCAGCACTTTCCTGCTGAGTTTAATGACATTCTAGTTTGGAGAAGTGAACCTCTGTGTGAGTTTACAGATCTATCCAATTTAGGAACATCTTTCCATATTTTAGATTACTATCTGAAATAGAGGCTTACCAGGTTACAGCCCTATGTGAACAAATGCAACTGAAGAGAATAAAAGTGAAATGGTGAACACACAGTTCTTCCTAGCATAGCCCTAAGTGTATTTTCATTCTACCTGCACACCCTTGTTTCCAGCTGTTACTATAAGAATGAAAACTGAGCCTGATGCTGCAAACCTCACGGGCTAAGTTTTGTCTCTGTAAATAAAGCCAGTGGTATTTTTTCTCTGAACAACCTTTAGCAGCTTGATCCTGCCTCTGGGAATAATATTTCCCTTCCAGAAACCAAGTCTGAAGGATAATTCACACTAAATGCTGAGGAGAATCACCAGAGAGAGCAGACCCACTTGCACTCAGTCTGCCTGAGAAGCGAGTGCCACTCACTTTGATCTGCAAATTTTTTGGCTAGTGGGGAGATCCAGTGCAACCTCACAGTTTAATTCCATTTCTGAAAACTTCTCATCTGACCTTTGCTCTATTCTTTGTATATTAACATAGACTATTCAAATGCATAAGGTTATATGCAATTTCTATTCTTCTCTGTGTCTTTAAGGGGTGATTTTCCTGGGTTTGAAGGAGTCTGTGCGGATTGTAGAGGCATCTGTTGTCAAATGCATAAAACTGCGGAGTAACCCACAAATCAGAGTAGAAGTGGTGGTTTTGCACAGTCTGACCAGAGAAAGGAAGACTGACACTCTTAAAAATATTTCTGTTGAAACTTTCTTTTCTATCTCAGAGGAATAAAGCATTTTTCAATGAGGTTGAATTTCCCTTTTCACCATGCCTTCACTGGAGACAGAGCACTCTCTTGGGCTCTAGAGACAAAAGATTAAAAAAATCTTTCATGTCTAATTTCAGCTTAACTTGTTATGACTCCCTGTCTCTGGCTCTATACCAGGATTTCCTTTGCCTTCTGAAGCAAAAGTAAACTCAAGTATTGAACAAAATATTTTTTTTAAAAAGAAAACAATTGAATTTTTCATGTGTAAGTGTACACATTTGGTCCAGAAATTGAAACTTCTTCTATCATCCATAACATCTCCATCAAAAAATCATGCTGAATAAAACTGGAGTCCTTCTCCTTTTGTTGTCCTTACAGTGACTAAATTCAAAACAAGAGACAACTACAGAGACAACTAATAGAGTTATAGCAACAGAAGAGTTAATACTGAAAGTTGATTTTCTAGAAATTTTCTGGGCCTGAGTTCTTATCTCATGCTTAAATATCTTTACAGCACTATTATTTCACAAAGACTAGAAAAGCACTTGCAAATACCAATCCCTATGTCACAGGTAGGCAGATTCTGTACAAGAATGACATGCTGAGACACCCTCTGGTTCACACTGTACAGAGACAGTTATAAAGTCAACCTTCAGATCTAACAATGAGAAAATGGGGACCCAAAACAAGAATAAGAAGATTCAGAATTAAAAAATAAGCTGAGGATACACTGCAGCCTTGATCTACAGCTGATCTCATGCCCTCAACACTGCTGGAAGCTCTGACTGGAGCACAGCAGTCATACATACACCAGTCCCAATTTCATTTACTTTGACTCAATTGCTATCAGAGCCTTAATACAGAGCAAAAACCTTAGGAGCATACAAAAAACAGCTGAGACACCCCACAGTGATGGAGATGTACCCTTATATACACTCAGATGTGGAGGCTGAGCTCCTTCCAGCCATGCTGAGAGCACTCCATGCCCATGGCAGGGATTTAGGCATAAAAGCAACAGACCATAGAGCAACAGATCCGCTGAAGTAGCCAGTGAGATAGGCAATCACCATCAGTCACTGTAGCTGCATTGCTTCCAAGTCTGTTTAAAGGAGGTATAAAAATCATCCTCTATTAATTCATGTTATTCTGGAAGCTGCAAATATTGCTGTTTGTGTTTTGTAAAAATCATAACAATACACTCCTGACATGTATTACCAAAAANAAAAAAGTATCTTTTATATTTTTTTATATTACCTAGGACAAAAAGTATATAGGAAGACGTTTAAAATGCAGACGCAGATGACTGGTGAAACTTGCCATGTTTGTCCTTGCCAGGATGATGCTCCAAATTCCCCAATAAATGTATTTCCTTATGAAGTGTTATTTTTAAATTAGTTTAAAATCCCACCAGTGCTCACTAGACATACATATGCTCACAGACACAGAGGCACATGACATCAGGGAAAGCTCCAGAAAGACTTCCAGTATATTTTTGCTCACAGGATTGTGTAGAAAGCCCAGAGTCCACTTCCAACAGCACTTGTCCAAGTGTGGAGTCCCATTCCCACATCCTTATCCACAAGGTGGCAATTCTGACTTTAATGGGGTATTTAAGTTACTGAGAAATCAAAATTCCAACACCCTCAACATGATTCCTTCCAGGGCAGAAATCTGGTGTTATTCCATAAACCACCTTATTTGTTTAGGTAATAATGGCCCAGAGCCAGGGCCCTAGCACTGCATAGCCCCAAGAGCAAGGGCGTTTCAGGTACTGAATATAGGGATATGGCATTAAAATGTAGTAACTTCTGCTGTGTAATTATAAGCTGCATCATTATGCATGTGCACAGTGGAAGAAGAGGACAAACTGAGGTCACCTAGTAAACTTTGATGCTGGTGTTTCTTCACCTTCCAGTGTCTGACTTTGCAGCTTTAATAATATTCTTGTCATGAAGGGGGTTTGTTTAATATATATATAGATTATGGGTTGCTGTCTATTGGCAGACACCTCCAGTGTTGTCTGACTGCAGTTTAAAACAGCAAAGCTTCCCTATGTTGAAAACACCTACTTTAACTAGGACACTGTTTCATTTCAGGTGTTACTTACACACTGAATAAAACAGAAGCCTAATTTTGATTCTGTGATATACCCAGAGATGACAGCATCATTTAATGTATTCATCAAAAGTTACTAACTTGATCATAATTGAATAGGCAATGTTGCATCTGACCTTTCTTTTGAATTACCATCACAGACTTTTAATGAGTTACTAAAAAGTTGCTGTTATTAACATGAATATTACAGGAATTAAATTGGTCCATTAAAGGGAGTAATCACAATGCTTAAACAAAACTGATACCTGAAAATAGTCTGGTTACGTATCAAGAATGGTCCCTAAAGAAAGACTAGATTGGGACAAATATATTGATTGATAGAAATAATGGTAACAATATCAACAAGAGTTAATCATTTTACTGACAGTCATAGAGACAGTGAATTAAATGGACAGAAATTAAGTGAGGATATGAAGTTACTTTACAACCTGTCCTGCAGCTAATAGACATAAGCTGTTATTTTGCATTTTACAGACTTGGTTTGTTCATGATGTGCAAGTTAGCTGTATGGTACAAGGTATTGACCTGTTACATATGCTGCAAACCTGCAGCTCTTATCATGCGAGATTCTGCAGCCACTTATTAATAATGTCAGATTTGCATGCAAGTTTAGTGAGCAACATAAGGCAACAGATTCCTAAGCCACTGTTAACCTCAACAGTAACAGAACCTTTTTGAAGATACACCCTTTTTATTCTTACTTTAAAATTAGGAGTGATGAAACTCTTCGGTCATTCAGGAGGAAGGAAAGAAACCTCATCTATATTTAAGTCTGTTAATTTCCTATTAATCTTTCTTCAGTGCTTCCAACCACTAGGATCAGTGCTCCAATGGGTCTCAGCATCTGCTATGTATAAATCACATTTTTTCTCACTGGAGAAAAAAATACAGTAGTGGGTCTGGAATGTGTCTGCTTATTGATAGAAGAGGTGCAATACACATAGCATTGATAAATAATTCTCTAACGATCTCCCCTGAAGCACATCTCAGTCCCAAGCTGAAGGGATCATCTCTAACTTCAAGACAAGGGTTTGTACCTTGGGCTTTTCTGCTAACAAAGAGGCTAGTTTTTATGGTGCATAGATTTTTTAATAACAGCCTCCCATTTCTCATGGTCCTGGTAAAGAGTTATTAGATCACTGCCAGTAATGTCTAAGATAGAACAGAGCCCTGACTGCCCCGTGTGGTCCTACAATCTTTTGTCCAATATTCCTCTTGATTTAATATACTAAATGCCATCTTGTAAGCTAAAGTACCGTTTACAGAAATCAATGTATAGTTAAGTTACTAAGCATGTGAAATTGGCTACAAATAGCATAGACACTCTTCCAGTAAGGATTCAGATTTTTTCTACCATGCCATAGTTTCCATCTATTATTGCCATTTCTTAAGCATAATTATATATAGTTGGTCCTAAACCAATCATACAACCTTCTGTAATTCCCTGTTCTCATTTCTTTTTCTGCCCCAACAAGTCTAACTGCCAATAACAGGAAATATCTACCCCATTTACAAAGAGAAAAACATTATATTCAATTCCATAGATATATCAACTTAAATACCATAAATTTTAACACCGTGCATCAGAAAAGACACTTAACTGTGTACTATGCTATCTATGCTGACTCAGTATATGCAATGGCTATGCAATACAAGTCACTAAAGACACCAAAAGCTATTGGAAATGGAGCATATCTGGACCTGTGAAGCATCATGCCAATAGCTATGTATTATCCTCCTTAGTCATCCAGGCTTTTAACTGGCATTTGGCCAAACCCAATAAAATTAATTACCATGAGATGTTTTTTACAAATGGAAATGCTGCAGTTAGATGCAATCTGAGTGCTCCACTTGAGCACTGTGCATCAGGCAAACAAATGACTGCCAATTTTTTTTTTTCCTGTGGAGAAAGCAGCTATTTGCTCGTGCTCACTCCAACAGAGAGTCATAGCTCTGTTCTCTGGATCCACTGTTCCTGAGAGACAGTAACAGAGAGGATAACAAAAAGGACAATTCTCGCAGTGGACTTTCAGTAATATGCGATTTCTCATTGCTTTTTGCAGATCACATTTTTACACACCCTTCATAATGCTACGGTTGCTCAGTTTCATCTAGTCAGGTCCAAGACACAGAGACAAAATTTCCTGTTACAGAGAATTCCACAGGCTCCTTCAACCCAGCATTTACAGAAAAACTTTCTGATATCCTCCGCAACAGCTACCAGTTTTCACATCATAGCTGATCATATGGCTTATGGTCTCACTGCAGCTTGCTTTTGGCAAGTGGCAGGGGGCCACTAGTGTGACACAGGGTTCCTAACAGGGGGAGCAGAAGCACAAGCAAAACTGCTAAGCATCTCCAGCGCCCCCAACCATCACCCGGGGTGGTCTTGCAGCCACTACCACAGCTCATCCCAATCTCACAGCCTGGATTGTGTTGGCACTAAAAAGCACTGCTGATATTTACCCTAGCACTCTGAAATGTTAGTGGCAAAGGATGTGAAATACCAATAAGGAATATGAGTGTTTGCTCACAATGACAAAACCAGGAAGGTTGTTTGATCAGGAGAGTAAATTTGCCTCCTTTTCAGAGGGGAGTATTTTACGTAACACTGAGATGCCATTTTCACTATTCCAGAGACTCTCTTTTTCACCACTACAGACAAAACCTTCAGAGCTGCCAGACAGAGCTATCCCATCTCACAATTCCTACACAACTCCCCTTTACACTACCAAAACTGTATGTACGACAGCAAAGTGGCTGCATCAACTCCGGTATGTTGCCTCACCCTGTGCCTGAATCCAGCCACATGCTTCAGAGCCTCCTGGGTTTGGATTGGGGCTGCCCACTGCTCCCCATGCATATCTACATCTCTCTGGCTTTTGGAGCAGAAGACACTATTTGTTTCTGGAAAGATAGTTGGAAGGGCTGGAACATTAAATTTATCCTGTTCTTTAAATTATTTGAAAATGTTTACTGGAAGGTACCAACAAGGAATTTAATTTTCTCACTTATTTTCCTTAGTCATTTGCCCACATCCTAAGAATCCTGCACTGAGCCCTCCTGGGAATTTTCTCCTGTCAAGACTAGCTCAGAAAACAGTGGCTGGTAAAAGGAAAAAGCCATCACACAAAGTAAATGGCAAATTAATAGCAGTTTTTAGCATAAGAAAAACAACAAAAGGTCCTTCTCCTTGAATGACGGGATTGCATCTGAGAATGTGTATCTGGCTTTACAGAGAGAAAAAATAGTATGGTATTAGGAAGGACATATAGGAAGGCTCTTACAAATGTTTTTACCCAAGATGGACTCTTTCCCTGGGAGTCTTCAAAAAACTTCTTTTTTTTTTTTTTTTGCTCGCCTGCT
>VZRU01007517.1:933860-950117 GCA_013398155.1 Pedionomus torquatus
TCGTGGGAGGTTACAAAAATGTTTTTTTTTTTTTTTTTTGCTCGCCTGCTGCCCCATTTACTATGCTGCTGTACAGGTCACAAGAAGTCAGCTCAAAATGTTCAGATACTATTGAACACATTTTTCAATCACCAGTCTCCAAAGGAGCACAGGCACAGTGCTGCCTTGGCCACCTTCAGACCCGGGGGGGCTCAGACTAGGATCTGTCACTTCTGTGAAGTTTCAAAGGTGTTCCCTTCCTTTACCTACATGGTGCAAGCAAGGTTGCCTGAGCAGATGACTGCACCATTTTGAAGCACTTTTTCCACTGCTGCGGGAATCTCTGCAGTCTGTGAGTACTCAGTCCAGAGTTTTCACCAAAGTCATATGAATTTTGAAACAGAGTGACTCTGCAGCCTTGGCCAAGGATTTCAACTGCATTCCCCAAGCGTTATGCTCACTGTGCTAAAAAGCACCTGCAAAGCATTTCTTGGTGGTATTTACTTTATAAAATTAAAGCACAGGGAGACCAAAAAAATTAGTTCCTTTCTGCTATTCTATAGTTTGTGTAAGCAGTCGATTGTAAATGTCAAATGCCAGTGGTGCATTGGGTAAAAAAGAATCACACTGAAAAATTCTCTCTTGAAGGCCAGAGCCCAAACTCCTTGCCACCCCCAAGACTGCTCTAAATTAACATACAACATCCTGCATTAGGACCATGTGCAATAACACCTAATTTAGCCATCAGAAGTCCAGTAGCATGGGAGTTAAAGAGACTCCCAACACCATGTGTGCAGAGAATCCATCCTATGCTAAGCTTTAGGCTGTGCCTCTCTGTTTCAGACAGCTCTGTCCAGGTTCGAAGGGGTGAACGGGGAATATTGTAAGATCCGAGCTCATTAGAGGAGCAGGTGGGGATGTCTGCAGCTGAATAAGCAGGTTGCTTTGGGAATAACATGAAACAGATGTCCTGTCTTCGCACTCCCTGAACATTTTCTTCAAATAAATTGCAAGTGCAGGGTTTAACAGAGTCTGTCATTTATCTCTTTAGCAACTCCTCTTCTGTTTTCTTCTGCCTGCTTTCTTTCAGGGTAGCAAATCTTTTCTGTAAAAGGGTGACTTCAGAAGCTAGAGAGCAAAAAAATGCTTTTTGATTGAGCAAGGGGAAATTAAGTGCTCCCCGCTAAATGAGTCTACTGAAGTTTTGGGTAGAAAGTACCGGGAGGTGCTCTGCATATGATCCAAGATAGGCATCTATTCAAACAATGTCAAAGCTCATTGAAGAAAACCACATACTAGGATTTACTAAGGGGATATCCCTTCAAGATGTTTTCTCAGCAACATTTAATTTTGAAGCTGGGGAGGAAGCCAGGGTTTTACATACACTTAGTATAGCTTGTGGTTTGTTATATCATCACAACAATGCACTTATTCGTATCAAATGTCTGAAAGATGGAGGAGCATTGGTTCTGATTACATACCCAAGCCCTGGGAAATACGCAGGCACGTCTGGAATCATTCATTGAGAGTCACCAAAAATATGCTCACCAATATGCTTACTAAAAAGGTGCTTTAAGTAAGAGATTACTTAAAGCACACACAAAAGCAAATGAGACTTGATTATTCTTCCCACGCGAAGATTTTGCTTTGAAAGACCAAAGCACCCAGGTCATGTTCTGGGATGTCTCTTTTTTGGAAACACCACCCCAGCCTCTACCAGAAGACATCTATTGGTCATCAGAAAGTCCCTACCACTCACCATCTAGAAGTGTCTCCATAAGGCTCCTTCAGGCAACCAGCTCTGTTTGCCAACATACAAGATTCATACTTGAAAACACATCACACAAGTGATGTACAAGGGTCTAAAACAGGCAACAAATTTCTAAGAGTTATTAACAGAAAAAAATGGGACTTACACATCCATTGTCTTTTCTTATGATTGACAACTCAGTCCACAGTGATGTAGGAATGCCATTTACTGTCTACTCCCTGTTCTGCTGGGACAACCTTTAAAACGTGCAATGCTCTTAATAGCATGCATAACTCAGAACTGTGCAAAAGAAACTTATAAAAGTCTGCACAGAGCATTAGTTCGTGTCTCAAGACAGAGGCAATAATTCACCAACCCGATCAGCTCTACTAGAAGATAATGCAAAACAAATTCCATGGGAGTTTGCAAAAATGTCAGATGACAATAATACCTTAGTGAGGCAGAGCATATTATATGCATCCTGCTCATTAGCTGTAAAGCCTGTCTGCATGACTGTTTTTTCTCATTTGTATTAATCAAACTCCATATTATGAAGAGACCCACTGAGCCCTTTAGTAAATAAAGCATTTAAAAGATGTTATTTAAAAAGGTTTTTTGAAAATTTTCAATTACACATAGATTTGTACACTTGCATTTATTGCTTCTCTTACTGTCAGTCTGTGTCAAGCTAAAGACATAAGAGTCTATTTACACAGATGGACTTTTAAAGCCATTATGGTCATGCTTGCAAGAAAATACCTGTATTATTCTTCCAAAAGGCTATAAGTTTTAAAACTCAAGTTACAGAGCAGCTGTTTGGCATAAGTAGATTTGTCAAACTACTTCACATTAAGTTTATACAGCATCTGAACTTTGATATGCATCCCAGTTCCCAAAACCAGGAACCCAGAAAATCCATGTTCAATGTAGGCCATGAATAGCAACAACAACCTTGAAAAGATGCCTTGTACTGAAGCTCCTCTATGTGCAATAACTCAGTAAGTCTGGAGTCTTAAAAATTTAAGATACAGAAAAGTCCCTTTACAAGTCAGTGAACTCGACTGTCTGTCTACCCATGTATATCCCCTCACACAAACTCAGTGTCGATCTTAAAGAGAGATTCAACTTTTTGCTTCATCCTTTATAAGAAGAGAGTTTTGCTAGTTTGACACCCTCCTCCAATTGATACAATAAATGCAGCCACTGCTAGCTTATGTCCTAGTTTAAACCGTGACATCCCCATTTGCTCCTGCACCAGACAGGTCTTCTCTCTTTCTAGTATCCGTTCTCAATCTATTTATAGACAACAGCATAAAATGTCCAGTCAGCCCAAAAACTGAGACGGAGGCACTGATTTTTGGGCTAAAACCTCTAGTTTTGTGTACAAGTCAGACAAGAATCATTTCCACACACAGAAATCTTCACTCGGCTATCACTAAAAAGAGCAGGATAACAACAGTATGAAATTCACAGCCCTAATAATCTTAGGAAATTTGTGAAATACAACCAACAAATGAGTTTCACTCAGGCACCCACAGACTGTGAAGGTAAAGGTTAAAGCAAGGGCAGCGGACCCAAGCACTAAGTGGATAAAACGGCATCCCCAGCAGTTTTTTTTCCCTCATTCATTATCAGTGCATTTTTAGAGTCACCATATAACCCTGCTCACCCTTCCCCACAGGGATATCTGTATCGAGTTATTTGTCAGCAGAATATTGTCACATTTTACAATATCACCCTTAAATAAGAGAACTCTCAACAACGCAACACTGGAGGTTATTGATTTTGAACCACTGACGCAGCAGACAGCATCCCCCCTCAGCAGGAGAGAAGCCCAAGGTCAAATGCCTTCTTAAAATACACATTTAGCTACCAGGAGTTTCATTAAGTTCAATAAACCATCAGGTATTGACCAGTGGTGCTATTTATAAATAATCAGCCTGTACAGTGCTGAACCCTTTTTTATTTAATGAAATTTGTTTTCTCTTGTCAGCATCAGGTATTTTGAGTTAGCGGAATGCTGTGACCTCTCCCACACTAAAAATGAAACTGCATATAAAGACTGTCATAAAAGCCCAGCAGTAGCAACAGCTCCGGGAAATAGCATATATCTATTTAGGTAATACAAACAAGATGTCAAGTCTTTAAAAGGGTAAGCTGTTAAACCAAGCGCCAAACCATCCATAAATGTTTGCATACCACAGAGCAAGAGATAGCGCTCTCCATCATTCAGCTTCCATAAAATAAATAATATATCATGCGTGCGCAAAATTTGTGTTATTGCAGCAGTGACAACAAGTTACCTTGAATTAAGACATTCAAGAATTACAGATCTTCCTTCTTTGTGCATTTCCTAAAGGAAAAGAATTCCCTAAAGACAATATTTCTTGCACAGGAAACACGATGTCTTGGACCACTGTGTCCCTGGCTGGAGCGTGCTTGCCCGGGCTGAGCTTCAGCAGAGCCACCCAGCTCTGAGGTCCCAGAGTGGTAAAATGTCCCACTGTACTCAAGCCCCCACAATTTCTTATTTCAGGATTGGTCTCTCCTCCTTATCCCTGAATGGGCAGGATCTATCTAGCCTATTTTGTAGGCTAACAAAAACTCATTTTGAATGAATGGTCCTTTATTTCCTTATAGACTTTCCTTATTTCTACTCTTTATGCTTCAGTGGCAGAGGTGGGGATCCTTCTTCCTCCTCCTGCCCCACTGTTGGTTTGATCACCTGGCCTTTAATTCTTCTGCGCCATCCATAAACTGGTGGGGGGGGTGGGGTGGGTGTGGGGCTCCAAGGGAGGAAATCACAACCAAAAAAGTTCAGCAGACATAAGTTTGTAACTTCAGGCCATACTATATTTAGCAGTTCCCTGGTGTGTTGCTATGTTTTTAATTGCTGTTGTCAGAATACATCTAGGAGAAGGAGTTGCTGTTTTACAAAATAAGAAAATAATACCCAGGTGTTAAGTGCATGACTGTCATCCAACCAGTTAATGGGAGCATCAACTGTCAGGGTCAAACACAGCACCTAAACTCTGTTAGTTGCCTATGGCACTGCTCTGCTATGCTTGCCATGGAAGCTGGTTGGTTTTGTTTTCGTGCACACGGGAAAGGGTGCATTTTTGATGTCTGTATACATATTTATACACATTATATTGCATCACAATGTTTGTATTTGCAAGCAAATAGTGCTCAATGAAAAACGTGTGTAATGTATATGGAGGATGGACAGATATGGTTATTACAAGGCAAGATTAAAATTCTTTGGTTGCTCTGTATTGATTTTATTTTTGCAGTATTGTCTGCCTGATCATACATCTTCCCATTTCCACCCTGCTGCTGGGCCGGAGGGGGTGCACAATTCGGCTGAGGCTGCAGAGCATGGCATATATCTGCGTAGCAGAGAAAAATCCACCGGCATCCTTGAGTGGTTACAAATTACAGACCTCTCACTGAGGGACCAGACGGGAGCCAGGATTCAGCTTTTAGCGTGCCAAAGCCAAATACAGCTAAATTACACTCTCATCTGCTTTACCAAACAGTCACTGTGGAAGATGCAGACGCCAGCAGATCCTCTCCCCGTGGCTGGGGCCACCTTGCGCGGCCATCCATACTGCCACATGCACAAAGCATGGAGGGGCCTTGCTGCAGTGGTGAGACCCTATTTGCAGTATGCCATGTTCAGCTCAAAATTAGCATGTACCTCTGCATGTAACATCCAAAATCACCCTGGAAACAAAGATAAGCAGTGCACAATGCAACCCGCATCTCCATGCTCAGCAGCCCCAACTGCTGCAGTGGTGCCTTCTACCTGAACTGGCACAGAAGTCCCTTTCTTTGCAAACCAATAAAATTGATCCCAGAGCATCTCCTGTGTGACCAACCACTTCCCACCCTTCCTTACTGACTAAAAAGCATCCAATTATTTGAAAGTAGGAAGGAAACACACCCACAACACCTTTTCAACCTTGTTAGCATTTGCCAAGCATCATTTCAATCCTAACATTTTAGATGTTTAACAGGTCCATACTGAAAGTCTTTGAACCTTCCAATCAATACAGCTGAGCCACTGCACAAGATTTACCATTGATCCATGTTTCACTTCATTAAACATTAGTTTTACAAGGTTCAAAATGGGTCTGCTGAAAATTGTTTAACAACCCATGGTTGCATCATCAGCTCTAAATGGCCACGCAAGACTGAGCACAGGCAAACCCCCTAGTTATTTATTTCTTGCCCCACAACACTACAAATTTGGCAAACTCGCTTTTAAAAGTTTGTAATGTGTTCAGCACTATTCACTTTAAGCTGTAAGTATGCTGTCAGTACCACTTAATGATAATCTTTTGGGATTCAGACAAGGCGACATCACACCTAGCTGTCCCCAAAGCATACTCACCTGTAGGTACTGCAAAAGCAATGCTGCAAATACAGATTAGTTACACCCCTGAGAAGCTGCTGTCATATCATCTGCGTTGCAGGTGTCTCCCCCATATTAAGGAAGGAAAAGTCAGTACAAAAATGGGAACAGGTTGGTACTAGGGTATGTAGTAGCTCACACATCACACAGAAGCAGGACTGTTCATCTGAGGCAGCAAATGGTTGCAGGATTTATGCATGTGTGTTTCAACTCCTCACAGATGATGCAAGCTTCAAGGCAGTGGCAAAGAGAGACAGCATGAAGGATAAAACCTACATGGTGGGCTCTTGTCTGTTGAAAGCTGTTGCTGCCTGAGCTCTGCTGCCGCTGACCTGCCCACCCTGTAGGCCTCAAGGGGGGACTCTCTTTAAAATGCTTATTTAAATACAGATTTTTTAAAAACATACCAGCTCCTCTAAAGCGGGCAGGCACTATCTGAGCCATACAGATTTGCAGCAATATTATGGTACGCACTCAACCAATTAATAATATATTCTGCTTTTTGGCAGAATTTTGTGTGAAACACAAGAACTTAATCTATTCCTACTACACCAGGACAGGTGAGAGCATTTATCAAGCCCCTAGGTCCACAGGCAACACTTTGCACAGGATAAATTATGATGGCTGGTAGCAAACCATCACTCTCCTATTGTCACTAACAAACACCATTATTTACCTTCTGGACAAGTATAACATTTTAGTGCAAATGGTTTTATGTACTACTATTTCCTCATTTCTATGGCCTTGGGTCACCAGCCTCTATATTTTCACTTCCAGAGCCAACAGCTACTAATGGAGAACAATACTGTACATTCGTTACAGAGGGCAAAAAAAACCTTCCACATCATGATTCCTTCATACTCTGGTTGAAGGTTGGACTTTCTTCTTTATTCTTGTCTCCTGTAATTTATTAAAGCCTCTGCTATGATAAAAATAATAGCAAATCTTGGAGTAGGTAAAAATCTATTTATGCAAACAATTGATACATTGCGCAAACCGTCATATAAGCATTACTATTCTTTAAAAGTAATATTTACTTTATTTGGAAGCATATCAGTTGGCAAGCAACTTTGCCACCTACCACTTGCAGATAAACTGGGGCAGTCAGCCCGAGAGAGGTCTCCTTGCAGCCCATCATCCAGGAGCTGCTTTTGCAAATGGTAATCTGCTCAAGTGGTTTGGAAATAGCTATTTGCTTTAGCTTATGCTGAGAGCTGAAGTGTCAGTCCAGCAAAACAGACCCACCGCAATACCTGAGTGTACTGCTCCTCTCGGCGCATAACTGTGGTCTTCAGAGGAAGCATTCCTGTTTAAGAATTGGGTGTCAGAGAATTAGACCAGGTTTAGAGCCCAGAAATAGCAGCTGTCTTTTTCACAAGGCAAGTAATTAGACACTGCAAAAATCACAGAAAAATGTTAGTTTTACATTGGTATTTCGTACTATAGAGCTGTGACCTGCCTAATACTAAAATCTCCCAGATGCCATTTCTGAGGTGTTACCCTTCAGTAACCTCTCCACCGCCATCAACAAATGGGCATTGCTGTTTTGAGAGGAACCTCTTTTGATTGCCACAAGCTCCGTGGTCAGGAGGGGGACACTTGTATATATCTTCAGATTTGGAGGGTTGCATTGCAAACAGTGATCAAAAACATCCCTGCAATTACATCACAAGGAGTTTCACAGAACCCATTAAAGTGGCATTAGTAAAGGCGTTCAGAAAATTGTCCTGCTTTGTGCATCATTTCTGTTTCCCAGTTCTGCTTTGAGTGGAGAAGCCTGCTCAACAGCAGCAGCTGGGAAAAAGTACCTCTAAATTGCATCGCACAACACAACATTTTTGTTGTCACTATCTGAAGGATAAATGGTATTTCTCTGGCAGACTGAACATTTTACACAAAATAAACAGGTACTCTTACAGGACAAAAGGAGTGGGGAGCCTCTCTGATCACAGAGGCCCAGCAGCCTTTGCCACTTTGCTTGGCAGAGCCATGAAACCAACTCTAGCATCAAGGCAGGAAAGGAGGAGGACTGAAACCAGCTCTTATCTGAAAAGTTTTATTCCTTTGAGCCTCAACAAATTTCTCTTTTAGTGAAGACCATTCTGCACCTGGAAAACTCAAGTTGAAGAGAAGAAGACCAGAAGACAAAGTGGAGAAATCTGTTTGTACAGGTGCTTTGTTTTGCAAACTGAGTTATACCCCTCTCATCAGTGGCAAATGCTCCTGGGCACAGCAGTACTATGGGCAAACCAAATGTCTCCCTCAAACAGATGAAGGCATTTCTTCATGTAAATTAATATTTTGCATTGACAGCAACAGGTACCTATCAGAATTGTTAAAACATAGGACAAAGGTGTTAATAACAATAGTGTTTGGGATCTGCCTTTGTTTTCTGAAATTATTTTGAAGGCCTGGGGAAGAAGTCAGAGTGGACTGGAGGCACCATCTCCCAGCGGAGTTCAAAATGCAGTATTTTTCTGAGCGGTGTTACCAAGGAAAGACCATCAGGCACTCACACATATCCGCCAGAGGTACCACAGAAAATGATGCCAAGTCACACACTAAGATAAACACTACAATAAGGCCAAATCAATTAGGCATGCACTTTAGGCCTGGGTTCCATAAATGCAAAGTAAACCCTGTACAGACTTACCTGTCTCTATCAACAAAGAGATGTCACAGAGCACGTTCGCAGGGTTATCCTTCCGGGCACTAACAAATCCCATCTGACAGATTCCCCTTAACAAGTAGTTTTTAGCAAAGCACCCAATGAATCACAGACCAACATGAAATGAATTTAAATTCTTGTGAGCAGAGGAACACATCTTCCATGCTGGTGCCTTATTCACGTAAAGCTATCCCTGTTGTATCTCCACTCCCTCATGGAATTGTTCTAAGCTACATAAATTAGTTACATGGGAGCAAACAGGAATGAGAGATATCAAATAGAACTAGCAAATTCCCTGAAGTCCTTTGAAAATCTAAACTTCAAAAACGAGGAAAATATATTTTAGAACTCCTTTAAGCTGATTTTTAATCATTATGTATAGATCACTGCACTTCACCCTGTAGATTTTTGGGGGGTTATTTTGTTACAACATGGCTCTATTTTGTTGTAATTCAACTAGAATGGTAGTTTGCCAAGTACCATAACTGCACCCTTTTTATAAATACTTAATTGTTCTACTAAACTTTACTATAGTTAAGACAGCAAGAGCACATGCGAAGTACAAACATTTTTGTTCACAACAATTAGATGTCAACTGTTTATGGACCAAATTTTCCTAGGAGGTACAGAGGGGGCAAATCAACTTACATCTGAGGTATATCAAATAGCATTAGTTCAGGAACTTACCTAGCATATTTATCTTTTATTGGAATAGCTTTGTCACTTCCTTTCAACACGCATTATCATTTTTAGCAGAGTTACAGGTTTACAGTCTCTGGTTCCCTTCCAGCAGCTGCTAATGATGGCGATTTACCAAGTCACAAATGATGGGCTTGTCTTTTCCACCAACTGCGGTAAGCATTGCTTCGAGATAACAACTGTTTAAGGTGTTTTTACCACAAGAAATTCCTTGTGAGGTTAAATTAAATTTTAGACCTTTTTAATTACTAGATTTGAAATTTTCCACATAATTTACCTACTCCTCTAGAAATTGCAACAGACACACTAAAACAAGAATAGAAAATGCATCCTTTTGAGATAATTTTCCAGTCATTTACATCCATGAAACCCCAGTTAACAGGACCATATCCATGAAGCTGCAGCAGAAACATGAAGGGAATTGGGTCCTTTCTTTTAAGTCAATGCCTGTCCAGCTAAAGCAGTGCTACCTTTCTTCGTGGAATTAAATACTGTAGGGATCACGCAGATAGTTGAAAACCGAATAAAAAAATGGGTTTGTGTGCAGTTATACTTCAGCTAAGCATTGCAGTCATATTTTTCCTGTCCTTCTATCATCTTTATTTCTTTGTAAAGAATGAAAACTTACAAGACACTTCTGAACTGAAATCAAGCCAGTGTTATTTTGGATCAGTTATAGAGCACTCTTGTAATAGTGTCCCTTAATTTATCTCATTTTAGCTCCTCATGTTCAGGCCACCAAAATACAGAGCCTAGTAATGTGTAAAATAGGAATAACAAATGTATTTTATAAGCAGTTTAGTCAAAAACCTTTTAGGGAACATATTTAATTACTCCTAGGAAAAACAAAAACAGTCTGCCTAATATTTCCTCCCCATCAAAACAAATAGCATGAGATAATTAGACTGAGTATATTTCCCTCTTGCAATTGATTTATGGATTGTGCAGTTTCTATACTTTCTATGGTGACAGAAAACTAAAATGCAACTAGTATGACTTAACCCACATTCTTTTTATAACTTGCATCCTAAAATGTTTTCCCTGATCTTTGATACCGATGGCTGCTGAGCACACACAGGTAACCATGGGCAGTAAGCAGAGGAACAAGTTATTTATGTAGATGTCATTCTGCCCAAGAAAATGGTCTTTTCCCTCTATGGTGCAAAATGACTGGAAATGTCCAAATTCAAACCCATTTTTTCCCCTTCAGACTCTCAGAGCTCAGCTGGTGAGGGGCCAGGGTTGTGCCCTTGCACACACAAAGTTACAGAGGTATCAACACTTTCCAAATCTTAATGCCAGCCTGGAGAAACACTCACGAAGGGAGGCAGGAGCTGGCCCTGCCCACAGCACAGCCCAGGCGCCATGTCCTTCATGCCTGCCTTGGAGGGGGCAGGGAGGTACTTCAGCCCTCCCAGAACATGCAGGGCTTCTTGTGGGATCCATCTACCCTTATGGAGCAAATTTAGGAGGAATTTTTAAGATATATTTCACTCACACTGGGTGTGAGTGCCCAATTGGCATTGGCTGTGTTGTGAGGGGAGGTGGGGGCTGCCTCTGGGCAGCTTGTTCCAGCCACCCCAGCCCAGTGGGCATCCCAGTCCCTCGGCCTCCCCAGAAGCACCTCAGGGGAAACAGCTTTAAAAACACACAAAATGGCACCTGGCAGCGAGGCGTGAGGGAAAAAAAGGTGAGAAACAGCCCTGTGAGACTGGAGGGGAGAGAGGACCCAGCCCCTCAGTCTCTTTGTCAGCAGCCCAGAACCAAAACGGAGGAGGAAGTTTTAAACCACACATTAGTGTCACTGAAGGATGCTGAGCATCAATTATTTCATCAAGATCAAAGATAAGCCCTTATCTGTGCTAGTCTCAGCGCCACTCAGTAGCAGACCAGATCAACGTCTGAATGTTATCAAAAAGCCATCTTCTCCCCATTGTTCCTTCTTCCTGCTAAGGCAGGGATGCAAGCAGGGAAAAAGTCAAGTATACAGTCACATGGATCTTTCATCTGAGAAAAAGAAGAGCTTCAAAGAGCTGAATGAAACTACTCAGATAGTCTGAAGTAGCTACTTTTTTTTTTTTTTTTTTTTTTTTNGAAGCAACTGCTCTATTTTTTTTTTTTAATCTGAAAAATTCTCCAAAATTACTTTAGAGCAGCACGTTTATTGCAAACTGCTGGCACATACTTGCCTTTACATTAATCTCAATTTTTCCATTAAGGAAACATTTTGCAAACATTTTGCTAGACACAGTTAAGATATTGCTTAACATAAGACCATACGGATTATGGGTGTAATATGCAAATATTCCTGTAGTTCCCATTCTGTCACAGTACCAACACAACCTTTGTCACCGCAGTATTATAGGGCTTATAAAATAGGGCTGCTGAGGGAGGCTGACCCTCCGCCTCTCCCTAGCACTAGTGAAACATCTGCAGTGCCGGGTCCACTTTGGGCATGGACATCCTGGAATGAGTCCATGGAGGCAATCAGGATGGCTGGAGGCTGGAGCACGAGGCACATGCCCCTCCTCAGAGATGCTCAGTGAAAGGATAAGGCACAAATGGGAACACAGGAAATTCTGGGCAGGTATCAGCAAAACTTTTTTGAACACAGATCAACACTGCAGTTGGTTAGGGGTAACTAACACACAGGGATGAACCCTGCACACCTGGTGTGGTCTGGCCCAAGAGTCTGGTCCACACACAGCTCCTTGTGGGCCCTCAGCTGCTGGCACATGCCGCAGCCAACCGCGACAACTTCCCCTGCAGGTGATTGCAGGCCACTCCTATCCTGTTTACTTGTTATGAATTGTTTCAGCATGTTTTCCAAATCCTGATTAAATTGTAGTAACAGCTCCTCTGTTTACAAGTGGCTTGTTAAGGTCCTCATGTGCCTGACCCCTTTCCTCCACTGTCACGTGCAGTCAGACCCGGACATGTAATCACCAGGCAGACCAGCTCTGGCAGACAGCTTAATTACAGCCACGTGCTATTGGGGTCAACATAGAATTTAGAGACTGAACTCCAGGTAACATCCAGCATAATTTATGAGTACAGAAATATACTGGTGTCTTTCTGCCTTTTCTCCCTCTCTGTCTAGTTATATGTATGGCTGCAAAACACACGTGATGCATCAAGCCCAAACAGCCCTTTCCAAGCAGGAGAAGGATAATGGCTCTGCTTTGCCACATCAAGACTTCAGTCTAGGGACAAGGCTCCCCCTATGGGACACAGCTAGGGTCCACCTAAACTATGGGGACTTGCTGGCCCTTCTTGATGACACCTCTGGATACAGAGTGGGTATTTTCCTGTACAGAAACAGACAGTAACGTGCTAATTATGTAGCTTCACTCTTCTAGTGAGGCCATATCAGAGTACAATTCTTTCAATATCTATTTCATTTTCCCTCTAATGTTATTAGTGGGGTTTATGGAGAAAAGGTTTATTCATTCATCATTACTTTACCTTTTCTGCCCTCTTTTAAAGTTACTAACAAAATCATTACGATTAACATTTCAATAACAATTTCTAGCTAAAATTAATCTCTGGGAAGCAAAATCTTTTCTTTTGTTTAACATGTACATGGCTTATTTATTGTGATTAAATTAAGAAGCTTGGAATCCTTTTAGCTACCGATTACCTCATCTGGACTTGAGGTGCTCTGCCTGTCTGTGGGAGGGAGCAGACAATCCCAAAGAAGTTTGTTTTACTTTGAAATCACTCATACAGATTCCACTGACTTCCAGGATCCAAATACACTACCAACATTTTTGCTTTTGATTTTACTTTGGGTTTTCCCTTTAACTGCTTGGTACCAGATCAGTACCCTGATGAGGAAGGCTGGGGAACTGTGCCGAGTGCCTTACCATGAGAAAGACACTGCCCTTTGGGCATTATAGCAGAGGACAGACTATGCTCAGAAGAGTGCAAGATTGCATCTGCAGCTCACTCTAACTGCACTATACACCTGACCATAAGCTAACCTAAGTCCTGTTTTGGTGACCTTCAGATAAAGCCTGGTGTGTGCATGTGTGTTACCTGCATGCAGACCCATAGACTATGTGTGAGCACCTGGGCAAAAGGCAGGCTGCACCATGCTACATATTGATCCTAACAACTAGAAACTAATAATATGCTATTCTCTTACCATACTGCATGTGAGTTCAGTAGCAGATTTTAATTCGTGTCTCATTATGAAAGGCTCGATGCTTATGATGTGCTTTTTAAATTATTATTTTAAAGTGCTTTCAGCATTAAAAGGCATCTAACATATGCTCTCCTTCCAGCCTTAAAGACCTGTTGGCCATTTAAGGCTGCTGGGAGTCCTGCCAGTGAGGCGCAGTGCCCTGGTGCAGAAGGGTGACATTGTGCAACCAACAGACTAATGTTCCTCCAGGGAGCTGATGGATGGGGGTGCAGGGACACAGCTAAGCAAGGACAGAGGCATCCTGTTTCTGCAAGACAGAAACCAAAACATAAAATCTGGGATTTAGAAGTCCTCATGCTATCTGTGATATCTTGTTCCCTTGGAGAGAAGATTTCTTCCTGTACTGTAGAAGATTTGTCTTTCTACATGGCACCGTTCAGAGCAGAAGGCCTCCAAGACACATTTTTTGCAGTTGCACACGTTCAAAGTTTGATGTAGAAGAAAGCAAAACCAGAGTGATCACCAGGACCTGTTACACAACAGTTAGAAGAGGACATCAACCCCAGCCAATACCTCCTGCATCTCTTCATCCACTTTCTACAAACTTGGCTGTACATCCTTATAAGTTCATTGTTGTTCTTTTCTATTAGGCCGTGTGACCACCTTGCCTGAACACCTAGTCCTGCCACCCAAGCGGAAAAGGTGATTAACCAAATCTGAGAACAATTCGCTTCTGGCATTCAGTATCACAACTTCTTCCCTGCCATGTTGGTTTTTATTTGTCCATGGCTACAAATGCTAATATCCAGCAAAGCCACTCCGAGACACCACTTGTGTGCTGAAGGAGAAAATCATAGGAGGAAAATAAAATCTGCAGCCAACATTGGGTATGCTACTGGCAGCATAAAGTGAGTGTCCAAGTGACACATCTAAGACCCAAAATACCCATTGCAAAACTCCAGAATCTTTAGTGAGAAGCCAAAGGGATGCTGCAAAATAGCCATGACAACAGGCTTAAAAAGAGGAAGTGTAAAAAAGAGGAAGTGTAAAAGTCCCAACAGAAAGGAAAGAATACATTGCATTAACATCAATGTAAGGTGAGAACATTCAAGAATGCTTGTAAAGAAGGCTTTAAAATAAGTTTCATAATTGTCTGTGAAGGAAAGGTCTTATTCAAGACATCATTCATCTTGCACTTAATTGTAACCACATGTTGGGGTTCCAGCCTGAAGCAGGGCTTAATTCTCGTATTATTTCACACAATTAGAACTAAGGGGTTTTTTCCCTAGGATATGTAGTGTTATTGTGAAGCCCATCCAGACATGCTATTTCATAATTAATACTAAATAAAAAGTGCATTCTCTCCTTTGTCTAAATAGTTTGCTTTGGCTCAGCTAGGAACACCAATTAGCAAGACAGCCTCTCTGAACCTATTTGATCTGCTACAAAGTTTCCTGCTGTGTATCAGAAGAACAAACCCGATTTCACACAATCCATGGGGTTTATGTTGGCTGAATGTGTTATAATTAAAATGATCTTTTTTTCTTTTCTCCTCTCCCCCNTTTTTTGTGGGAAGGCACACACATACCTAATTTAGCAGTTTTGTTGATTTATACTTCAGCTTTTTACTGGCTCCCTTTGTGGCGTTTACTGTTTGTAGTTAGGTGCAGAAATTGGGACCTGTTATCATTTGTGTTACAAGTCTGTTTTATTAGCAAGAGTAGAGGAACAGTTCCCATGGAAACGTTTCCGTGTTTCATGGCGTGCTTTTCCTGGGATTTTCAAGGTTGTGTAGGGTGGGCTCTGGGGTGTTCTGCGGCTTTCTAAATGAGCGCATGCAGCAGTCTGTGAACACTTCCCTTTCAGGAAGGGGAGAAAAAGAACGTATTTTTAGATTGTTTATTTCCTTTTTTACAAGGTCTAATGCCTGTGAAAACAGAGTAGCTCAACAGCCCCGTGCCACAGATTGATATTCCGATTCCCACCACACTGTGAACAAACTGGATCCTATTTTGAAAGGCCACCTCAAAACTCGAATGTTTTCTTTCCTTCTCTGACCTTTATGCTTAAGCCATGAGTGATGCTACAGTTTAACAGGGATCAGGCGCACTTGCCTGAGCCAAGATGTCCTTGTGTCACTAGGGATTTTCAAAGCTGCTTGAAAAATCATGGTATCAAAACCCCTCCTGCTCCGCAGCTGAAGTGTTCAGGTCTAGGTAGCGCCACTGCCCATGGGCCAACCCTGTCCCCTGACATTGATCAAGAGGAATGTTAAAAAAATATAAAATAAAATCACATGTGAAAACATTAAACCACCTCCTCTCACACAGCCTTTTTCTCCAGCCTCTATGATTGCCACATGCACAGGTGAGTTGCAGAGCAAATGGATTGTCCCACTAGTCACATAAACACTGCAGAAAATACACCTGCAGCTTGGATTCTGGCAGGACAGGTCCCCACACCTCTTCCCTTCATCCTTTTTCTTTCCAGAGTCTGGGAATGTATTCCCTAGGCTATTTTTTCCTTTACTTTTTCATCTGAAGACTCGTAAATAAATTATTTTAAAATTTCCTTCAATATATTTGGGGGAAGGGGGC
>VZRU01007517.1:950656-971347 GCA_013398155.1 Pedionomus torquatus
GTGTTATATATCTGACAGCTGCATTTGCTAGTCCATTCTGCAGGAATTCAAAATAAAAGACAGTCCCACCAAGACTTTTTCCACCCTGAAAGTAGGAAAAATAGCAGCTGAGCCACTTTCTTCTGTATCAAACTGGTAAGATCAGCATAAAGAATTCACACTACCCTGGGACTTACTTCAAAAACGTATAGAGAATTAAATGAATCAGTGCCCCAGCAAGAGTGGCATCTGTTGGGCTTGTACAGAAAGCCTGTGGGGCATCTGGTGTTTGAGAGCTTTGGGCAGCACAAAAGAGTGCAGGCCCAGGGGGGGCTGTCCCCACACCAGAGGCTGTTTGGGCTGGCTGTGCTCAAAATGTTAAAAAGGGCACACTGGCTTCATGCCATGTTCATAAACATGTCCATCAACTGCAACCTTTGGGGAACGGGCTCTTGTGAAACCATTCACTTGCTGAAAAAACAAACTGCCATTCTTCACCTTCTAACCCTTCAGCAAAGCGGGCTTTTCTCCTCTCCAGAATGTAAAATCCACTCACATCCGCTATGCAAGCACTATTTAAAATTCACTCACATAGTGGATTTTATAGCTCATTCACACTCAGCTCAGAAGCTGAGAATGGCCCTGTAACAACATTGTGCGAATTTTTTTACTGCAGCAGATTCGTGCTAAAAAACAACTAAATGAGGAGTCCATGAGGTTTGGCATGATTATATTTTACTGAAAAACACTTAACCATGTGGGCAGAGAACAAGACAGATGAGGTGAAGGTCTGTAACTATTACACCGATTTTTATTCATTAGCAGAGACATATCAGCAGGCTATGGGACCCCTCCAGAACACTGACCCTCTTCACACTCTGCTCACTTTCTCCACTTCGTAACCTGTATTCTTAGGAGCTCCCACAAGATTGATCAGTTCAAGATGTTGATTGTACTAAGCATTTAATGGAAAATTTAATGCTAAGTACTAAGTATTTAACGGAAATATGNAATTTAATGCTAAGTACTAAGTATTTAATGGAAATATGAAAACATAAATATATGTTATGTATATATAAAATATAAATATAAAAATATAAAACTTAATACTAGGTATCTAATGGAAAATTTAATGCAAGTTTCCTGCTCGCTGGCACAAGCAGCCCTTTCGCTGCACTTTCCCCCAACATGCACAGCCCATGGTGCGACAAGGAAACTTGGTCCATGGGGCAGAGATGCAGGAGGCCACACACACACAGTGGGATACAACCAGCCTCCCCCTGTTGCCACCAACCTGCCTGCATCTCTTCCCTGAGGGAAACAGCTCCACGAGCTCCACATCACCCCATCCTGTGCAAGCAGCAGGGAGGAAGGACCCTGTGGGAGTGCCCTAGGGCAGCACAGCTGGGGACTTAAAACATCACACCTGGGGCACACAGCTGGTGGCAATCTGGAGCTGCACACAGCACCTGCTGTCCATATATACTACATACAGTAGCTAACCCAAATAGCATGAAAGATATAAGCAAGTCCACGCCTCTGAGACTTTTTAAGATGCCTGGAGAGCAAGTGAACAAAACCCACAATGTGGGTATAATTTCTCAACCAAGCAGGAAACGTTTTGAACTGCTCCTTCCAAGCAAGGAAGGAGCAGTTACCCGTGAGCCCAAACACCTTGCAGTTTTGGTCATTAAAGGACAGCAACACCAGTCAGATTCTATAATTTATTACCATTGCTAAGATGAACACAGATACTTGATACCCAATCTTATGCAGAACTGTAAAAAAATAGTTTTAATACAGTATCAAAATTTACACAAGTGTTGTGTCAAAAGACCAGTGTCCCTCAAATTAGCCCCTGCACATACATACTGCAGGCACAAGTACATGTTTTACACCTCTTCATACATATATATAGATATATAGGAATACAACAATTTAAGTTTAACTATGCAAACAATATGTATGGGAGAAAACAACATGTAAAGATAACAGACAACACAACTGTTTGGTCAGGGTTATATATAAGAAATTACGCAAGAGTGCAATCTTTCAAAATAGACGGCCAGATTCTGCATTTGCAACTCCAGGAGAACAGGAGTTTTGCCTGAGAAAGCAATGCTAGATCAGAAGCCTTATGTCAAATGGTACCAAGTAAAAATAACAACAGAAACCATTATAATTACTGCTGAAAATTAACACACTTTTTCTGAAGACAGTTAGCAGATTTACATCATACTCATATATAACAAAAGATTGTACAGCAACTGAGCTACATTCCACTGCAAATAGGCCACAAATACAGCACGTTGCAAGCTCAGAGAAAACAGAGGTTCTGACTTTGGCTCAAATCTTAGTAACCAAGAAGAAACCAGAAACCCAGGAATTGTTGCATTCCTATTTTTTTTTTAAAAACTTTTATTAGTCTTTTTGACGCTCAGCTATGGTAAAAAGTTAAGCAACAGCATTCAGTCACAAGCCTGTTGCACATTCATACATGAAACTATCATTGCTTTTAGATATACACAAAATACCTATCATTGCAATTCAATACACACAACTAGTATCATACATATAGATAAAAATAAACTAAGCACATCTAGGGCGCCGTCTGGTCAAATCTCAGGCAAGCTGAATGACACCTTTCTGCCTTATAATAATGAAAGACATGCTCTGAGTATAATAAACTCTTCTTCTTTGAAAGAACGCAAGAGTGGCAAGAAAAGCTTTTTTTATAATGCAGTGCAATCTTTTCAATCCTTGTAGACTTCCATTAAATAAACCAACACATCTTTAAATTAAACAGTAGAAATTAGTGTCTTGTCAACTAGAAAATACTTTCCAAAAAAAACCTCTGACAGAAATTCTGATTTAAGATCTGTAATAGTGATGCCTAAGTATTCTGTTCATTAAAGGACTGCGAACATCGTACATGTCTTCAGATGTGCATCAAAGTGAACCAAAAAGAAAGCTATCTTTACTTTCATTTAGAAAGAAATTGTGTTTCACTACAAGTCCTGTAGTTATGCTACACTACTGGCTGGTTAGGAGACTTTATGGTCATTTAGCACCTCCAAAGGCAGGTATTCTACCAAAGCAAAAAAAAAAAAAAAAAANNNNAAAAAAAAATCATCTGGAATTGCCTAAGCACCATTAACCAATATTTTACAGACTGAAGTGTGAGTTACTAAGAAGTGACCTTCTCAAAATGGTGGAGACCAAAGGCACAGCTTATCAATGTCTCTCCAGTCTGGTGAAAAACCTCTGTTAAATCCAGTGGCAAAATCTGTTCAGACTTTAACAAGAGATTCACTGCAACTAACCAAAATAAAACTTAGTTCATGTAACTCCTGCAGAATCCCAATTATTTTTTAGTTAGGATGCAAATACCTCAGTGCTAAATGTGGTGTGCTGAAGTGTCGATGCAGCAGCAGCATTTCACTAGCCAGTATACTGGAACAGCAGTATTGGGGAATGCTGACAACATGGCCCCTCTGAAAGCCCTCTGTGCAGAATCTTAACACAGTCTCGCGTAATGCATAGACACCCCATTGTCAGCTGGGAAGTCGCTGTGGACACAGTCAGTTCTTTCTCTCTCATCAGCAGTTCAAACTCTTTCTTTCAGAGAGAGGACTTGCTCAGGGCCTGTTACATAGGTCCTTTATACTGATTTCCTGACAAATGTTGTCTAATTCCAGGGCACGACCCTGCAGCATCTCCAAGTTTCCTCCACACAACCTAGAGGAAGGGATGGAAAGAGATCTCATTATCACCAGTGAAAGTATACTGACGCTCATTAGACATGCATCTGGAAATGCCACACGTTCATTAGGCAGACCATGCAGCACAGGTAAGGACAGAGGGGAGGGACACACAACAGCAGAATACTTCTCAAGGGATACAACATTCCTTCTGAACACAGAAAGCACATGCTTCTAGGAAAAAATGATTAAAAACATAGACAAATGAACTAGCACAAGCACCACCAGGATATTTTGTGCTCCAGATACAAGACTGAGGGCATTTACAAGCCTCAACTGAAACTTTGTTCAACTACTTCCCAAACCGCATCTCTTGCAAAAAGCAATTCAGAAGCACGAAGCTCAATCTAGAGGACTCTAAACATTTCTAGTTTAAACAGCACAGGGCAGTTCTCCCATTTCTCAAAGAATGTACTTGTTCTCTTAAAGTCAAGCAAGACATTAAAAGTGTTAGTTTTATTTCATTTGTTCTTCCTTGAAATCAGAGGAACTGTGCACGTAATCACTGTTCTATACACACTTCTGTGTTTTGTCAAACCAGAGTGAAATCTACAATGCAGCAGAAGTTAGCAGGTTTTTTCTTAGCGTAGACTATACTTTATAAAGGTTTCCTTCCTCATACTCACATCTACTCCCATTCATGATTGCGTAACATCCATGTTACAATTATGGAATTAAAAATGCAGAGAAGATATAACAAAAAAAAATTTAGGAAACTATTTTAAATTATTTCTAAAAAGATTGACAGATTATAAGCAGGAGGATCAGTTGCTTGTGTCGCATCACCAGGCATCTCTTCCAGGGCCCACCAGAAACCAGTGGTGACTACCAGCATACTGTGTATTGCAATTTAAGATTATTTCTGTTTAAGAATAATCAACTAGCAACCAACTAAAGTATAACTGCTATTAAACCACTCATTAATGTCTGCAGCGATACCAATATGACAGTTGAGAAAAGCAAAATCTGTTTTTCATTGTTGTTATTTATTATTTGTAGTTTTACACTGCCTAAAGCCCATGAGCAAGCAGAAATTGCATTTGCTGTAACTGAATAAACATAAAGCGGCTAACACGCTGAAAAGACACAACCAGCCATGGTTCCTACAGCTGATGAGCAAAGGCAGAACAATGCCAAGGTCATACTACTGTTCTGTTCAAAAGACGGGAAAATAACCCAGTTCCTCTCAGCCTTTACTGAAGAAAACCTGAGTATAAACATGAAAAAGAGAAACACTCCATGACTGGAAGCAATAAGACTCCAGTCTTACTACACAGGACCAAGCAAAGTCCTTTAAAGGTGACTGTCTTTAATACTAACCCAAATCCTGCAAACTTTTCATGTAACCAGAATCTTGCAGCCTGAAATCAGAAGTTACTATTATAAAAATACATGTGTTTGCTGTATTATGAAACACTGTGCCATGGTGAAAGGATGAAAAGTGGCTGAAATTTCCTGAAACAGCTGTCTGTGGCTAAGCCATCAGAAATGGCAGAGGGCTGGATGCGATGAGACAAGCATTTCTTTCCAACATTTGATTACTGATTTTCCTAACTTGGTATCAAAAAGAGAAGTGTCTTGAATAGCTTTTGTGAGAAGGCACATTGTACCTACATATGGCTTTCAACAACTTTTCTGGTCAATAAACATTAAACAATATTTACCAAGCAGCTAATGCTGACACAATAATAAACTAAAAGGTGGTACTTCCCAAAGTCCTTTATTTCCAGCTGAAAAAATGACCCTTGATTGCTAGCAATGGACAAACACATAGAAGACAGCACTGGAAAGCTAATATCCTAAGCAGAATTGACAAGGTGGGGTCAAAAGGAATGGTCTGCCATTTTCACGGGAAGGAAATAGAGAAATCTTTACCAGTTTTACTTTTGCTTGTGCACACAGTGCAAAACATATCTGGGTCTAAAAGGCATCACCGTATTTTGATTTTCAGGAACTCGGAATGATATAGCTAAATTTCTGCAGATTTATCACCAAACTCTCCTTTTGTGCTGCCATGTGTACAGCCCTTAGCATAGTCATCATAGCAATACATATTGCTGCCTTCTGCACACAGAGTTATTTGGCCCTCTGTAGTGTATATGCATTTTGGATTTGCATATAGGGTTGTTTTCTTCTCTGCTCACTAGTTCCACGCTGACTTGTCACAAGCAGCACTAATGGCAGTACTTTGCCTTTACAAAGACTCTAAAGAAAATGTAACATTTGAGCATTCCTGAATGGGTTTTAAATAGTTATGACAGTAAAAAGCCCAGTACCAAAAACCTCACTCAAAATTTCAGCAGAAACCTTGACTGAATAAAGGACAGCTCTGAGGTTGGTTATATTCACGGTGAATTACTTCTAGCTTACTCCCAACAAGTAAAGTGTGAAAGGACAGAGAAATCTTCCCTCTGGAAGCCAGGCAGAAACCTGCACCCTAATGGTAGATGACAGCAGCTCCATCCCCTGCTGGCTGTGGCAGCATTCAAAGCCCATGGTACTCCACGTGCAGCACAAAATACTCATGGAGGCGTCTGGGCTCCCTGATCCCTCTTGCCCAGCCACCCCACCAATCCCATCCAGCATCTTCCTGTTGGCTTCCAGGCTCTCAGCCCAAATGAGTGTGCTGCACCCCTGCAAACAAAACTTACCAGTAGCCTGTGGAAAATCATGAGGAACAGCCCTCCAGACTTAATCCGGAGAATTCCTGTACTTTGAAATTACCTCCACACTCACAAACTACCTCTAAATCTGCTGCTACATATTGCTTTGTTCTCCTAAGACAATGCAAGTATATAAATACAAAGCAAATCCATTTGCAAATACATTGTTGATGAAGTGGTACCAATACTATACGCACACCCTGAGAAGAGAATTCCCACACCCATTATCTTAATAAAACATAAACATGCTCATATAACGCCATGAAGTTCCTACAACATGAATTATACATCCAAAAAATGCATTTCGGTACCAATCAAGACTATGCACCAAAGTTATAGAGCCAAAAATGAAACTTGTCATCATTCCACTGTTTTCAAAGGCAAACGGTGCTGTGGCAAATGTTTCATGTAAAACACCCACAATGCATAAAGGTGGAGCAAAACAGTGTGCTACAAGCTGGAAGGAACTGCAATGAGAATGCAAAAGAAAAGAAAAGTTAGAATTACTTTACCACAAATCCACTGTACTTTTAACATGGACTAGATGGATATATGAAAAAGTAAAACCAGAAAGGAAATAACCAACTACTTTAAAAATATAATAATATATCAATAGTCAAATCAGGAATAGATTATAAACATCAGAAGAAAAGGTACTATTTCAATGCCAGCAGCAGAACTTTGAATGGCTGGGGGACAAAGAGACAAAGCAGAACACAAGTATATATTTGGGATTTACAAAAATGGGTTTATAATGTCAAATTTAGTATATTAGCATTTTAGAAGTGGCATAATTTACACCACGAGAACTTTTATGGACTACTGTTAAATATGTATTAGTTAGAAACTGCTTTTTTGTCCATAAATTGTAAAGGAATAGTGTAGACAGGAAAAATATATAGGTGCCATTGTACAGATGGGGAAACTGAGGTTGCCAAACTTTATCATACTTGCCAAATTTTATCCTTAAGAACAAATTCAGTTCAGCTGAGTCATATAGTACTTTACTGCAGAAATATTATCACACATAGATTTTTCTGATCAATACTAACCAACATGTTAAACTTACGGCATTCCTAATAGAACAGTAATTGCATTACAGAAACAGTAATTGACTTAATTTCCATATAAAATCTTCAAGGGCATATTGTCAGCATTTAAAAAAAACGTGCTTTGCATCTTCAGGTGTTTCCAGGATCAACCGAGGATATAACATTAAACACCTTAAACTTATACTGTGCATTTATCGAGCCCCATTTTTTTCTGTCTCACTGAGGTAGTGGTAAGAGTCTTAAGAGTTTTTAACAGCGTGCTGGTTTATGTTTTCCTCAACTTCCATGACAGATGTAAGTTAAAAAAAAAGAAAGAAAAAGGAAATATTTTATAAATCTGTTTTGCAGCCACAAATAATAGCAGTAGTATAGTTAAGCTTTCATGAGTCTTTCTTGAGTATTGGCACACATATATAACTGACCAATTGCACTTAAAGATAATTGGGCTGATTACAGTGCTCTGGATTTCAGGGCAGGAGGGATCATTAAATCTTCTTGCCTGACCTCCTGGGTACCACAGAACACTTTTCTGCAGCAACTCCTACACTTAGCCTCAGATTTTGCCTTCAGTTAAAGCATACCTCACTTTAATTTGTAGATGGCACAGTGGAATTTCCAGTAGGTGAAACTGAACTCAGGACAGGAAAGCCCAATGCAAGTTTCACAGGTGAGCCCGGGCCCTTGATTATTCTGGCAGTCAGACTGGGTAACAATCATCACTCCAGAAATAACTCACCCACACCCTGCAAAGCAAACCTATGTGGAATAGGCACAGCTCCATGCACAAGCATGCAGTTTGGTCATATGCAACTTGCAAAAAGAAGCAAACATCTCCTGCCATATGAAATAACTACTTCCATATCCCTAGCGATACCACTTACACATAGGGAACAATCCCACAATACTGGCAGGGTGAGGAGGACCACCAAGTTCCAGGCATGGGGATACACACGGCAATTTCTTCTTTCAGCCATCCCGCGCGCACCTTTCTCAGACCAGCTGCAAGGCAAAGCTTTTCTCTCCCTTTCACCAGTGTCTTCACTGGGGGGAGATTCATAGGCAAATTTTTTTTTACGTCTACTCTTTATCCAGGAAAAACACATGGCTATTTTTAGTAATGATCTCCCTCTGTTTTCTTGTGGATCTGTCCCTTTAAAATACATTGCTTGCTGTGCAGAAGGGGATTGTACTAATGCTGAGGTTTTGTAACAAAGGTGTTTTTTTCAGGAAAACCAAATTGCCAAATTTGTAAGGGAAAGCAGGCTCCTTGCCTTGCCTCGTTCTTCCTCCTGCATCTGATTCTGCTAAGTGATGCACGAGGGAGCTCTGCATTTCCCAGCAAGGCAGGATCAAACCCATATGCTTCACTCTGGGAAACAGCAGGGTCTCCTCCCTGGCTGGTGATGGGGAAGGCTGGGCAGTCTGTTTAGCTGACAGCTCACTTTCCATTTTGAATAGAACAGTATCATTTATATCTATTTCTGCCTGCTGCAATATCACCTAGTAAAACTAAAAGCTGAGCTTTCACATCATATTGAACTAAATTCTGTGCATTTCATATCAATCCATTTCAGCAACCAAGGTATCAGCCATTGTTCAAATATTTCACTTACACCAACCAGCTATTACAGGTTGTCAAAAACATGTTGTTAAATGTTCCATTCAGAGAAGTGGTGTTGCCAATGGGTGTTTTAAGAGAACTACAGAAGGGGACTTTTTTCCTGACAATTATGCATGATCTCTTGACAAAAATATAGAATCACAGGATCTTCAGGATTGGAAAGGACCTCTGAGATCATTGAGTCCAACCATACACACACAAAAGAAACCCTACATCTTGGCCACTAGAGCATGTCCTGAAGCGCCACATCTACATGTTTCTTAAATACCTCAAGGGATGGCGACTCAATCACCTCCCTGGGCAGGCTGACCACTCTTTCAGTAAAGTAATTCTTCCTAATATCTAATGTAACCTCCCCTGTCATGACTTCAGACCATTTCCTCTGGTCCTGTCATTATTCACTTGGGAGAAGAAGCCAGCACCCACCTCTCCACAATCTCCTTTCAGGTAACTGTAGAGGGCAATGAGGTCTCCCCTCAGCCTCCTCTTCTCCAAGCTAAACATGCCCAGTTCCCTCAGCCTCTCCTCACAGGACTTGTTCTCTAGGCCCCTCACCAGCTTGGTAACTCTCCTCTGGACACACTCCAGCACCTCAGTGTCCTTCTTGTAGTGAGGGGCCCAGAACGGAACAGGTGAGGCCTCACCCGTGCTGAGTACAGAGGCACCATCACTTCCCTCCTCCTGCTGGCCACGCTATTCCTGATCCAGGCCAGGATGCTGTTGGTCTTCTTGGCCACCTGGGCACGCTGCTGGCTGATGTTAAGCTGGCTGCCCACCAACACTCCCAGGGAGCTAACTAATTGGCTTAGCTTTATTTTCTAGGCACCAGTTGGTGAAATATATGGAAGATGCGCACAGGACCTTGAGTACAGTTGAACTGGGCTATCCTAAGCAGCCAGGAAGAGTGGTTCATCGTACCTCTCCTGTGCGAGTGGGAGACTAGCACGCTCATAGGCAGTGCTACTGGTGGGGACCATTAGAGAGGGGCCCTGCAATTGTGTGCATGCAGAGAGGGGCTCAAGCACTCTGCTGCTCCTTCCCCCATTCTGAAGCCAGAAAACAAGGCAAGATGCCTGCGGTGAAGCCCCACACCAGGTTTTGTATTACAGGAAGGGATCTGATTGCTGCAATTTGTGCACAGTTCACTTGCATAAACCTATTTCCTCAGGCTTCCCAGAGGAGAAGTCAATGTCACCCAGCCATGTGGAAGATAATCACTCTGCTCATAAACTCAGACGTCCAGGCAAGTCAACAGCACTACTGAGCTCTTACTGTGCGTCTCCACAAAGCTTAAAAACAGAGCAAATGTCTACACAAGTCCCTTCCAGCTCTTCCCTGAGGGAGTGCAGAAGTACCTCTTCCAAATAACAAGTATGTCCCTGCAACATCTGTATATGTGGAAATAACATCCATTTAACCAAAGGAATATTAAAGCAGTTTAGCTAGCGAGTGAAGTACAGGAGAGAAGACATGCACAAAATACCAGAAAATAATCATGTCAGAACCAGCATTAGGCGGCAGAAATACAAAGTCCATTCTCTCTGCTCAGCTCACTATCAGTTTTTAATTGTCTCCAGAGGAGCATGGACATGGCTGACACACATGCTGCAGTGAGACACTGAACTCAGACAGCGGATCAACCACTGCATTTTGTAACAGTTTTCTAAGTTTCCTTAATTGCAAGTTTTACTGTTGACATAGGTAAGAACTGGCAAATTTGTCCCTCTGATTGCTCCTGTCAATTGCTGTTTATCAATGTAACACAATTGCTATTTATCAATGTTTGCTGACCCTGACTCCAGAGTAAATCACAGCTGCTCTCACAGACATTTCAGCACTGACCTTGGGATCATGATGCACAGTCTTCAGCTCAAAGTTCTGCTATTTTTATTATGAATATACCATGTGCATTCGATTTATCTTTGCATTAAAGTATCTTCGTGCATGGGTTACAGGAATCCATTATATTCCACTGGAGAACAAATATGCATCCTAGATGACACAGAAAGGCTTCCTTATTCAGAAAAAAAACCCACCACTTTCAGCTTCAAAGAAAAACTGTACAAGTGTAAATAACTTGGAAAGCAGACACAGCTGGTGTCACCCCCACTGTGAGGGCCAGATCCCTGCCCCGAGAAACACACAGTCCACAGATGCAATGAGTGACAAACAGAAAAACAACCCCACTCATGACGGTAACATCCCAGTGGCGTCCACAGGAATGTTGCCAGGACAATACGACACATGTTGAGTAACAGACAGGACGTTTTGCATGGACTGTACCGGAGGAGCGTTACCTTCAGAGCATTTACCACTGAGTCAGACTGCTGAGAGGCTGAGCCATGTCCAGTGGCGCTAGCTGGCTCGTTTGCAGAGCAGTAACTCCCCTCCGCCCCTCCTGGCATCCTAATGGGATCCTTCGCAAAAAATTAAAAACTATTTAATAAAGAAAAGGGTTGGTAACTAATTAAAACAGATGGCAATTGGTTTTTTATTATTTGTTATTTTTTTTAAGAAAGGCTGAGAAGCACTGAAGGCATGTTTCACTCCAAGGTCCCCCTCTTTCTGTGCCTCAGTACCAAGATCCATGTGATGCAGCTCAAGTGCTAGTGTTGAGTGTCACCCAAACACTCTGGTGCACAAGAGTGTCTATCCAGAAAATCAGTGCACAGTATTAAAATTTCTTATGTATGTACGTTGCCTCACAAAAGCGCTGCGAGGTTCAGAGAGATGATTTTAACTCGACAAGAAAGTTTTGAGAACATCTAATTTTATCCCAATAATTCTGGAGGTTGTTCCTTCAAGAAAACTCACATTTTTTAATGTCGCTGCAAGGTTTGCAACACAAACTCAGCCACAGCTGACCAGAGAAGGAGACAGGAGCTCTGGGCTGCCAGCTCGCTCCTTCCCTGCCTCTGGCTGCTCCAGTGCAAGGGCATGGTCCCCTGATTGCCTGCGAGATGTCCATTTATACCCAACAGTGACAACCTCAGGGGCTTTTTTCTCCCAGTAAACACCTGGGAGCATTCTTCAGGACACTGCCAAACAAATACAAGCTACCTAAACTCTTACAGCTCCATCACCACAAACTTCGCAGGGTGTAGAGCATCTCCTGGAGCGACTGCAATGCTGAGGTAACCTGAGCAAGTAGCCTGATTTGGAAAAATGCTAAAAATACCCCTGCTGCATTCACAGACAGCAATGGGATAGCTGCACTGACAGAGATGGCCCGAGTAGATGCTTCCAAGGTGCTTTCAGTCTGAACTGCTCTTCTAATGTCATCTTTCACTGTCATTCTTCATGCAGAACTTTGTTTATAAACAAACAAAAAAAAAAAAAAAAAAAAANAATATAAAGAAGAAAAACATTTCAAATACTGAGAGAAGAAAACTTCCTTTCTTACAGAGTAAGAAACACTGTAGGAAACATTACGAAATAATGTAGCAGTAATTCCTGCTGGAATGTGTGGGAAATGCATTTCTGAAGGAAAAATAATGACATTGGAAAGAGCCTCTGATCAGAATCAGTGCCTCGATGTGCACTAATTTTCCCCACTGAGCAAGCACATAGCACATAAGAGTCTTTTTGGGGGTGTCTATAATCTAAACAATAGGAAAATGAGGGTGGGAGTGGGAAGAAAGGGCCACAGCAAGATGACATGAGGCTGTACTGCACAGATGAAGTCTGCCTGAAAACGTTTCATTGACAAATAGCCCAGTCCAAAGCAAGTTTATCAGCTGTGCAGGGTTTCGTTGGGATTTGCCCCACTGCTCACAGCAGCACCAAAGGGACACATCACAGAGAGAATCCGTGCAACTACTGAACACATTAAACTCCACCCCAGCAACCATCTGCACACAGAATGCAGAACTGAACCTTACGTATTCAAAAAGCCCTGAAATCAGTTAAATAAAATGAGAAGGTCACACACACATGCTAAGCCCACGGAAAAGGTACCTGGAGTCGGAATAAGAAACCCCATTTGGTGCACAAACTCATCTCCCAGTGCCATCCTTCTGCCAAGCAATGGTGCAGTGTGAAACACAACAGTGGGCACTGACAGGGCTCACACCTGGGCTGCCAATACCAGCACACACTTAGGGCAGCATGCAGCACATCATCCTGCAATTCTCTGCAGCAATGACTACCATCAATCTGCTGTGATGTAAGGAGCAAGGCTTAGGACTTATTTTCCTTTGGGAAGGATTTATAGATCTGCTAGTGACTGGGAGGACTTAATGCTATACTTTGGGAAAGGAAATTAAGAGAAAGAAAAAGGGGTAATAGAGCACATTGGAGCAATTCTGGTTTAGGATAAATTCTCTCAATCAGCTTTGTCTTTTTTATAAGTAAAAGGATTCTGTTCCTTTACTGACTCCAGGGCCAGAAAAGATTTTGGTCAGTTTTTTATGGTTAAATACAAATATTGCTATTAAAAGGCTACAAAAAATAGTACAATGAAGATGTAGATCATACCTCTAAACCCTTTGAATATGAGAAAATCCAGAACTCCTAGAAATTGTCCTGCTGTCAGAGTTCAGGCCTTCACCCAAGCAGCTATCTTCCAGAACCTCTTCTGTGTCACATGCAGTGTATTTCTGTCTCTCTTCACAAGAATGAGAAACTTGTTGTGGATACACTGCTTTAAGCAGACAGTGTTCTCAACACATGTTGGTAGGAGACTGAAAATTAACATTTGCCTTGTGGACATCCTTCTCCCTTCTCCTTCTGTCTTTGACAAGAGACATGTTTTTCTTTAAAAAAAATAAGACTGGTTTTGTAGCCCTGGAGCCACATCCTCCAGCTCAGGGACTTATTTCAGGTGAGGCCACTCCACAGAGGGAGTAGAGCTTCCACCTTCTTTGGAGTATGCTTATTCCTGCAGATGATGGGACCAGCCTGAACATGGGTCTCCAGCACCTCAGCAAGCCCCGTGAGCCTGTAGACACTTCAGCGCTACTGACTGCATTACAAGTTTCTGAGGCAGTGAAGCAAAACACGAGAAAAAGGTACTTTGCCAAAGTGGCAGGGTCTGAAAGCAAGGTGCCTTAGGAGACTAGGAAAGTGTGTGTTTCAGACCTGTCATCACAGCTGCTGCTTGCCACCAGGGAGCATGACAGTGTTTCACTTTCCACCAGAACTTGACCTGCATTTCCTTGCACTGATTCCCTTCTCTGACACTGCCCAACCCAAATTACAACTGGATCCTAAGTAGGACCTGGAAGATGGGAGGAGAAATCCTGTTTCCTTCCTCCTCACACAGCACTTGCATTCACCCGCTCAAGCATGTGTCCACATCTTGGACAGATCTTTTCATTTGCTATCCAGTAACAAAGTTGTGGAAGTGGAACCAAATCAGACAGAAGGGATGAAGTTGTGGCTACATAGTGCTGAAATCTGTATCAACTTTAAGTATCTTGAGTTATTTTGAATAAACAGTGCTGCAGAACATCCGTGTCTGAGAAAGAACTGGGGATTTTGCTCATCCTACACTGCTGACATTCCCTACTGCCCCTGTCCAGCCCTTGTGCCCAAGCAAAAGCATGGTTTGTATGTCACCTCCTCCGAGTCTAAGTTCTCCTGTGTGCAGATTATACCGCTGCAGAAAGCATATTGTCTGAAGCAGGTAAAAACTACATAATATTTCCTGTACATTTTGCCACAAATATAATAGAGGGAGCTGAAAACACTAAATGTTCAGTTCCATTTTCTGTTGCAAGTAAATCTACAAAATATCTAATGCCAACATGTAACTCTAGTGAATAGAAAGCACAGGAAATCTGACTCAACCCCATAATATCACATAACAAAAAAATTAGATTAATGGAAATTTAGCATCTCACTCACATTGACTGCAAAATGTTAAGGATACTCAGGCCATTCTCCCATTGCGCCAGAGGCGAACCCTGCACTGTACCCTGGTCAGAATAAAGACCCCTGTGTAGAACAGGATACTTTTTGAGGGAGAGAACTAATCATAAGCCTTTCTACTTGAGTCAATAGAAAACATCATTTTTTTAGCCCATACTGTTGATGAGGACAGTCATGAATGGAAACCACTGTAGTGCAAAGCACACTATACAGCCCAAGTCAGTGGCAGTTTATCTGCCAGCCCCTCTGGAGGAAGCCTGCCAGTTGTGGCCTGACTCCCAACCTCCCCAACGGCATACAGGGATAGCTGAGGAGGAAAAAACAAAGTCTATCTCTGCTCTGAGGACACTTGCAGTCACCTCACCAAAGCTTCTGGGAGAACACAATTTTCCTGTCCACTGGGCACTGCTCAGTTCACTTACCATGGGAGACCTACCTCAGAACACACACAAGACCCCTTTCTCCAGCTGCCTTTTATCCCAGATGCAAGTGGTTTACTGGGAAGGGTATCCTTCCTGCTGGGTAACTGCCACACCAGTTCAATCACTATCTGATTTTCAAAGCTTTTTTCTGATTTCTGCAGTCCTCAATTTCCCCGTTAACTCAAAGAAAATATAGGCTGTGTTTGTCAACTTGTTTCAAACAGGCAGCAGAAAGGAAAGCCAGAAAGCAATAAGCTGCAGTATGTTGCTCTGCTGGATTAATAACACACTAAACAAAACAGCAACAATTTTTACAGGGAACATTCCTATCAACTAAAATACACAATCTTAAAATGATGCAGTTATTCACTGTAATTCCTCTTCTAAAAGAATTCAGTATAAAGCTCTACGTCTGCATATTGCTGCCGAAATCCACATATCCCCATAGCATATTTGAACTATATTCAGATTTCTGAGTGGCCAAAACCATTGCTGGCTACACACCTTCAGAAACATCCTGAAAGTGGCAGGCCCTTCATAAACCTCTTTTGCTAATGAACCTGTAAGAGAAAAATGCTCTGGGCTGTAGCACCTCCAAATCTTGAAGACCACACATATAAAGATGACCACTATTTAAAATCTGGAAAAATCAGTGGACTGTATTAGAAAATCATGACTGGAATGAATGAAATCATGACATGGAATTACAAAGTAATTCCAGACTTTTGGAAAATACTCTGGAAAAATAATAATCTGTCCCTCTTTCTGAACTGCAACTCTTTTTGTACACCTGTTTTTTCTTGAATTTGTATCCTAGTAACATCAAACCTGTATGCTCTCGTCATTCAGCCTGCCCATGTGGACCAAGACGGAAAAACTATGCCCTGAAACAAAGACTCTGGCCAGAACCTCAGCTGTTGTAAATGGAAGTTGCTCCATCAATGATCTATTCATTTAAACTGAGGATGACAGCACATGAAAGAACAGGGTAGATGGATGCTGTTGATTTACTTTCAGCAAATATTTGATGACATCATTAGGTCAACATGGGGTTGTTTGATAGGTTTTAATTACATTTTGGTTGAAGGATTTTTCTACACGCTCTGGAAGGGAGGAGACAAACATTACTGTACTGTGAATGACACAGATTTTATGAAAAAAAAAATACTAACCAAACAGTTCCCATCTTCTCATTAGATTTATAACTAAAACCATACTATGTAGAGGAAAAATAAAAACCACAGATCTCAGCAAAAGGGTTTGTGAAAGATTTGGAAAGGGTTTATATAAAATGTGATGATCTAACAGAAGGGGCAAGAATAAGGGAAATGCCAAGTGTTGTAAGGGCTTAAAAATAAACTAGTGTGTGCCTAAGAGTCATGCCTGCCATTTCACACTTAAGTATCCCAGGACTGGAAAAGGCTAGCATGGATGCAAAATCCAAAAAAAAAAGTGTCCAAAGCAACAGTGGAACTGAAAGAGAAGCAACAAAAAGAGATGGAAAAGAACCAAAAGACTTGCAAAGTAAAGAATGAAGCAATAGAGGCAGAAAAGGTCAGGTGAAAGGGAGCAGAAAGACTTTGGTTCAGCCCTGCACCACAAGTCCCTCAAGGCTTTGGTGCTGCATTCTGTGGAGCCTGGAGCTTCCTGCATCCTGCCTGTGGCTCCACTGGCCCCTGTAGTTTGTTTCCTCAGAAAGCAGCATCCTGGCAATACTTCCTTTCCCCTTCATTAAAAGGTAAAGCTAAATTACAAGGACAAAGAGGTAGAAGGGGTCAACGTCTGACAATTCTTCATCTCTGCCTCTTGCTCCCTCCTCCCATGAAACAAACAAAACTGAAGCAATTTAAATTGGGTGGCTTGCCAACAATATCTTTTACAAAAGCATTCACTGTCATTATATGACAGATGTCCACATTTCCATAACATTTAGCTGAGCTTATCAACCCTGAAATACTACCCCTATGAAAATTCAGGGATATCTTCAGTTAATTGACATGTGGATGCCAGATCTTGATCTCGCTTGCCCCAGTATAAGGCATGGACAACAGTTACACACCACATCAAGTCTGGGAGGACACTCCTGTTTTCAGTTATCCGAAGTTACTCACTGACATAACAGATCTGTCACAGCCCAGGAAGCTGTAACTGACATCCAAATCTATTGTTTGGTCCTGACATATTTTCTTAATTATTGCTGAGTATCTTCATTACAATATGCACAGACACTATATTCTGGCTAAGGCACTGGCCATACTATCATGCTGGGTTTTTTTAATGTCAGTGATAAAACTCAATCCACAGTGATGCTGTACTTTCTTGTACATTTTGAGGCAGCAGAAGGCGGAAGCACTGACAGAAGCCATGTGCTGTCGAGAGCTTTCCTGCCTCAGCCCCATAGGGCAACCACTGGCCTGAAATCCATCAATCAAAACAGAAATGTTCTTGCTCAAATTCTGTTGCCTTTATGCACTGCTCTTACACACTCTTACCTACACAAGCATTCAGCGTAAGCTGCACATCCTAGCAGCCGGCATAGTTTGGCATTCTCAACAGAAGGCCCAGCTGTATACCATAAATCGTGGAAAGTATTTGCTTTCTTGCACAAAAATCCTATTTGCGGCCAGAAACTGAAAGGGTCTGGATCATGTTATATGCTATCTGAGAAGATGAAAAAAGGAACAACAACAAAAAAGAACAGCTAATTATGGCTCTCACAGACACAGTAAACCTACAACCCATCTATGGCTTCTCATACCTTTTAAACACACTACTATACTCTAAACTCGCACCAGAACAACCATGCAGTCATGAAGAGACATTAACAGGCTTCAGTGCACATGTGCATTTTTATACCTTTCCTATTATCTGATCAAACTAAAATATTGACTCAGTGGTGGTACTGCATTTCCCCTGACAAAGAAGCCCCTCAGTACAGCAGAGTGAACTAAAACTGAGGTTCAATTTGAACAGTGATGGCAGCACTTAAAACCATTTTCTCTGGAAATGTTCTTGCCACTAAATATTAATAAAACCTTTACATTAGAGATCTGTNCCCAGCACTCCAACGAGCATCAGCAAGGTGCTGTGCAAAAACCAAAAGGCACTCTCTAACTGAAGCAACTGGGGAAATGTTTAAGCCCAACACCCTAACCGGGTAAGAGCTGTGCCAAAAACCTTCATCAGTCATGCAGCTCATCATGTATTTTCAGCTGATTTGTCAAAAGGACTCCAGTGCCAGGAGCTTATGAATTTCCATCCTGCGTCCTTGCCTTTGTAAGAAGGCCTGATCACTGCTGAGAGCACGTTCAGGGTGTCAGTCACAGGAGCAACAAATCCCCCAACTGAACTCAGGTAAATGTAATGCTGAGGTAATCAAATGCACAGTTGGAATTAACTTGGTGTCTACATTTCCTACCTCTCTCCAAAGCAATGACTTTTGTCAGGAAGAAAGGTAAGATGCCAGGAAACATGAACCTTTGTCAGTCATTGTTTCTCATACTAAAGTATCCAGAGACATTAGGAGATTTTTCGGAACTCTACTACAGATCTTTGTCCCAATAAAACCAAACATAAGACACTCTGACTGGTGTATTTAAAAACAAAAAGTAGCTTGCCGTCCTGGTCACGTAGTTCTTCCCCTTCAAAACCCCACAATCAGCATATTTTGTTTCAATTACTTTTACAACAGCTACAGGCTTAGGTGCTATTTTCACAAGCACTATTTTTTGGTCTTGGCACCTCATCTAAGAGATTTTTCAATGAACTTAACACCCACAAGGTGGGTGTTCCATTCTGGCACAATCTGGTAATGCATTCCATGGGTCTCTACCTGCGCACCTCTAACCCCAGACAAACAAAATACATGGCCACTTCTGCACAATTTATACCCTAGTATTGTACCAGACCCAAGACAAACCACAACAGTATTTTTCAGGCAAGTTTGTTAACACCTGCCCTGAACAGCATTCTTGACAAAAAAAATAATATTCTTTATCACTGAAGATCAACTTTTGTCTTTCCTGTTGAAGACTGAATACCTGCTAATAGACAGACATGTAATCATTCTTGCTGTCCTCCTATNTGGTCCTGACATATTTTCTTAATTATTGCTGAGTATCTTCATTACAATATGCACAGACACTATATTCTGGCTAAGGCACTGGCCATACTATCATGCTGGGTTTTTTTAATGTCAGTGATAAAACTCAATCCACAGTGATGCTGTACTTTCTTGTACATTTTGAGGCAGCAGAAGGCGGAAGCACTGACAGAAGCCATGTGCTGTCGAGAGCTTTCCTGCCTCAGCCCCATGGGGCAACCACTGGCCTGAAATCCATCAATCAAAACAGAAATGTTCTTGCTCAAATTCTGTTGCCTTTATGCACTGCTGTCACACACTCTTACCTACACAAGCATTTGAGAAGCACCAGCGTAAGCTGCACATCCTAGCAGCCGGCATAGTTTGGCATTCTCAACAGAAGGCCCAGCTGTATACCATAAATCGTGGAAAGTATTTGCTTTCTTGCACAAAAATCCTATTTGCGGCCAGAAACTGAAAGGGTCTGGATCATGTTATATGCTATCTGAGAAGATGAAAAAAGGAACAACAACAAAAAAGAACAGCTAATTATGGCTCTCACAGACACAGTAAACCTACAACCCATCTATGGCTTCTCATACCTTTTAAACACACTACTATACTCTAAACTCGCACCAGAACAACCATGCAGTCATGAAGAGACATTAACAGGCTTCAGTGCACATGTGCATTTTTATACCTTTCCTATTATCTGATCAAACTAAAATATTGACTCAGTGGTGGTACTGCATTTCCCCTGACAAAGAAGCCCCTCAGTACAGCAGAGTGAACTAAAACTGAGGTTCAATTTGAACAGTGATGGCAGCACTTAAAACCATTTTCTCTGGAAATGTTCTTGCCACTAAATATTAATAAAACCTTTACATTAGAGATCTGTGGGGTTTTGAAATGAAAACTTATATATATGGAGAGAGACAAGCAAAGCAAATGAAATTGGAAAAGAACCACAACTAAGTGGAAGATGAAAAAGTCATTTATTTGAAGACCGTGTCAACAAGTCTGCGGGTGCATTTTCCTGAGTGACACATAAGCAAAAAAGGGGGGAAAGAAGGATATTGAAAGCAGAAAGGAAGAAAAGCATGACAGGAGGAGAGAAAAAAACCTCAGAAAGCATGGCAAGGCCTCTTTGGTAAAGACCTAGTAGAGGCATCATGCTCATGAATGTGAGTCGTCACCTCTCTCATGTAAGTTCAGTCCTGCAACTCCCACCCCCCCCCCAG
>VZRU01007517.1:976402-1035552 GCA_013398155.1 Pedionomus torquatus
GAAAGGAAAGGAAAGGAAAGGAAAGGAAAGGAAAGGAAAGGAAAGGAAAGGAAAGGAAAGGAAAGGAAAGGAAAGGAAAGGAAAGGAAAGGAAAGGTAAAAAAAGGAAAGGAAAGGTAAAAAAAGTTGCATCTCCTAAGTATTTATGGGAAGGCCTATATGATCTATCTATTCTTAATCAGCCTGGAGGCCAGTGAAGAGATCTAATTAAAGAGCAAATCTTAAAATGCCATCCAGAAAATAGTTACCTGAGACCACTCCCATTGTCATTCCAGGCAGATTTTCACAAGGCAATTAAGCAATTTAAAACTGAAGCAGAATGAACTGATGATAGTAATGCTTCAGCTCCAGTATCTGAGTTGAAAACAAATGTCTCCCAAAGGAAAAGCAGCACAGAAACTTAGCATCACTTCCATAACATTATTGTTGTCTTATAATAAAGCACTTAATAGGATGCTACATTGTGTCAGGCAACCACTGCTCTGAAACATAACCTGCACAAACAAGATGATCCCCAGCTGATGTCATTAGTCATAAAACCTTTTTGTGGTTTATCCTTTCCCAGACAGATTTATTTCACATTGCTCATTTTCACAGAGCTGCAAGTACACATAAACGCCCTCCCTTATTTGCAGAATCTTAAACTGGAGTTGTAGACTGCTTATAGATAAACTTCCAAACACAAATCTGCTTCCTCTGCTGAGAACACAACCAGCAAAACCCAGCATCTGTATTAACACCATAAAAGCTTAACTACTGTGTTCTGGGTAACAGCTCAGAAGCTGTTCACTATGTTGAGATCAAACATATACCCAAATTAAAACAGACAAACAATTAATTTGGGCCCACACCTAAAAAAAATCTGACCACAGAGTCAGGACACTGCAGTAACCAAACTAACAGTTCCATCACCTGTGGGCTTATTGGTTACATTATTTCCACTCCTTCCCTTCTTCTCTCTCTGGGCACTGCTACAGGAGCAACAATTTTGCACAATTCCCATTCCCAGGAATGGATCCTTACCAAATAAGCTTCCCTACTTGACCTTCCTGTGCTCTTAGCATCACTGAAAATGTAATGACTTGTGGTGCTTCGTTCCAGGCTGAAACTAAAATTCTTTTCCAAATTACTAGAGAAACAGTAACATCTCATTTTTGGGGAAATTCAGTAACAATCCACCCCTTCTCCATGTTATTAGAAAAATGTTATTAGAAAAATCTGTACTTACGTAGGTGATCTCATTTTTCTTTTGACATCCACACTCTTGAAGCTAGTAGGGTTTTGTCAAACTCAAATCAGAATTTCAGAGAAAGCACAACATCAAGAGTTCAACCTACAGTTCTACTTGTTCAAATGAGCTTGAGCAAGAAGCACAATACAGCAGGTGGAAGGGATTTTATCTAAAGATCAGAGGAGTATGTGAAGTAAAGAAAGAGTAGGAGATGCAACACCTCTAGTACTGATAGTTAAAGCACAAGAAGTGCTTTAACTCAACAAATAAAATTCCATTTTCTCTGTATTTTCAAAACAAAACCCACTAATTCTGAAAAAACTGAATATGGGGATTCCACAGACCTCCTTTTGACTAATTTTAAAGGATAAACCTACCAGCTCAGAAGATGCTACTTGCTTCACGGAAGTTAAAAAAATGTATAGAATCTTCTTCACTTTGGAGAAAACTGGTAATACAGTGGATGGGCACAGCAGACATCCCAGAGGAAGTAGATCAAAATTCTCCAAGCTGAAAATACTTAGAAGGCTGGAGGCATTAGGAGAAAAGATTAATACTGTTCGCCTGGATTGCTAGCCATTAACTTAATGATCAGCACGAACTGATGAGAAGATGTTATGCTGGACAGAAGGCTGCTTTGAAGCAGCACCAGCTGGTCCTTACATCCTCATGGCCAGGAAACAGAAAAACACAATTTCATCATAATGCGAACATCACCTCAGTTCCGTTAACATCTACATTTTCTGTTTGCATTGGCTCAGCTCTCTTTGGTATTCACGTTCCTAAGGGAGGTCACCAGAGTCTGGAGAGCTGTCACATCCTGCTATGTATGTTTTAAACACTTAGGGTATAAATGAGAGAAACTGCCAATAGTTTACCTCAGCAAAGAATTTGGCATGTTATGTGTAGTGATACTTTGATGTATGGCAGTGAAGGTTCAGGTAAGGTATATTCAACTTCTACAGGGAAAGTCATTTATTATACTGCTCTTCCTGCACTGTGCTGGCAGGAATGTAATAACTGCATATCAAATCAGATTTTGGTCATTCAAATCCACACCCAGCACCCCACAATGAAAACTTAATAATCTTTCAGTAAATTGAAAATGAAAAATAAGGCTGTGCAAGGGCTATTTTAAACCCTCCTGTAATTAACTGACAGCTCCATATATTTATGAAAGGGTTTCTGTACTAACAGGGAAGCAAATTCAATGACACGCAACGTATCTTCCTGTCCTATAATTCCTAGTCATCTGATTTAATTACTTCAATATTAATATTCATGACTAAAACATGTTATTACTGCAACCCATCCCATTTCAGCTACCTTGCTTGAATATAAGAAAAAAAAAAAAAAAAAAAATCACACTGCTGGATTTATACTAATGCAAATTTACACCACCTGCATCTCTAAATTGGGGAAGCTACTCTGTTTACACTGGCACCATCCAGCCTCCCAGTGGCATGATTAGATGACCTCTGAAGGTCACTTTTAGCCCTATCTTCTGTGATTTTCTATTATGGTTGCACATCTTACATAACAGTCCTGTTGAATAAGTGCTGGAGAGCATCTTATTAAAGTGCAGCCGAATTCCCCTGTAATGCAGCGACATTAGGATTAGTGCTATCATGTAGACAGAAAGACATTTGCCTAAGGCAAAATTTTATTAAGCTCACCAGAATGTTTAGGAGCTATTTACCACTAAGGCACATATTCTCATAAAAGTTTTGGGACAGTGAACACAGCAGCATTAGCATTACGATAGGGTTTGCATTTCTCAATATTGCTGTTGTCTGAAATTTTCCCACCCCAAGCTCAGATTTCTTGTGATTATGGATGCAGTACTTCTTGACTTCTCCCTGTAATTAAAAATATAATTAACTAAGCTTAGCTAGTTCACTGAGCATTTAAAAACTGAATCCTAGCAAAGGGAAAAACTTACATATGGTAATTCAAACATCCAGAATGCCACGTTACCCCTGCCAATTAGCTTTATTTCTCAGGCAGCACATCCCATGTTTCCCCTTTTCAGCACACATTGCACACAGGCACGCGCAAACTACATTACCTCTGTAATTAGATGGTTTTACACAGATTTCATATAAAAATAGTGTTTTCTCAGTTGTAGCAGCTTTTAATCACAAATGATCTATTTATTACAAGAAAAAACACTTCTCGGTGCCTTGAGGCAGCTCTAGCCATGCCTTTAATGATTCATTGATGCTGTCTCATTCTGATTGCCAAAGTGTGTGCATTTGTCTGGATTTAAGTGCCACTTTGATGGTGTAGATAATGCAGTTCTAGTGAGTGGGTCTGGGCTGAGCAGGCTGCCACACACGTGTTTCCCCACAGCTAGGGGCAGGTATCACTCTTCTGCAGCAGTACCAGAGGTTCCACTCTTGCTGAGGTCACCCAAGGAATGCTCAAGGCCACCCAATTCCTGCCTGTGACACAATCTACTAAAAATACAGGGTTAGCTTCCACTTAAGAACTTCAGTGATTTAAGCTGACATTTGTTGGAGGTTTTGTTGCACGTTTAGCTTTAGGGTGCAACAAAATTTCCAGTTGAATTAATCTACAAAGAAAACCCCAACACTTAAAAAAAGTTTAAAAAACCTTCATTGAGAAAGAGGATGACAACTACAGGAGTAACTAGAAATTATACCAGATGTCAGACGAGGTAAGATTTTGTTCCTACTTCTCTGAAAGTATCCATAACACTCCTACTGACAGCTGGGTAACACTGTCATGCTAATAGTTTGCTGTAACACTAACCTTAGTTTGTTTGGGGTTTTTTGGTGCTAGAGGTGACAACAGCAGAGCTTTTCTTGCTAGCCTGCTTGATATCCTGTTAGCTCCACTTCAGCCTGTGCTAAATGCATTTGCCACATTATTGATGAAAACTGAGAAAATCAAATCCATTATGCTATTGCTAAAGCCTTTCCCACTGGCTGCTAACTTGTTCTGGTATTGATTTTGTGTGTTTCGTGATTGGTAAAATCCTTATCGACTCCACTTACTTAACTGCTTGGGTTTGTCCCTGTGCCATCACACTCTCATTTGCTCATTAAGAGTGTCCCCAAACTGCAAGCTCATGCCCGCAGACTGGAAGCCCAGCAGAAGCAGAGGAGGCGTGTTCAGTGGGTTCCTCTGCAAAATCAGATGAAAGACTAGAAAAGGCAAGCCTGAGAATAGGGAAGGAAGGTAGATGAGGGCTGGCTCAGAGAGATAAATAAGGGAGGGTTTCACTAATGGCACATAGAAAGAAATCTACAAAAAGACATTCCAACCTTACACAAGCACCTCCTGATCACACTGATTTGCATCTGTTTAGCTGTCCCTTGCTGAAAAGGCCCTGGGTCCCCTGCAAACAGATGGCCAGTGCGAACCCATGCACACCTTCATGACCCCATGCATCCACAAAGACACCTCCAGCTTCTCCCAGTTCTGTCCTACACGTCAAGTAATCAGGTGTTTAAACTGACTGAGGTGCCAAATACATTAAACTAACTGAGGTGCCAAATACACTAAAGGCCCCTCATAATCTCTGTAACTCCCCACAGATGCTCACAGCCACCTTTCTGATCATGCAGAATTGCATTTCACAGGCTCCAATCATCAGACATTGAAGAAACATAGTGTAGAAAAGTTAGTTTCATTGAGAATTTTAGTATTGGTACAGCAATAATTATATTGGTTTCCACTGCAATGACTGCAATTTAGGCCACAATTGAAAACTACACCTACAGGAATTCTGAATCAAATCAAACCTACCGATTATTTTTATGCTCACCTATTGCTTTGTTAGGAAGCAGTTATTCAATCTATAAACTCCTTTTTCATGGGATACTATTTGTGTATCAAATTCAAATGATGGTCATAGGAGATCAGAAATAGAAGCTTTCACATCACTTAAGCCACTGAACAACAGCACATACTCTGTTTTCTGCTGCAACAGCAACATAGATGCCAAAACTCAAAACAAAGATCGATAGCCACATGAGTTATGTGGAGGAACAATCAACTCACACACTTCCTCCTCGGTAAGGCATCTCCTTGTATGAGTGAAATCAAGAGTTCAAATTCTGACTTTATGTGGGGGCAAGTTTGGATGGAGAGGCAAAGGCTGGAAAGGATCCTGTAGCTGCCTACACCATTAATTAAATTGGTCACCACGAACTGCAAGTGTTTGGCAGCAGACTGCATCCCACTGCCTATAGGCTGCAGACCATGACATCCAGCAGTTGTGTCAGGGAGTCATCCTTTTCTGACCCCGTGCATGTCTCCCAGCTCACAGAGGCCTCCAGTGAGGTAGTCTCACCTGGGAGAACCTGGACAACCATCCGACTGCAGCTTCGAGAGGTGTTTGGGCAGCAGGAGGTGCTACAAAAGCAGGAGGGGCGGTAAGGCTACTCTCTCATGCTCTGGTTTTGGCTCCTCAGTTCCAGTCCTGTCGTCTCTGTTTCCTGACACAGAAGCATCCCCCGGCGAGTTGCGGTGTACAGGCAGCAGCACAAAGCCTTGCATAAGCCCTGCCAGGGAGCCAGCGTGGCAACAGCGTCTCTCATGTGCAGAACAACGCCAGCACAGCCAGGATTCCAGGGAAAAGTATCATGTAATAATAACCCAAGAAAACAGTAGGAGTCAATACAGCCACTACCTGTGAGACTTTGCTGCCTCAGGGATATAGGAAAAGCTGTTGACAGGGTCAGGAGTCTTTTACATTCACTCTTAAACTTAGATGTACAAATTTACACCTGGCATGTCAAAGGTCACAAAAAAGACAACCAACAATGTTTGGCAAACTTCTTAACTGCATTATAAGGTCAAAAAAACCCCTTTTTTTAATGTGTTTTTCCCCCAAACATTTTGTGTTTTCACTTACTTTTAAGTGTTCTAAACAATTCCTGTGATACAGCAATCCAGAGTGCAGAAAGGTTTTCAGAATGCAGCATGCTGGACAAAAAGAGTAGCATTTACATTTAGCAAACATAGGAGGGATAATAACTGTCTCAACCAAATGAAGAAATCAATTTCTTAACCAATGTCAGAGAGGAGAAGGAAGAAGGAAAAAGCAAGCCGAATGCCAAGATGCTAAATTTAGATCAGCTCTTATTACCACTCCGCAAGTATCCACAAAGAACTTTCACATTGAGTCGCCATTGCAGCTCATGCAACCTAAAATTCAGAATTAAAATACACATCCTGAATACCAAGTTACAGCAGCAATCTGTTCTGCACAAACATACCAAGACACATCAAGCTACATGAATTAATCAGGTAAATTAAGAGAGTAATATCCTAGATGTTCTTACTGCTTACCTCATTTCCCAACTAAATGTGAAAGTAACAATATGAGAAATTTTAAATGGGTCTGCCATTTGATCTCAATCAGCACTCAAGCAACAGAACAGAAATTCTCCTACATCAGGCCATCTCCCTCACACATACAGAAACATTATGATCCTTCATTGAGAAAACCAAGTCAGTACATGGCCTGTATACCACAAAGGAGAGAAGAAATTCAAGGTATTTATAGAAAGCTTTCATTTTATCTGTAATAGAAAACCTCAGAGTCTTTTCATAATATTGTGGTTATGAAATAAACATATCCCAGTACTTTATGGATGATGAGGTGTCGATAAGGGACATCATTATTCAAATACAGATACAAGATAAATGCATTTGAAAAATCGTGATGAACTGCAGAGATGTTTCTCTATGATGCTTCAAGTCCTTATTTCAATTCTCAACCACAGAATGGAAAAGAAAAAGGAAAAAAATTATTTGGGTTTATTGCCAGAGCTGTAAACATTTCCAAGAATGTCTTACCAGCTGTATTAAAAGCTCTGTCAATATACTATTTTATATTGGAATAACGAATCACATTTTCTAACTAGCATGAGATTTCATTTTGCATTTCAGACCTGTCCATCAGTCCCCCCCAGCTACACGCCCCTGCCTCATGCACGAGATGTGCCAGGCACCACTTGAAGGGATGGATCATGGAGCCTGTGGTTACATCCAGCCCCTGCCTCCTGGAGAACTGGACGACATCATTAAATGTAGAGGGCAAAGTGGGCACCCACACCTCTCACCTCTAGAAACAAAGGCATCAAAACACGCAGCATTTCCACATGCCCGCAGGTATCCTCTGGCCCAAGGTAGACTGCCTGCGGGGCCAAGACATCTGTCTTAGTGGCCAGTCCCTGCAGCAATGAGCACTTGCCAACAGTGTGACATCCCCTCCCAGACACAGAGCATCATCAGGAGACACCAGCCACAGCAGGTCACCACTGCAGCACCAGGACACCCTGTCTACCCAAAAAGAAGTGAGAGAATGTGCTCTCCAGAATCCTGAGGGTAACACTGCAGGATGAATATTTACTGGGAAATGCTATATTGGGAAAACTCTGAAAACAGCAGGACTCACAAGTAAAGAGAAGCTAGATTTATACAACAATTCATCTCTGGATGAGCAATGAGAAGACTCCCTTCATCAGGCAAGACTAGAACCTGGGAATCACCAGAGGAAGGCAGGCTAATGTGGGCAAACAGTGCAGATTCAAAATTATCAGGATGAAAGAGGGTTTAGGACTAATTCCTCTACGCAGGGCAATGAAGACATAGGACAAACTATTAGATGTAGTAAAAGGTGTTGCAAGATTAAATATGTCCTCTAGATTGAAACCATGTTCTTGCCTCCCACAGCCCATTAAGGAGCCATCATATAACAAGACCTCCTGTCCCTGCCAAGGCTGGTCACATCTGAAGAAGGAAAGACGACCATTTTCTAAAATTACTCCACCAGCAATCTCAGCACAGAACCTAGTTCTGCGGAAAAATTAACTAGCCATTTCATCCTGGTAGCTACACAAGGAGAAGGCTGTCTGTATACCCTCCATCTTTTCTGGAAGACTTTTTTTGGGCCAATTGTGGAAGTATAAAAATAGGTATTTAAATGACACAAATTTAAAGCCAAAACTTGTCAGTACAAGTATGGCACTATCTGTAGGTACTCCATCTCCAATAGCCTGTCAGACCACATAATTTGAGAGCCTGGGCTGCTTCCTCCTCAGCTAGAGCATCCATATCTCCAGATAAAATCCCTGGGAGGGGAAAGCCTCCAGAAATCGGGAATTAGTCTAAATATCCAGCTCCAGCTGAGATCAGCACCTTACCAAACTACTTCAGCACTCTGAAAAACTTAAGATGTTTCCTGTAACTTCTAGATACATCAAACAATTCTGATCTCAGGAGCATAGAGATGCCTGTACCAGAGCAGACTAGCCACCCAACCTAATGCAGGATTCTGCCCCAGATTCACTTCTTCATTTCCTTAATTTTTGGAGCTCTGAGTCCCTAACTCCGATGTCCTGACATGATGTTGAGACTAAGCGATTATTCCAGCAAGACTCTCAGAAGTCATTTCTTCTTTAGAACCACATCTGGGGCAACGACTGCCAGGTGAAGAGGACTCGTGCTGCATGCTGAACCCTGCCACATTGTATTTTAAGCACATAAGCTCTCCCAGGGACGGGGTTTGGCACCTTTTACATGTTTTGCCATTCACGTGATCAGGTATATGGTTCTGTCTAGCTCAAGACCAAGTTTTTCCCTGCCTCACTGCCTTTCCTTGCAATCTCTATAGCTGTACCCTACACTGCTGCAGGGCCTTAGAACTAATGAAAGATTGCAAAATTTTCGGTGAAAATATACAAATGTAAATGCACATTATTAGGTGATTCCAAACAATAGCACCTGTGAGAAGCATGACACATGGGAACCTATGTTTTATCAGGATTTCAGAGGAAACCCCATGCACCATAAACACAGTTTTCTGGTTTCTCAGTCCCTTTTCACAGTTGTTTCACTGCAATTATAATATGCTGTATTATATTAAAGTGATGCTGATTACAATACTAATCATTTAAAAGTAGTCTCAAACACAGGTAATAAAGCACAGCACATCTCATTACCGATAGGCTGCATTATACACATTTATCTGTTTTAAAGCTATGAACTTAATGACTGTACAAGGATATACTTCCCCAACCCAGCAAATGGTGGCTGAACCCCACTGTGTTCTCTTTCCCTTTTTGCTAGCAGCGTATCTGCAATGCCTTCACAGCAAAACCAGCCTAGATTTCCCCAGTCAGCATGTTCAATAACCAGCTGCCCATTTCCTGGGCAGCCTAACTGATTTCTCCAGTGACTCCAAATAGGTTGCATGGGGACAGCAGATGTGACACACTATACTGCCTGTCCTGCTGGCAGCCCCTCCAATGATTTGACTTTTCACCAGTATTAATGAAGCAAATCATGGAGGTTTAATATGACATTATCCTCTTCCTAATCAAAGAGGTTAATGAAGGGCTTTCACTTCACTATACACTTTTGAAACATTTAGGAGAACGATTCAAATATATCTCAAAGCCACCTTAAACAACAGATAATAAGTCTTTCTGCAGAACTGCCCACGCAGCTTTGTTGCTACCATTGCCATCAATCACCCAGTAAGGCCATTTCTGAATCCACATCTCCCTCTGAAACACATGAAATGATGCCACATTACTGTTGGCTGCCCCTGCACCTTCTCCTTTTACGTTGCAAGTACCATTTAACTCAACAGGGACAGAATCAGGCAAGCACAGTAAATACTCTAGAACCTGAAAATGGTAAACAGTTGCAATAATTCTGCAAGTCTTTAAATCTTCTGCACTTCTTTAATCTGGGATACAGCACTTTGTTCAGTTGTACAAGAGGCTTCAACATCCAGCCAAAGCTTAGAATGATTCACAGAGCAGTCAAACTTGAGAGCTCTCACAGCTGCTTATCTACATCATCGGAACAAAACAAATATTTTAAACAAGGTCTCTGTTTATTTCCTGGTTACTTCACTAATGGGAAAGCAATTTACGCATTTCCTCTCCCCAAACATATAAATAATTGAGAAATGCTTTTGGTTACAAAGGCTATTGGAAACTATGTCCTTCACACTGAGCTCTACACAGAGCAGTTCAGTTCCAGCCCTTCTGCCCCGGCACAAGGAGGGGCTGCGGGACCCCCCATTCTTGCCCCACTCAGCAGCAGGTCCCTCTTCTGATACACCATGCACACAGAATAACAAGGCAGACTTCAAAAATCAAGACTGCACATGGTTTTGTGTACATACATGTGAGGTGAGAGTCCTTTTATTCACTACTTAGAGTTAGTAAGATTTCTTTCTGGACGCATTCTGAAGGGGTTTTTTAATCATATTATAAGGACTGAAAATTTGCTCCTTCAGCAGACAAAAGACAGACAAGAGATTTTCGCTCCTCAGCTGAGCGTTCCCTGAGCAGGTGGTATGGCACAGCCACAGCTAAGACATCTTTCTGATTAACACTAATATTAAAACTGAAATATAATAATGTTAGTAAATATAATAAATTCTAGAAAAATTTAAAAATACTGATGTTTCAGTCTCCCAGCAGCTGCAAACTAGGACTGTATCTCCTGAGACTTTCTAGAATGAAGACAAAAAACCATAATTATTCCCAGAGTTCTGGGCAATAAAAGGCATATGTGACCTGTAACTACAAACTGAAGGAAAACTGGAAGCAAAACAGTTGGGGTGGAATTACAAATCAGATATTACATACATACAACCCCTCCAATTCATGTTAAAAAGACAATAAAACATGACTACCTACTACTTTTATTACAGAGGAGGAACCTGTATACTATAACACTGAGGGAAAAAAAAGGTAGAATAAGTGTATAAATGAGCTGTCAGGATAGATGCTGTAAAAAAAATTCAGACAGCATCCTAAAATTTCTGAAGAAAATTGAGAAATATAGACAGCCTCAGAGGTTTAAGGCTAGAAAAATGCCATTAAAACAATGCTGTCTGGCTTCCTGCCCTGCAGAGACAAATGAATTTTGATAATAATTCCAGGAATGCCCGGTTTCCTCTTTGCTGATGGAAGTGGATACAGTCAAAAGAAGGCTGTGGGCTTTTTGTCTACAGAAAATTTTGGCAGAAATGAAAAGCAACTGGACCAAAATTAGGTTTATGAACATTTTTAATGTGACATAAGACGTTAACATAAGAATTGTAGTAATAAATTATTGCAAGAGGTTATATTATCTATTTCTGTGTCTGTTGTGAAGTTTGAAAAGCAGTTTCAATCCATCTGCATTACTTCCTGGCCATTCATTGGGATACTTTGCTTTCATGTTCACCAACGGAAAAAGTAGGAGAAAACATCTATCACTTATCTTCCGTTGCTTCATTTACATCCCGTTACGCACAACAAGGAAATCTGTCCACTTTAGCCTGCAAAGCATCATTAGAGCACATCTCATGATGCTTTTTCTCCATCCACCTGCTGCTATGGGGATTTGGGAAGAGGCACTGTAGTACAAAGGTATGTCATGCTGCAGTTAAGTGTTACAAAATTCCCTAAATACAGTGAGAAATCTTACACAGAAGATGGCTCCCAATAACCCACTATATTTCCCAGATGGTAACAACCTCCACCAGAGAACTGCCCTTAGCTCCTCTCAGGCACAAACTGAAGATTTGAAGGTCAGGGGCAGGCTTTGCAGATGGCTTGTGCCACTGGCCCTAAAGAAGGCAAAGTTTCACAAAAGACCACTGCTCACAAACTTAAAAGAAACTTCCAGTCTTAATGAAAACTAACAGAAAAATCTCAAAGCATGGGATTGGAGAGTAAAAGGAATCTCCTTTCCTCCCATTCTTCTAATTGCAGCAATTACGACATACGGACTCCAGAAACAGTTGACACACAAAACAACTTCTTCTGGAAATCTGCCAGGAAGCTCAGGAAAATTATAAGCTTGCCTTTCCTGTAGCATAAACACATTTCAACGAAGCTCCACAGCAACAACAGCAGCAGCAGAATTATCAGGCAGAGCAGCTACTCCGTGCTACATGCCTCTCTGCTGACAGCTGCCAGCACAGCCGGGCCAGCCAACGCTTTCCAAGGAAAATGGCATTTTCTCAGACAGCTGAGATAACCTTTTCTTGAGCACTTAGGATCCAGGGCTGGCAGGAACTGAACTCTTCCAGTGGAGTGGCAAGTTCCATCACTTCTCATCAGACAAACAGAATTTGGTAGACCAAAGCACATGGGCAGCAAATGGAGCTAGAAAAATGAGAACTGACTGCTTTTTTTTGGGGGGGTGGGGGGGGGTTTCAGTTTTTCTTTGTTTTTCTTTTCTTTGGGGGGTGGTTTGGATTTTTGTCCCACTGGTACAACAGGTGGAAGACAAAAAGGGCACTTAACACATCTCTAAGATACTTCATAGGCTGTAAAGTGATAGTGAGCTGACATTTTTTCTACCTTCCTCACCTCCTGTTCTCACACCTGCTTGTTTCAGCAGGTCTGTGGATAAAGTCCTTCCACATCAATGACTCCCAATATTCCCAAGCTTCATTTTCACTCTTTAAGGGAATGCTTGCAGGAGCAGTGGACATAGCTGTCTGAGTTTTGCTGAAAACATTTGTTATATAGTGACGAGAGGCCTGGCTCCACAGGCAGAACAATTTACACGGTATAGGACAGCACAAAAAGCACTACAGTTGCAGAATATGTGTGGTAACTACAAAGAGATTAATAAAAGGCCATGGGCTTTTTCTGCTTTGAATTAAGTACTTCCTTTAGTAAATGATACAAGGATAATATGAAGGATTAAGGGAGAATCTCCATCCCTTACTGGATGCGGTGGGAGGAACATTGCAATCAAGGACAAGGAGAAGACAGAGATACTTAATGCCTTCTTTGCCTCTGTCTTTAGTAGTCAAACCAGCTACCCCCAGGGTGTCCAGCCTCCTGAGCTGAAAGATAAGGATGGAGAGCAGAACAAATTCCCTCATAATCCAGGAGGAAGAAGTTAATGATCTGCTTCTGCACCTAGACACCAATAAGTCTATATGGCCAGATGGAATTCATCCAAGAGTACTCAAGGAGCTGGCAGGAGAGCTCACCAAGCCTCTCTCCATCATCTACCTATAATCCTGGTCAACACAGAAGGTACCAGATGACTGGAAGGTGGCTAACATGACACCCATCTACCACAAGGGACAAGGAGGATCCAGGGAACTGCAGGCCTGTCAGCCTGACCTCACTACCAGGAAAGATCATGGACAGGATCATCTTGAGTGAGCTCTCACAGCAAGTGCAGGGCAGCCAAGGGATCAGGGCCAGCCAGCATGGGTTTACAAAAGGGAAGTCTTGCTTAACCAACTTGATCTCTTTCTATGACCATGCGACCTGCCTTCTGGATGACGGGAAGGCTGTGGACAGTGTCTGCCTGGACTTTGGTAAGACCTTTGACACTGTCCCCCACAGCACTCGCCTGCAGAAGCTGGCAAGCCATGGCATAGACAAGTGTACTCTTCACTGGGTAGAAAACTCTCTGGATGGCCGGGCCCAGACAGTTGTGATTAATGGGGAGAAATCTTGCTGGTGGACAGTCACCAGTGGTGTTCTTCAGGGCTCAATTGTATGCAGTTCAATAAGGCCAAGTGCCAGGTCCTGCATTTTGGTCACAACAACCCCAAGCAACACAACAGGCTTGTGGAACAGTGGCTGGAAAGCTGCTCAGCAGAAAAGAACCTGAGGGTGCTGGTGGGCAGCCAGCTTAACATCAGCCAGCAGCATGCCCAGGTGGCCGAGAAGACCAACAGCATCCTGGCCTGGATCAGGAATAGCGTGGCCAGCAGGAGGAAGGAAGTGATGGTGCCTCTGTACTCAGTACGGGTGAGGCCTCACCTGTTCAGTTCTGGGCCCCTCACTACAAGAAGGACACTGAGGTGCTGGAGTGTGTCCAGAGGAGAGTTACCAAGCTGGTGAGGGGCCTAGAGAACAAGTCCTGTGAGGAGAGGCTGAGAGAACTGGGCATGTTTAGCTTGGAGAAGAGGAGGCTGAGGGGAGACCTCATTGCCCTCTACAATTACCTGAAAGGAGGTTGTAGAGAGGTGGGTGCTGGCTTCTTCTCCCAAGTGAATAATGACAGGACCAGAGGAAATAGTCTGAAGTCATGACAGGGGAGGTTTAGATTAGATATTAGAAAAAATTACTTTACTGAAGGAGTGGTCAGGCACAGCCTGCCCAGGAGGCTGTCGAGTCACCATCCCTGGAGGCAAGATGGCATTTGATACTGCAGATGTGCATAAGGATTTGGTTTCTGTATTCCCCACAAAGGGAATTGTTACCTGCTCTTATGACAGGCAGTGAACACTCCTGATATCTCTGTTTCATTTTGGTTTTATATAAACTAATGCAAATTGCTCTAAGGGGCAAACTCTGCATATGTCAGCAATACCCATGCACCCACAAACCCTGACTCCAAGGGCTGCTTCCCATGATCACATAAAAAGAAAAACTCAAAGATTCAACAGCATTATACTAGATTTACCCAGTTGGGCAAATTTGGTAACCAGGGTGGAGTCTGTAAGTACAAAGAGTTAGAGTTGCCTGTACAAGATTTTAATGAAACTTCTATCAGTGTCACTGTCATTGTTTCAGTTGGGATGGAGCTAACATTTTTGTTAGCAGCTGCTGTGGTGCTATGTTTTGAATTTAGGATGGGAATACTGTTTGAATACACCAGTGGCACTGGTGTTTCTGGTTGCTGCTAAGCAGTCAAAGCCTTTCCTCACATTGCCCCACCAGCGGGCAGGCTGGGAGGGCATAAGAAGTTTGGAGAGGACATAGAAAGGACAGCTGACTCCAACTGCCCAAAGGGATATTCCATACCACGTGATATCATGCTCGTCATATAAAGCTGGGGAAAGAAGGAGGTGATGTCCAGGAGTGATAACTTTTGTCATCCCCAGTAACCATTACACATGATGGAGCCCTGTCTTCCTGGAGCTGGCTAAACACCTGCCTGCCGGTAGGAAGCAGGGAATGAATTCCTTGCTTTGCTTGCATGCGCTGCTTTTGCTCTACTTATTAAACTGTCTTTATCTCAACCCACAAGTTTTTCCTCACTTTCACTCTTCCAATTCTCTCCCCCACTGCAATCATGGGGAGTGGTTGCATCGCTCTAGCTGCTGGCTGGGGTTAAACCACAAGTGTCACCTAAACATCAAGACTGTAACTAAACATCATCTAAAAATCACTGAATGCTGCCACAGTCGAGGTACCATTTTCAGCTGAATGGAGAAGAGGCCTGACATGCAACAACATTGTTTTCTCTGCCCTGAGCTTCTGGTTTTGACCTCACACAGAACTTTAAGCATGGACATCAAACACAGATGATCCTGTGACCAGGACACTGCTCTAGGACAACAGATGTTCAAAGACCACCCTTTTATTTCAGACTGGCCACTGAACAGACAGCAGCTTTGCTTACAAGAAATAACCAGTATGGAGAAGAGCCTCTTGTCAACTTCCAGGTGTGCTTGTTGATCACCTTCCTTACCCAGGACTTTTATATTTTGATGAAAATGCTTATACTTGTGTTAAGCACAAACCTGCTCTGTTTTAGAAGAATACAAGATTAAAGGGTCAGGTCTCAAAAGGACTGGAACTCTTGGGTAGAAAAAGATTACAGGATAGACTCGCACTGGGATTTGAAGCTTTCAGAATGGAAAAGAGAAAGAAAGGGAGGCAGAGTCTGAGAAAGGAAACTTGACCTCAATTTGAACTAACAAGCGAGACAAATCTCTTATTGTGGAAGTCAGAGGAATGCAGACCTGTTTAGAGAAGTAAAATTAGAGGAAGTAAGTAATAATCAGTAAACTTATTTTCAGAAAATCACCTTATCTTTATTGCCTTACTCCTAACATGAACACAATGTTTCTTATGTTATGGTAAAGAATTCTCTGTAAAATTAAAAAGAAGTGATTTTTTTTTTCCCTAGACAGTCTTCTTCAAGTCATCCATTACCTCCAAAGAAAGTCTACAATCCTTTGAACATCAAAACTTTTACCACCAAAGATGTTAAATGTTGGCAATAGCCAATTTTGTTTCACAAATGATCACTGTGCAGAACCAAAATTCCTACTTTTCACCACTACTTCTTGTCAAAGCCCAAATAATACCCACTGCTGGTGCCACCTAACCAGTTTCTTTCCTCAGCTGGTAACTAAGTACATTTTAGAACTGTAAAATAAATATATTAAAATTTGTTGAAAGTGGTTTCAGTTGAAAGCTCTTATGACTGTACATTTAAGTACCATATTCACTGCAACAATAGGTGCATGTCGTGGTTTCAGCAAAATTTACCAAAACCTGATTGACAGATGTCTCCCCCTCAAACCAGGACAGTGTGGTATGGCCAAAAGAGACATTTTACTCTGTCTTATTAAAAATATTTGTGCTACGTATAAGGTATCTAACAACTACAGTCAAAGTGCAAAAACAGAAGTCAGCGACTCTATCTTAACTGAGTTCTCAAGATAACACGTAGGGGGAAAAAAAAAGACTATATACTCTGCAACTGCACAACATAAGAATTAGCCAGATCTCATCTCTGGCATCTTGAAATTTCATCTGCAAACCATTTTTCCATACTTCTATATAAATGTTCACACATATGAGTAAAATTAACAACAGAAATTACTGTTCTAACTGAAAACAAACTCTGTTTCTCTCTAAAGCACATCAGCAAGTGTTCTCACTGCACTCCATAGCAGTAAAGTAATGGTAAGTGAACATGCCAGAAGGCTGCCTGGAGTGACCATGCCTAGAGGGGGCATTTGGACATGTAGAAATGTTCATTTCTATGAATGTTGTAAAGGTGCCTGAGTCCATAATCCCCAGGTATTCAGATCCAACCTATCTCACAGGGATTTCCTAGGAACAGGACAACCCATCACAGACATGTACTGCTTTAAGAACCAAATTAGTTTTCCTTATCTTTAATCAGGCAGACATAACTTTTTTAAAGTTCAGCATGCTGACCTAGTTGTCATGACATGTGATTTGACTTCAGTTTTAAGAATAGCCATGAAGTCGCACGATGCTTTTTCCACAAAGGCAAGACTAAAATTCAGCCCATGCTTACCCTATCTACATAATCTTTTATCTTTATCTTGTAAGAACATTAAATTAAATCTGCTGATTCACATACATGTCTTTACAGAAAAAAGGATATTTGACCTTTGGATTTGGGTTTGGAAAACAACATGGAAAACATAAGTTTTCACAAATCTTGTAGTAAGTGCTGATATTCTGCAGAAATGTCTTTGCAAGTTATTTACTGCTTGCAGATCATATTTGAAGAAATTTCACATCACGGAAAAGCTTTCCCACACTGTAAAACCAATAATTTCCCATACTGTGTATTATGACCTTCTCAAATTAAATTCCTTTCCCCACTGAAATTACAGATCAAACCCATACAGCCTACAGTTCATTTAGTGCATTGAATAGATCACATATCAAGCCAAAGTCACTTTGATCCTAAAAAAAAAAAAAGACTGTTGAATCAGCAGTGTCATACACTAGATTAAATTTGCCACTAATCCAATCAGATACACCACTTATTTTGTCCTAAATGTTAAGCGTGCACCCCCACAATCTATTAAAGACCACGTATATCATTAAATAGTGCTGGTTCATAATTTCCAGTTAATGTCTCAGCACAAATTAAAAGGGAGTTTAAATTCTACTTCCCTTTGCTGATGTGTATCTTTGTGATCGGCTGCTTTGCCACCCCTGGCAGGGTGTATTGCCACTAATCGCTTCCGTTTTCATAGTGCAATAAAATGGGTCATATAACTTTAGAGATGACTGATATCTGAGCAGACACGAGCTAAGAGCCAATGTAACTGGGCACAAACCATGAATCTGGCTGAGCCCTCTGCTCAGCCAGGCACAGATGATGCCAAGGCAGAAAGGAAGGAGCGAGCCTGTGTTGTAATACACAGCCAGCAAAAGGGTGTATGACCTGCTCAAAGTTTAGCTGTACTCCTGGGCAGAGATAAATGGATAAACACTATATTTATATACTTTTGATATTTTTATTATTTATGTCTACTGTTTCATATGCTTCAGGCAGACTGCTGCACTCCCTCTCTGCACTTTGGCTGGAGCCCAGCTATGCACCACCGCTGTCTGTGGCAGCACTGCCCATAACTTGATGGGTCACATAAGACCCAGGGGGGTCATGACTCTTCATTTGTAGAATTTACATATTAGCTAATTTAAATACCTAAAGTGGAGACCAATGCTAAGGACAAATTTGGACTCCCCCTCGCCACCTGCCCAACTGTAAAAAAAGCTGTACCATGTGAGTTGCAGCCTCAGAGCACAGCTGGGGCAGCTCTTCCAGGACTGTATCCTTTGCTTCACCAGCAGCATGGAATCAATACTATTAGATTAGTATACAATTCCATCATGCTGAGAGTCATTTCCCAAACACTAGTTTTAACCTGCTAATTGCTAAGTTTACATTTTCACCAGTAATTGTCTTTCACCTGCTGCTCTTGCTGCTATAGGCTTTAAGAGACCTTCAACACTTACTAAGAGCTCAGTCTAACCAAGCATGGTGAGTTGTTTCACAATATAATTAAGTCTTCCTGGGTCTGTGAACCACAATATAAAAGTTAATCAAGCATAAAAAAGTTAGAGGTGTTGTTACTCAAAACACCTAAATTCTACAAGTCATATTTCTTAACTGTGAGATTACTTCACATCTGTCATACATTTGTTCTAGTTCTGCTGTGAAAAGACTGCAGAAAAATTATGTTTATTTGAAATGTCACCTTTAGCAATCTTCATACCAAATTTAAGCTCAATACTACATTAAATTGAAAATCTGTTGAATGAAAGATGAGTTTGACTGAACTGCAGTTTTCATAATGTAATAGCACATAATCAAAGGTAAGATTGCTATCCCCAGTAGAGCGCTCTCTAGTCAAAACCCTGTTTAATGGTAACAGGATAGGTTAATTACTATTTCCCCCCAATAAAATTACTTTTATATAATTTTTGCTTATTACATTAGAACAAATGATATGTGCACATTTTTAAATATAGTTTCTCTTTTCATTAAGGTAATCACAATTTGCAAACTCCTAAGTCCTTTCACAGTTTTTAGTCTTTTACTTGAAGAAACTCTCACTAAGGATCACAACAAAGTCTTCAGATTTTACCCCATTCTCACTACTGTCATCGTCTGACAATTCCTGGGACTGCAAATGAATAAATAAGCATTTTCCTTCCACTGCAACTTCCTTATGTCTTCATATATCCATCAACATAACTACTGGGTTGAACACTTAGAGATGCACCAACCAAAGCCAGCTGAAAGCTGGTGGAAAACAGTAACAATGGACACATGCCTCCGCGTCCTCAAAATTTTCCTTCCTATCTTCTTGTCAAACACGACTCTTGTATTTGACATGTTTATCAGCTGGATAAATATGCGCATTGTCAAATTTCACACTCAAGCATCATTTTGACCCTGGGGCAGACATTGACATTGCATATTTTTGCAGCTGAAGAACTCGCAGAAGACAAATATGCTTTGAAAAAGGCAGCACGATTGAGGTCATATGAATGAAGATTTAAAATTAAGATTTATTTATGCATGGCAAAATTTTTAAAAATAATAATTAAAAACCCCCAAAATTATGTTCAAATGAAGTTAGATCATTCATGAGAAAAAGTCAGCACAAGTTTCAAATGCACGTGTCACTTAGGGACTTTTTCAAAGTGCTATCATACACACACAAACTTTTTGAATGCTTCTACCGCTATATTTAACCTCCAAAAAAATATGTCCCATTTAATAATAGTATGCTGCAGATCTTGTATTTGCTGTGAGGATGGCTCTACCTCCAATTTCCATTAATTAATTCAGCATTTTACAAAAGTATTGGAGGATGAAATATTTCACACTGAATACAAACAGAGATCTCATCAGAGCACTTTGAAGATCTGCAAAAGATGTTCCTTCACACCAACCTCAGTCCCACGATGTGCATCTTACCAAGAGGTGCAGTGGTATGAGAGCACTTTCCGAAAAGTGACGCCTGTTCTGCACACCAGTATTTCCATCCCAGTATCTTCATGGCACTTTCATTTTCAACCAACAGCTTTCTCTCACACTTGGAACTTGCCACATAGCTGGTTATTCAGGACATTCAAGGATGGATGAATGATAGAAGTAAAACTAAATCCGAGCCACGATCGATTTTAAATTCTCCTTTGAATGCCTTTTCATGCTGAAAGCTTAATTTTGCTGCTGTTTTTTTCAAATTAATGCTAGCAGAAGAAAGGCCTGTATTTGGTAGCAATGTGGTTTGTCGTTTCTTCTACCTGACATGTCATTTGTATTTTTGCTGGTTTGACTGTTTCTCCGCATTCCTCTTTGCAGCCACCCATGGACACAAGAGTTGCTTCTCAGAGACTCAAGTTCTGCCCAACTCAAACATTCTAGCTTGAAAACTGTCCCTGACCATCAAGCATGCGCACCATTTGAACAACAATGTCCATGAGCTTTGCAGAGGTACTTTCAGTGATTGCCCTCACATGTATCCTGCTTCTACCATGTCTGTTTTGTTATAGGAGCAAGTAATAACTCTTCCAAACGGGAGTTATAAGAACTCGTTGCACATGGGGTTATATAGTGTGGAAGGAACAGAAAGATAATAAAGTCATGAAGGACCTCCTTTAGCGCAGTTCAAGGAATTGATAATAGCTGCCCAGCCCCATTGCATGTCCCTCTCTGTCCCACACACATCACATAGGTGGGCCAAGCCACACGCATAGGGACCCAAACCAGATCCTCTCCTTTAAGTGCTCCTTTCACAATGGGAATTTCCCATACTTATATTTTAGGGGGTTCTTCTCATCTCCAGAGGGAGAAGCCCTCTTCAGCTCAGTTCAAAGAGTATTCACTCACTGACTTACTTCCATGGGTAAAGAGTTATAAATACTTATTGTAATTTTTTTTAAGCTTTCTAATTCTGAATGTGTCATAAATGTCATGAACATTAAGATGTATATGTTCATGACATTTATTTCCTGTAATAAAACAGTTCAAACAATAACCCCATCCTAAAGAGCTACGATGAGAAGCTGCACAGTTAAAATTATTAATGTGCAGGGACTGAGTGAAAATTTGGTCCTGATTTGTTTATTTGAATTATTCAATGCGAGCAGGTGCAAAGAGAATCAATTTTCCCTAAAAATACAGGGTAAGCTCTGTATTCTTTATTCTCTCTCTGGCTTCTGTGTCAGAAAATCAGAAAAGCTTTCTACCTTCCCTTTTAGAAAAAAAAAAATAACATAAAAGCTTTTTTAAATTACAGGAGCTGTGAAGTGAGTGACTGAAATGATGGGAGCCTGTCCAGGAAGCTGTCCTAGAGGACATGCTGTCAGTTAAGGATTTGGTTGCAGCAAAGTTGTCAACAATCTGAAAACACGTCTTGCCCACAGCCACTGGCCCTCCGACAAACAGGAACGCAGTGGAGCCACAGCTCTTCCTGAGGGTCTGGACCTGACATAGCTGCCCTTGAAACATCAAGTGATGCTTTTTGAGAGAGACACGTGAACGCCTGCCACAGTGTGCCTCTACCACCTACGTGTGCTTATGGCTTCAAGTACGATTTAAAATGGATTTTGACACCTATAGCAGGACTTAGATAGAACTCAGACTACTACATCCAAAACTGTACTCTCCTCTTTAAATTCACTGGCTTGGGCTCCCTCAATAGGCAGAATGCTAAGTACTGAATTGCACCAGCAAAGAACAGTACCTGTTTCACACAGCAGCACACTTTGTGTAGTCCTGCTGCAGCACATCCACGGTGTTTCTCTGGTCCTCTGTTGTATCAGAACACCTGCATGCAGCTCGGTGAAAGCAAAGCTATTTGATTTTCACTTCNAGAATGCTAAGTACTGAATTGCACCAGCAAAGAACAGTACCTGTTTCACACAGCAGCACACTTTGTGTAGTCCTGCTGCAGCACATCCACGGTGTTTCTCTGGTCCTCTGTTGTATCAGAACACCTGCATGCAGCTCGGTGAAAGCAAAGCTATTTGATTTTCACTTCAGGTTATGTAGATATCATACACATATTTACATGTATTTGCAATTTCCAATACAGTTACTATATTAATAATTGCTCTAGGCAGTATAAGAGGAACTCTAGCTTGTGTAAGAAGCACAGTCCCACTGAAGTGGCAGAAGAGTCAGCCTCGAGAACAGACCATAAACTGCTGCCGGCAACAGAAAACATGGGTACTAATCCCTGCCTGAGACACAACTTTCTTTGTAAATCACAGGAACCTTTTAATTTCTCTCTTCCCCGCTTTCAGAGGCAACCACTTCAGTAAAAGAAAGTGCCCTGTGCCATGTGTTTGCATACTGCCTGTTCCACAGAGCAGCCATACTGCCCGGCCTGAAACACAGACACTGAGCAAGCCACGTGCTGTCAAGACAAATTCCCCAAGAACGAGCCCACTGCAAGGAGTCAAAACGGAACAGCTTGGCCTCGGCTGGCAGCCAAGGAGTGTCCCTGGCTGAAGCTCACAGTAACTCTTCCACTTCTGTAATGATTAAACTAAGGGTATATTTATAGTGTAAATGCTGCATATATCCACTGTATATGCTGACATCAACTGTAAATCCACTGTAAATGCTGACAGAGATTTGTTATTAAATAAATTACGGGTCTGATTTTCAAAGGCAGCCAAGTGCCAGCTCTGTTCCCATTGAAGCCACTAGGAAAAAATACCTCTTGATTTCAGTACTCAGATGAAACCTTAAGACATAAAATTTCTTAATTATATGGAGATGTAAAAGCTCACTGAAACAAAGTAAGTATATAAAAACATAAACCACTTAATTCTTACATTTACATCAAAACAAACTGCACAATTTGTGGGTATTTCACATCAAAGCCGTAACAGATTTGAAAGCCAAAAGGAGCAAGAGGCAGAGAGAGAGAGAATTGAGATTCATGACTCTTCTGTATCTTAAATCCAGGTATAATGTATAATGACTGAATCTTAACCTTGCCCTGAAGTATAATACATGACAGTACACTGCTTCTGACAGAAAAGGTAGCTATATCTTGTGGCAGTAACATGTAAAATTTAAATGGCATCAATAATTAAGAAGAGATTAATAGATAACTTAAATAAAAAATAACTTCTATGAAAATAGTATCACATACATGTTTAAAAAACCCCTAACTGGAAGTGTGGTAAACAGCAAAGTGCTCGCAAGAAATAATTTTTACTTTCACAAAACAGTCTATCAGTTTATAATGTGTTTACATCAGTAGCTACCACATATCCAGAGTTTCAATACAGGGTTTTCTTAAGGGGAACTTAAAGTAGCTGGGTTTTTATTTAATGTAAGTAAGGATCAGATCTATTAGCTTTACTCATGCTGAGCTCATTTTATGCAGGACCTGACACTGCACATATGTTCAAAGNTGGCTTCAAGTACGATTTAAAATGGATTTTGACACCTATAGCAGGACTTAGATAGAACTCAGACTACTACATCCAAAACTGTACTCTCCTCTTTAAATTCACTGGCTTGGGCTCCCTCAATAGGCAGAATGCTAAGTACTGAATTGCACCAGCAAAGAACAGTACCTGTTTCACACAGCAGCACACTTTGTGTAGTCCTGCTGCAGCACATCCACGGTGTTTCTCTGGTCCTCTGTTGTATCAGAACACCTGCATGCAGCTCGGTGAAAGCAAAGCTATTTGATTTTCACTTCAGGTTATGTAGATATCATACACATATTTACATGTATTTGCAATTTCCAATACAGTTACTATATTAATAATTGCTCTAGGCAGTATAAGAGGAACTCTAGCTTGTGTAAGAAGCACAGTCCCACTGAAGTGGCAGAAGAGTCAGCCTCGAGAACAGACCATAAACTGCTGCCGGCAACAGAAAACATGGGTACTAATCCCTGCCTGAGACACAACTTTCTTTGTAAATCACAGGAACCTTTTAATTTCTCTCTTCCCCGCTTTCAGAGGCAACCACTTCAGTAAAAGAAAGTGCCCTGTGCCATGTGTTTGCATACTGCCTGTTCCACAGAGCAGCCATACTGCCCGGCCTGAAACACAGACACTGAGCAAGCCACGTGCTGTCAAGACAAATTCCCCAAGAACGAGCCCACTGCAAGGAGTCAAAACGGAACAGCTTGGCCTCGGCTGGCAGCCAAGGAGTGTCCCTGGCTGAAGCTCACAGTAACTCTTCCACTTCTGTAATGATTAAACTAAGGGTATATTTATAGTGTAAATGCTGCATATATCCACTGTATATGCTGACATCAACTGTAAATCCACTGTAAATGCTGACAGAGATTTGTTATTAAATAAATTACGGGTCTGATTTTCAAAGGCAGCCAAGTGCCAGCTCTGTTCCCATTGAAGCCACTAGGAAAAAATACCTCTTGATTTCAGTACTCAGATGAAACCTTAAGACATAAAATTTCTTAATTATATGGAGATGTAAAAGCTCACTGAAACAAAGTAAGTATATAAAAACATAAACCACTTAATTCTTACATTTACATCAAAACAAACTGCACAATTTGTGGGTATTTCACATCAAAGCCGTAACAGATTTGAAAGCCAAAAGGAGCAAGAGGCAGAGAGAGAGAGAATTGAGATTCATGACTCTTCTGTATCTTAAATCCAGGTATAATGTATAATGACTGAATCTTAACCTTGCCCTGAAGTATAATACATGACAGTACACTGCTTCTGACAGAAAAGGTAGCTATATCTTGTGGCAGTAACATGTAAAATTTAAATGGCATTAATAATTAAGAAGAGATTAATAGATACCTTAAATAAAAAATAACTTCTATGAAAATAGTATCACATACATGTTTAAAAAACCCCTAACTGGAAGTGTGGTAAACAGCAAAGTGCTCGCAAGAAATAATTTTTACTTTCACAAAACAGTCTATCAGTTTATAATGTGTTTACATCAGTAGCTACCACATATCCAGAGTTTCAATACAGGGTTTTCTTAAGGGGAACTTAAAGTAGCTGGGTTTTTATTTAATGTAAGTAAGGATCAGATCTATTAGCTTTACTCATGCTGAGCTCATTTTATGCAGGACCTGACACTGCACATATGTTCAAAGTTGGCATTAAGAGTACAAAGGTTTAGCCAGGTATTACAGCTCCCAAGACAGAAACCATTTTCCCAAGAAATCCCAATTTAGAATCATAGAATGGTTAGAGTTGGAAAGGACCTTGAAGATCATCGTGTTCCAACCCCCCTGCCATGGGCAGGGACACCTCCCACTAGACCAGGTTGCTCAAAGCCCCATCCAGCCTTAAATACTTCCAGGGATGGGGCATCCACAACTTCCCTGGGCAACCTATTCCAGTGCCTCACCACCCTCACGGTAACGATTTTCTTCCTAATATCCAATCTAAATATCCCCTCTTCCAATTCAAAACCATTACCCCTTGTCCTATCACTACACCTCCTGACAAAGAGTCCCTCTCCTGCTCTCCTGTAGGCTCCCTTCAGATACTGGAAGGCTGCTATAAGGTCTCCCCGGAGCCTTCTCTTTTCCAGGCTGAACAGCCCCAGCTCTCTCAGTCTGTCTTCATAGGAGAGGTGCTCCATCCCTCTAATCATCTTCGTGGCCCTCCGCTGGACCCGTTCCAACAGTTCTATGTCCTTTCTCTGTTGAGGACTCCAGAGCTGGACACAGGACTCCATGTGGGGTCTCACGAGTGCAGAGTAGAGTAGAATACTTTATTTCAAAATTACTTTATATCAAAAATTATACTTTATATCCAAATTTCCAAAGTATCTCCTCGTCCAATCACTAGCAGACGTAATCCTCAGTACCTAGATATTTAGGTACATCCAAGAAACCAGATCCCGTAACATCTGTGTTAATGAAAAAGGTATTTCAAAGGTATTTCAAAAAGAAGTGCTGGTGAGAAAACCCACCTCTGTCAGGCTCCTGCACCCTTCCAGTACTTACAAGAAAAAGAGCAGAAACCAGCAGCTGCAATTCACACAGAACTAGCAGAACTTCCTTGCCCTCAAGGTAAAAGATAACAGTTATAAGAGGCTAATAAATAATTATTACTAAAATAACTTCTTGCATGAGGTCCTATAAATGTATTAAGCAAGAGAGGGGCACTTAAAACACAGTGAAACACTGGAGTTATTTGGGTGCAACTTGCTCTCTACTGTCTCTAATGGACAACAGGCTCCATTAAAAAATATTGTGTGGAAGGGATGACATCGGAAACCAGCCACAGCTTCAGAGTGCACAAGGTAGACAGACACCTCTGCATTTCAGAAATTGTTTTTCAGACCAGAATATTGAGCCCTCAACAGGTAGAGCATTTCACATCAGGAACTGAGTTCTCAGCTAGGATCTTAGTGGTGAAAAACCAGAAAAGCAACAATATTACCAGTATAACATGTGACACACACCCCCTCCCCTACTGGTGCCTCCAACGAAGCTGAATTCAGAAAAGCCACTTCTGAAGAGCTCATACAACCCAAAGAGCAGCCAAAGAAAGAGCAAAACTTCCTGCCAGTTCACCAGAGACTGTGTGCAGCAGATTTCACTTGAGAGAAAATGTCTCAATGTTTGAGTTATAAACCCCCAGAAATAGGACTTCAAGATTATAATTTTCACATTCCCTTGGCTAAGGTGTTACTCTAAAAAGAAACTACTAAAGAGATTTATTACTTGAGGTAAAATTAAAATTAAGGTTGCAGGGCAAGTAAGTTAAATGCAGAATGTATATGTATTTAAGAGACCCATTTATTCCATGCAGTTATATTTCTCCCTAATCTTCCTTTTCATGCAATTATATTTAGAATTAATAGGATTTAGAATTATATTTAGAATTATATAGTCAGAACTGTAGAGCTGTATCTGTCTTTTTAAGAAGCTTTCAAAACCAATTTTCTCAAAGATTTCTCAGCCAGCTAAACTAGATATGGATTTGTTTTCCCATTTTGCAATTTTCCAGATATTTGTATTTTTTAAAAAGTATTGCTTATACAAAATTCAGCTTTAAAAAGGTACCTGCTAATAACAACCATTTGCTTAATGGTAATTGTACAGACACTGCAGTAAGAGATTGCTTACATCTGCAAACAGAAACCATTTATAAAAATTAGTCTTGTAAAGCACCACACATAAATCTATAGGAAATCAATGCCCATGGTTTCTGTTATGAAGCAGTAACAAATTATTACTTATGCCAAAAGTAAAATATGCTCTTTTGTTTTTTGCCCCTATAAAATTCTGAAGGCCAGGTCCAAAGGTCATCACAGTCAGGGAAGCTCTGCACTGACTTCTGTGGGCTTCAGATGACACCCTTTGCCTGTCCTTAATCTTGTCAACAAGTTCTATCATATCCTTCAGAGAAAATCCTGTAGTTGTTTTAAATATGTCTAATCCATAAGGACAAAGCTTTAATGAGTTTCTAAATTTATATCTTAAGAAATAAAATAAAATTAAGAAAACCCTGTGACCTAGAATCTATTCTGAAGCACTGCTCATCTTTTCATGAGCTCTGCACTCTCCTGCAGTGGAGTCTCCAATCCGATTTCTCTCACATAAATAAGCCAATAGGCAGAAAACAGGAATTCTCATGCTCCACAGAAATACGAGCTTCGCCTTATCCCTCAAAATACAGCCAAGGGGTCACACTCTGCATATCCACTGTCAGCCCAGAGAAATACCCACCTCATCTACCTGCAGGTGGAAGTCAGTAGAAAGCTACATGCATTAATAGTGGTTATATGACTTGACATACAACTTGCTCATAGCACATGCACACACCTGTGTATGCAAATACGCATGTTAATAGAGAGATATAGAAAATGTATTTAAAGAAAAGATAATGTCAAATTTATATTCAAAAAAATCTTCACTACGATCACTTTCCAGCACAGGGGCAAAGGTGGATTTTACCTTTCAATTAACAAAGTTTCTTACTCATTTAGGCAGACGTAGGACTGGCTTAACATGCACCAGAGCTTCCTTCCTAAGGGTACTGTGGAGCAATGGCACAGCCTGTGGAGGCTGTGAAATGTTTGTCACTAGAGTTGGAAGAAAAATTTACAGTAATATTTGTCAGGGAGGGTTGTGATGGAGCTGACTCTGCCCTGGGCAAGCAGGTGAGTTAGCTGGCTGTAGAGTCCCTTGTAGGTGAGTTTTCTGTGAGAGTGTGTGCGTGTCTGTGTGTGTGTATGCCCAACAGCATCATATCAGCACTAGATTCTGCTTTTACTAAAAATGAGAAGTCAGATAAATGAGGGATGGAACAGGTTCCTGGGAACAGTAATAGACTTCTTGATTCTCACTGTCTGTCCCTTAGGTGGTTTAATAAAGGGCAGGATATTGTATATCATAAAATGAAAGAGAGAAAACTCATAAGAATTTCTTGTGTTCCACTGAGATTGTTTATAATTTGCCAGTTCTGCAATTTAAAAGGAATTGAATGGTACTTGCCACACAGACTTTATGAACCCAAGAACAATAATGTCCTAGTCCTTTAACTAGGGTTTATTACACTTTTAGCAAAACAACAAATGAAAGCAAACACCAACCTTTCACTTGTTCCTGTTCAATAATTTACATTCCTTCAAATGACCCACTTTTCTACCCTACAGGAAACTGCAAATCAAAATCATTTACTTATCTCCTCTTTATTTAATTTTTCATTTAAATCTATTCATTTTAAGGTAAATAAAAGGAACTAAAGTTGGTAAGCAGCTAGGGGAGTGGAATATGAGTGTGCGAATTCATGGGAAAAAGAAGGAAATTTACTCTGTTCATGCATGCAGAAAGTACAGAGAAATGTATAAACAGTAAACAATGTATTTATCATCACATTGATTGTTATAGCTGCCTGGTGGTGTGCTCTTTGCATCCCTTTTTTACTTTCATTGTTTTTCCTCATGTCTTTGCGAGAAGAATGATACCCCTTTGAGTTTTCACGTTGCCAGGCAAATTTGGGCTGCTGCAGCAATCTAGCCCGTGTAGACCTGCGTATTTAATGTAAGATATAGCAGGGAGGACCAAGGCAGAAAGTAGCGAAAGGGCAGCAACCAACATCTGCTGCAGCAGAAGAGAGTACAAACCAACTTCCATAGTCTTCTCTGTTCTGGAACACGTTTGGATATTGCTCTTAAGGCTTGACCTGGAGTAAGTCGTGACTACATTAGAAAGAGGGGGCCAGGATAGCAGAGGGCACAGGGCAAGAAAACGTAACTTCAAGTGACCACACCTTTTGACTCCTAATGGTAATAAAACAGTTCCCCCCATTGACATTTTGACCTTCTTCCACCCAGTGTCAGGCAGAATCCTGGAGAAAGATCTACCTTTTGTGAAAGCAGATGGGGTGCCAGGCACACAATCATGTGCTCCCCATCATATTGCTGGTGCACAAAACTTGAGAGGATAGAGCAGGTAGAACCCCAACCCAAGCACCTCTTGTACTGTGCACCTCTTTAATTTTAGTCCTGCAGCTTCTGTCCTGCTTGACCCTTACAAAGTAATGCCTTTTCTCTTATTTATGTATACCATTCGAGGGCTTCTCCCTCATTCTTGTTCCATGTTTATATCTATTCAACCTCTTTTCTAACTGTTCAGTCACATTTTCATATAAAAATGTGTGCATATCTTTAGAATTCAATCTGTATGGTGTTATTTCTGAACATATAGCCTAAACAAAGTTTCTACTTGCAAATTCCCTTAATTATGACTATCCACACACACTAAAATAAGCTACAGTATTTAATGCTCACAGACTTCAAAGTTACGACGTCTTCAGGATGAGCTCAGTTTGGATGCCAGCCACACCATACATGGAGGCTGTGTCTATACTGCAAATACAGGCAGACCCTGCATGGAAGATTCCCCACCAAATGAACACATTTCCCTGCATGGAAGTCATCTATTTGAGAAAGTAGTAACACAAACAATGGAATAGGACCCAAGTATGAAATGAAGCTTCAGCATGAGAGGGTAAATACAGTCTTTAAGTGGACAAATCAAGTTCCTGTTTCAGCAACACAGGAATTGCCACACTCATCTGAAGTCAGACAAGTCTTTCGACAATTAGTTCAAGATGCTACAGAGAAATGGGCGAATACCCCACCACAGACTGACACGGGTTAACTTGTCCCTCTCAGTAGGGAACACACCCTGTTCTTTAACAGACAGGAGTAAACAGAATTTTGAAATCTAATGATTGTGGAACACAGTTTGTTCCAGTTGGTTACAATGACCCTGAACATTCCCAATATCCACATTCCAGTCTTTTTTCAATTATGAAAGCATCAACCACCTCTTTTGGTCGTAAATTTTACTTATACATTTAAACAACATATTTCTTTCTTTCATTTATTTTTATTTTCCTTCTATTGTACTTCATTATCGCCTGCATTTTCTAGAAGGAAAATAATGCTTCAATCAGTTTTCTGCAGTTACGCATTGTTTATATATTTCCAAATTCATTCTTCTCCTCAGAGATTTAAAAAAAACTTTTCCAGCTGTCCTTCACCAATTTGTTCTTTTTTGTCCCTGAGACAGAGATGATCAGAACTTCACTCCTTATTTACAACAAAGCTCACACAAAATACAGATGCAATGCAACATTCTCTGTAACATTCACAACTACACAGGATGACCTCTCTTTTTCTAACCAATGCTGCCCATGCACAGGACCTCCTTTCAGCTGGAGTGCCCAGCTTCAACACCAGCATTGATAACGCTATCAGCACTTGTAATGATTTCACTTTCCTATTAAAGTTATCATTGCTGGACAGTACAGCAGTCACACTGGGGCCACAAACAGTGGCCCATACGCTCTTTAGCCTCGTGAATCCCAGTAACAGGAGGTGGCTCACACCACCAAGGAAAGAATTACATAAAAATGGAAGAGGGGCACTCGCGCCACCAAGATAGATAACAAGACAGAGTATGTTTTTTTTAAAATATTTAAGCTGATGTAATACACTGACTTTACATCAAATCCTAGTGGAAATGGATAAATTTATAATATTGAAGCAAGCTGGTCTTGAGGAAGTTTGTTTTGCTATGGCCCACGTCCTCAGTAAGTTCATTTTTCTGGGCATGAGTCACATATTAAGCAAACACTGCCTACAATGTGTTTTTGCTCCCAAAGACATTTGAACCTTTTGCTTAAGAAGTGACAGAAGGACAAATATTTGAGAACATCTCTGGGGGAAAATCTTTGTTCAATTGCTACTTTACTGGGATTTTCTCCCTGTACTCAATCGCACCTTAGTTATGAATTCGGCAGATGCCTCCTCTGTTCTCTTTCAAATGTCACTCTCTTTTCACATCCTAACCCTTTATTTAAACATGTTTTTTCTTACTTGGTAAAAGGGTATTCGAAGGCATAGCAGTAGTCTAACATTTTCAGTTCCAGTCCTATACTATGGCAATTTAATCTCATGTTTTACCTCCAAGTCCTTTTATTCTTCTTGTTTAGGAACTTAAAGACGTGGCAGTTATCACACACAGGCAGAAAGAAGTAGTATGCAAGCTAAGAAAAACTAACAAGCAAAAGGTAATATTTTTGCTAGAGGTAACAGTGTTAAATATAGTACTTAAGTGTCCCAAATCCAATAGCAGCACTTTCTATATGTGTGCATACCCTATAAATACTGGATTTTCAGGTGGCAGACTTTGGTCAAGTGCAGGCGAGGAGTAGTATTTCTCCTCAGCTGAAACACCAGCACTTTTGGCAATTTCACAGTCAAGTTCAAAAAAGTCAACTAATCACTGTGAGCACGTACCAGCAAGGAAAAAAACCAGCCCATCTAAGCTGCAAGGTCAATACTTCATCAACGGCAATTTTCCCTGTGAATTTGTAGATATTTTTTTCCCTGGTTGCTCCTGTACAGGTACTACAAGAGTGAGTTAGTAGAGAGCAAAATGCAGAATGAAGAAAATAAAGGAAAGGAAATACAGTTTACATAGATATGAAAGTAGTTCCCTCCTTTTAACATAATGTGTTCCAAGATAAGACGATCCTGCCAGCAAAGGTAACCCAAACTAACCCCCATGGTTATCCCTCCCATAATCCAGGAGGAAGTAGTTAATGATCTGCTTCTGCACCTAGACACCAATAAGTCTATATGGCCAGATGGAATTCATCCAAGAGTACTCAAGGAGCTGGCAGGAGAGCTCACCAAGCCTCTCTCCATCATCTACCTATAATCCTGGTCAACACAGAAGGTACCAGATGACTGGAAGGTGGCTAACATGACACCCATCTACCACAAGGGACAAGGAGGATCCAGGGAACTGCAGGCCTGTCAGCCTGACCTCACTACCAGGAAAGATCATGGACAGGATCATCTTGAGTGAGCTCTCACAGCAAGTGCAGGGCAGCCAAGGGATCAGGGCCAGCCAGCATGGGTTTACAAAAGGGAAGTCTTGCTTAACCAACTTGATCACTTTCTATGACCATGCGACCTGCCTTCTGGATGACGGGAAGGCTGTGGACAGTGTCTGCCTGGACTTTGGTAAGACCTTTGACACTGTCCCCCACAGCACTCGCCTGCAGAAGCTGGCAAGCCATGGCATAGACAAGTGTACTCTTCACTGGGTAGAAAACTCTCTNGATGGTGCCTCTGGGATTCCTTAAAAAAAAAAAAAAGTTCAGCACTGGAGCCTACTTTGATACAGAATTTAAGGCAGTTATGCTTTTGACAACAGTGACAGAAAAATTATGGATACATAATACCACACCTTGCAACCAGATCTACTGTGTATTACACAGCTTCAGTGAATCATGAGTTACATAAAATACCCTGGCTGAGTTTATCAGCTAAAATTGACTCATGTTATTAAGCAGTAAATCAGGGTACGGAAGAAAGATGTAAAAGAAAATCTTAAGCATCACTGGGATGGCTACTATCCAAATCTTTGCAGCTTTCATAAGAGCTGTCATTATTTGATGTAATGTATGAAATAGCTTGAAGATCTGAAAATCTAAGCCAAATTCTTAATCCGTCAGAAGTCTGTTGCACCATGCCACCTTGCATTAGCTAAGAATTTGGCACCTCACCCTTTAACATTTTCAACTTTTATTTGGTGATTTGGATCACCAACACAAACTGGTACCTGTTCCCCCTTAGGGGGCTGGTTGGATAGAGCCATGTTCACAAGGTCCTTATTTTACCACTGGTAAAGGGAAGGAGAGATTTAACTTTTACAGCTCTTTAGTCACAAATCATTTTCTCATCTCCTCACCACAGTGTCTCTGAATTTCTTTAAACTTGTTTGAAAGTGAAAGCAGCAAGATGTATTAAGGGGTATAAATAAGTAAACAAAACAAAAATCTGCATTTCCCAGCTATTACTAAATGAGCTAAAATTAGCTGCTGTAATCAGACCCACCTCTTATCTTAGAGAAAGGAGAAGTGAAGAAATGGCTGTGAGATAAGAACTGGCCTCAAGAAAAAACATCATCATTATTCCCTTTCCACTCCAAAGCCTTAAACATATTCAGTCTTATTTGATTTCATCAATGTACTGCCTCAGCAAGTGAAAAGATTCCAAAAATAGTGTCAGCACCAAGACTACTTGCACTGCAACATATTCCTGGACACTTTCCTTCTGATCTATCCCTTCTGACATGACATCCAGAACATCAGTAAAGCTTACTATCAGACTGTGGCATTCGGCATCTGACGCTGCAGCAATTACAGTGTTCCTGTGATTGAACGTCTCTCCCTGAGTAATCCCCACAGACTCGTACTCCGCATCAGAATTTAACTTTTGAAAAGAACACTGATCTTCCACACTCTGACATGGGATGTGCTTCCAGGTCCTCTGCGTTCAGCGTAACTCAAAGCAGCCCTGATAAGAATTTCAACCAGCAGAATAAAGTTCTACCATTCTGCAATCTCTACTTCACTTTGAAACAGCAAATATTTATGTCTTCTATCTAGACAAAAATCACCCTCAGCACACCCCACTGCTTCCCAGTTTCTCCCTTTTGTCGGCTCTAGTACAGTAGCTTCACAACTTGACACCAAATCAGCTCATTGTTTTAACCACTCATTGCATTATGCGGAAGGAATACCACCTATAAACTCTAACTTGCGCTTCACTATCCTTCTGTCCTTCAAGGATTTTATGATGCCTGCTGACACTGCCTACCTGCCCTCTGGGTTTCTCTAAGGAAAAGAACATGCAAGAAAAACAGGAAACCAAACAAAATCTCAATCAAATCAATTGCCTTACTCATTCACCAGGAAAATGTTCTGGGGTGCTTCATGTACAAGAATTGTTTTTCTGTTCCATCCAGATTAGGAATCAAAACTTCAACCACAGCATGTGCCAGCCTCAGCAGGTGCAGGGGTAATGCCACTTCATGCACACTAATGAAGTTGTTCCGAATTGGGTTTGGATCCAATACAAGACAGACATTCATTCCTTCTCTACTACATTTTTGCTATTCCTTTGTCATTCAGATGGGAAAAGCATATAGTGCAAAATAGACACATGATACAAAATGCAGCATATCCTTAGGTAGGCATCAAATCCAAATTCTGCCTTGGGATACAAGCATAAAGCTTCTGCAAGGATCTAAAGGAGAGGAGAACTTTGTCAAGATGAAAACAAGATCATAAAGTGGAAATGTAATGTTCAAGTTGTCTGAATTGCCAGAACCAGAAGCAGGAATGACACCTGTACTTCTTGAAAATACAACACTTCCTATGATCCAATGCATGGCTCCAGTCAACCTCCTTTCCCCGAACTCATGGGTATCTAAAGACCAGGCTATTAGTCCACCATTGTTTTCTATTCCAAAGTTCTGTCCTGTTTCAAGATTGTCTCTCATTCCTTGCTGTATGACAACACTTTTAGCTTTTTAGAAGTTTCAGTTTTACTAATTATATTCTGAACAGTAACATTTTTGATGCATGTGCTTGGCCAAAGGCTTTTTTTACTCCTTTTTCTACCCACATGGCCAATAGAATCATTTGTTTGCTAAAATGTCCAAAGAAGGGACACTTTTACCAGTACTGAAATACGTGGCATCTTTCTTGTCTTATATACAAAATTAAGCCCAACCTGCCATCTGTTCAATCTGTTACATCTAACACTTCCTGCATAAGAGAGAAAGTTTGATCACCACCTATCTAGACTTTGATAGAGTGATCATAGGATCCTGTCTAAAGGAAAGCAACAAATTTTAGTGTCTCTTCTGTTACCAACCATAAGGCATTTTAAACCTATGATGAGATTCAGAATTATGGAAAATTTCCCTCATTATTCATAACAGTAAAAAATACAATATTTTATTATTGTTATTATTATTTATTATTGTTTTATTATTGTTATAACTTACTTATGTTGTAAGGAAAGGGAGGAGTACATCGTGCAGACAGAAGGGAAATTGCAGCACTATTTGCAATAGAATAGTATTTGCTGTAAAAAAACAGTAAAATGTATTCTACCATTGAGAGCAAAGCCAAGGCTGAGTGGCTCTGAAAGAGATCATGCCCTGAGCATCCTGAACGCTAAGAGAACACCCATGGGAAATGCGAGAAGTCTATATACCAGGGGGAACAGCAAACAGATCCCAGATTTGGCCAGGTTTGTTCTGCTATGCCCAGACAGCAGTGTACAGTAACAGTACAGCCAAGTTAGGACCATTTCTGAGAGCTAGTGAAGAGCCCACAGAAGTTTGGCTGCTGAGGAAGACAAGTAAAACTATTTTTGACTTAAGATGCTTTTAAAAAAGATCTTTTCCATAACTTCACATTCCAGAAGTCAATAATTTGAAATCATTGTTTTATGATTACACTGGGCATTAAGCTTAGTCCTTGAAAACAAACCCATGTCTGCTGCAACATCAACATTCATTCCCTTTTTACAGTTTCTCCAAGGGTGAAGACTGAGATGCCAACAGCACTTTAAGGAAACTGCCTCTTTCATACCTACAGTTGCTCATCAGACAGTCAAGCCAGGTGCAAGTATGAAAGTCAAAACACTGATCATTCTGATAAATCCGAGATGACAGATAACAAAACAGGGAACTGTAGGAAGAATAACCATGATTGATTTTTACTAAACTCTATATTCACTGGCTTGTTGCACTGCAGGGCTCAGTGTCTGTAATGTCTAGCAATCAGCTGTGAGCAGCCCAGAGTCAGAGGGCACGGCAACTGTTCTCACGGAATCAGAGCAGTGGGAATTGCAGTCACCTGACAGTTATTTACTTTACCAGCCAGGAAAGGCAGAAGTCTGGCTTATACATTTTACAGTCATTTAGAACTGAATTTTCTGCAGATGCATAGAAAAGCATAAGAGAACCAGTATTTCCAAGAAAAAAAAAAACAGGTCAAAGGAGGAATTTTTTTCCCCAGAATGGGAATGATCTCATCTTGACATAGTCCTGGACAAGTTCCATCTCAGCAGGCATTTTCGCTTAGAATTAACCATTTTTTATTTTTTTAAAAATTATAACACCGAAGAGTGGCAGATGATATAAAACAAAAGGTGGCTGTAATAAAGAGAATGAGAGAATGTGATGAGAGAAGAGAAAGTGACTTGAAGCAGAGGGGTACACAGGGCTGTACTGCATAAAAGCACAATGCAGCATCGCACAGCAGTTCCTGATGAGAAGTGAATGATAATACATTCCACCACCAATGTTTGCAGAGAGCCTTGGGGANAAAAAAAAAAACACATACCAAAAACTTTAAAGCTCTTAGTCTTTAGGACTTCAAATAACAAGTAGAGAGAATCTCAGCTTAATATTCCAATGTTTACTCTCATAATATTTATGACTGACTCAAAACACAATGGTTTTTCCATCAGGAACACAACTTCGTTCTTTCCAGAGGTTAAGAATCCAAGTAACAACCTGGACTGACCTTGCTCGGCTTACAAATTCTGAGAAGAGCCTTGCTTGCAACAGTACATATTCTTTTCTTTTAAATAAAGAATTAAATATCACACCGAGTCTTTGTTTTTGTTCACTAAGACACTGCTGAGCTCACTGTCACTCTGGAACTGCACAAGAGCCAATGTATAAAGGAGGATTATGAAACAACCTCTGAACAAAACAGAGTCATCGGCTTACCTGACCTCTGCAGGGCAAGGACCAAAACCACTAAGCACTTGAAAAACTTATATAAAGTCCAACATTTAGGTGTAACTGAGACTGTCAGAGCATATATCCTATGTTGCCTAACTCCATGGATTTATGAAGTGCAGTTGACACTGATGCTTCCACCAGTAGACGTGTACAACCCTGAAGCCTGAGGCTGCCGAGCTGCTCTTTACTCCAGCAAGACTCAAATATGCACTGCTCACCTACAGGATCCAATGCACATCATCAGCTCTTCTAATATATTCAAGATTACTAAAGTGAGAAGTCCAGAACAGGCTAGGTGTATACACTCACGTAGAGCTGAGTTTAGGGAATCCACTTAGGAAGCAGCATGAGGATTTTCAAATCCCCACAGCGCACGAGTCAAACCCAACTCTTGCTTGCCCCAGGAGAAAGCCCCAAACTTGGTGCCACTGGGTGCTTGCTCTCCGGTCTGCTGTACTGCAGCTCATCATTTTCTTTCAGAGAGGCTGCCTCTAACCCACCTCTCCCCTCTCCATCTTCTGCTGAATGGATTCTCCTCTCAGTTTTTTGGTTTTTTCTAGTCCTGTGCCTGGGGTTTAGAACTGTGGCCTATCAGCTGAGATCAGCCCACAGACTGCCATGGGTAACAAAGGCCTGTGCAGAGAGGAGTGATCTATGCACTTAAGCCTAAATCTATCTCCAAAGTTTTAAAGAATAAGATCAGTAATTTGATAAGGAACCAGAACAAAATGAGCTATAAACATCTTTTGCAACATAAATGGCTGCTAGATTAGGTTTGCAAAACATCCCATGGGGAAAACATCTCATGGCTCTCATTTCATCGGTGTGAAAAGTACCAATATAAAATAAATAAAGAAATAAATTCTTAGTTTGTTTCTCAACAATTATGTTTATCAGTCACATAAGATGCCATGTAGTACAAGGAAGTGATAACATGCATAACCTACTGAAAATTAATTCTGCATGTTGGTTCTAATGTTTTAAAGGTAATAAATCAATCACCAGCACAGAACCACTACATCTATTTCATGCATGAAGCAGCACTTTTATCACGGTAAATTTAGCTGTGTCTTATTAAACTGACTGCAGTCTCTGGTCAGCTAGTAGAAGCTGAATAGGTTTTCACATTATATTTCTCAGAGTTCAAAATAAATCTAAAAGTCTCAGTTTCCTGTATCTTCATGATTTTTAGAAAATGACTTCACCATTTCAATCAGTGCGCTACTCGGCAAGCTTGACTAAGTTCATTAGTCTGGGAACTAAGAGTTCAAGGGGAAAAAAAAAAAAAAGTCACTCCTCAGCCCTCACAGCTCTGGCATAACAATCATCTCTAAAAAACCCAATTTACTCTCCAGGCAATCAAGTAGATTTTGTTTATTCATTTTTTGGTTTGGGTCAGGGTATTTTTTGAGTGTTGGTGAATTACTTTACACCAACAAAGAAGCATAGAATCACAGGCAAACAGTGCGGCTATATCCTGTTTCTCTAGAAATCAATAGTGATATTGCTACAAGGGGATTAAACCATGTATGATCAATTTCTCATTCAAATCCATTTCTTCTTCCCATCAAAATGAAATTAAAGCAACTTAAGCATTTTCCAAATCCCTCTGTCCATTTTCCCTATGGCTTACTGGCCATTCTTTGCTGGAGAAAATGGAATCTTCTCCTCTGTTTATGTTCTGCAGGATGTATGATGTGGCCAACTTCGCCAAGGTTTTATTCCAACCCGAACTGTTTCCTTCACTATATGCACATTGATTTTTTTATAATTTAACTATTGTGGGAAGCAAAGATTTAGGGAAACAGTTGACGATCAAGTATGAAACATGCTCCTGTGAAAATAAAAATCAAAAGAGAATTCTTGTGTGACCAGTTCTTTGCAGCAAGATAAATTTCCTCTCTCCTTCTGTCATTCAATTTTTCTTAAAAATCAAAATGGGGTTGAACAGACTGGAAATGGTATTTGGAGCTACCCACGTCATCTGCTAATCTACAGCACCCCAAGTGTTGCGAGGTCAGTCACTGCTCCTGGCAAGTGTAATTCTTATTCCTGCTTCAAAGGCTGACAAGAAAACAAACCCAACAACCCTAGTTGAGTATTTTTTTGATACTACTTTGAATCTCTCTTCTCTGTGTGTATAAGAAATAACACAGGACATATTTGTATATAGATTTTTCGTTTTTGTGGGGGTTTTTTTTTGTTTTTTTTGGGTTTTTTTTTTGTTGTTGTTTTTTTTTGTTTTTTTTACATCTTTAGTGAAGGGGGTGACTTAAAAAGTATATTATGCTCCTTTCATTTAAGGTACTTAAGGATAAGAACGTCTTATGTTAAGACACGTTCAATGAATTCACTGAGTTCTGCTTATTTACCTACAAGATTCTGGACTTATCATTTCACATGTCTGTTACTGTGCTGAAAACAGGGTCCCGGCACTAGAATCTGAAATGCACATCACACCGTCAGTCAGAAGCTATTAAAGTATATCCACCAAGGCAACTCTCTTGGCTTATTTTAAGTCTGAGATATTTAAAAACAAGTTTCCAAAAGAAAAGTGTCTGATAAATTTAGAAACACCTTTTTCATCTATGTGGAGTTATAAAGCTTTGCACCTACCACAGATTTCTGCTTGCCTGTCTTTTTACTCTGTGCCACTAGGTAAGTCCTCATATGGTTGTCTTCATATGCCCACTCACAGGCCAACTGCGCAGAAACAGGAGTCAGCACAAGTACTTCCACTGACTTTAACCTCACCTGAAGTGATAACAGGAATAACCGCAGCACAGCAGAACATCATCTAAAGACTGCACAATCCCATACTTTTCTCCACAGCTTCAACAACAACCATCACCATACATTTCCTCGTCTAGCTCTACTTTTCCTGAAAAGCAGTGAAACACTTCATGCAATTCCTTGACTAAGAGGAAAAAGCTCTAAACCATATAACCAAAAATCACATTCACAGTAATTGTGATTTCTAATAATATCAGAAACTAAAATATCTTAATTTCCTCAAGGAAAACAATCGTTTTATCACTCTGCCATCATCTATTTAGCAGGCAAACACTGCTGGCCCTTAGCTATCACCAAAGCCATGTCAAAAGGAAACAGGCAAAAAATTATTCCAGTCTCCAGAAATACAATCACAGTTTATGACATAACAGCTTGAGTGTTACCCACATACAGTTCTTCTCTTGAAGCATTAGATATAGCTTGGTGCACAGCAAGGATGTCTCAGACTTTCATAATATTAATTCACTGCAGCGAGCAAGTCTGATTTTGATTTCCCATCTTCAGTACACTAACAGACTGGCAACACTCTTGCATCAATTCCACTTTCTCTCACTGTTGAATCTCAGACTGCCTATATATTTAAATATTGAGTTTGTTTATATACCTACAATATAACCTATACGTTACCATGTTGTATACATTCTTGCACTTGACCTGTCCTTTTGAAATACATCTAGAAATTCCCATGAATAGATTCATGTCCTACCTGGTGTTTTGTAAAAAAGCATATATACTGCATGAAAGGAATGGAAGTGTGGGTGTGAATTTAGCCCACACCTCTATATTTTCCTGAGCACATATTACTTTACCATGAAATTGGAAATATAAAGATCTTCTCTGATAAACATTTTAACTTTTCACCAAATAGCCTGGCAATGGGGTGGCAGTCCCCAAGCACAGACATTCGATTACTCTCCACTTTCTCTGCCTCAGAGAGAGGTTAAACTTGACTTTCTGTTTCTAAAAAGCATGAATAATCTATTTCTCTTCTCAGTGACCTTCCAGGAAAATTTTCAATCCCACAGTACTTTTGGGTCATGTTAAATTTATCAGTATTACCATTTAGACAAACTGAAAGATTAAAGGTACTTAAGGCTATAGTTAGAAATCATCATAAGGCTAGAACTAAGCATTACAAATTATTGAAGAAAGCTTATAAACCTACTACCTTTGTGAGACTATTTAGCTAAATTTTTTACTAATCTTGAAAACAATAAAAATCAAACCTTCTAATGACTTACCATATTAGTTATATGGTATCTTATATCCATGTAGCATATAATTAAATTATTACCAAGCAATACATGGAAGCCTTTCTAATTGAAGTTAATCCACTGCTTTTACTTCAATTAATCTGATATGATAATAGGTATACAGATGGATAGGATTATGTGTGCAGTTGAGTGAACATTTTCTACTTGATTTAAAATGAGACAAGTAGCCCCCTAAATTAATAAATGCTGCCATGTATGGACACATATAAAAAGAATCAACAGACTCTTCACGTATTCAGTTAATTTGAGATATTTTTCCAAGTGCAAAGTACAGGCACCTACAGGAACTTCACATTGCTGTAATCTTCATGAGGCCATATTAATCAGAGCACTGTCAATTAAACAACTGCTAGACAAGGATTAACAAGAGGAACCAGGAGGAATTCCTACATTCCTGTCTCACTCTGAATAATACATCACCCTCTATCAAAAATAAATCAAGGAAAAACAAACATTTTAGAATAATCTCATCTTTTTAGTGAGTGGCAGACTTGCAGCGATACATCTCAGTGTTGGTATGGGTGAAAGTCAGCCTTCATGGGAACTGGCAGAGTGCTGTTGAAGCTACAAAAGTTCAGTCAGGTCTGAATAGGATTGCAAGCTTATCTGACAAGCTGTGTAATACAGAGGTAGAAAACACACACACTCATCTTTTACCAGTACGCAAAAGAAATTAAGGCTATTTTCTACTACACTGCACCAAAGGTATCAAAGGCAAGAAAATATAACCCAAATAGAAACCATCAATTAAGTGCTGCAAAGCTGCACTCAGAGGATGACACTGTTTTACAAGGACAGAGTACTCTCACACCCAACTTCCAGCTGGGTTTTTGTTGTGTAAGAAAACAAGGGCAGACAATTCTTCTTTTTGAGGATTCTGGTCAACAATATCTGTTACTTTCATCTACCTAATATTTCTTTTGCAATGCCCAAAGCATAGCTTCCAAATGCAAACTTAAAGTTTACTTATCAACATGGTTCTAACTAAGCATGCATCAGACTCCCTGCACCACAGGATTCCTTGTATTGCCAAATTTAATGAAGAATACTTTGCCCTTTTAAAGGCCACATCCTCAAATCAGCAAATGCTGCTTTTGTACTTAAAATGAGGAACACAAAAAAGCTTACAGAAGAACATCGCTTCGCTTTAGCACATTAGGTTAGAACTGTCTGTAAATGACCACAATTGCAGATTGAAACTGCGTCTTCAGTGCATTAAGACTGCAACCAAACCTATCTAGTAAGCTATTTTTAATTTCAGAGCAATGCACATTGTCTCTAGCCTGATGGACCATACTGATTACACTCACGTGCACAACACTACGCTTTCAAGCAGCTTTGCAATGCTGGAAGAGCAACATAGGGAAAACATCTGGATCTTCCATTGAAAAATCTTCACAATATCTTTCTGTAGGGCAGGACTCATCCTCTTTTGCCAGTTGTGCCACACTGCTGAATCCGTACCAATTCCACCACTGAATCTTCAGTCAAATCCCATCAGATTATAACAAGTGCAACGGATTTTGCACTTTGAAGAACAGTGGCTTACAAATTCATTTTTAAGAATATACATTGTTGCAGCAAGAAGTTATGAAAAGTGAACTTAACTAATTAATAGCAAAACTGAGAATCCAAATAATTGGATTGCCTCCATTCTTGTCTGCAAATAGTCTAAACTGAGTTTATAAAAAGCAGCAAGACACCATCTCTGCCCCTTATAACTGCTAGAGAAATTAGCACTGTGGAGTTTCTAATCTCACAGTTTTAGTTGGGTCTTCTAACATAATCACTTTTTCAACAGCAATAATCAAAGGACTCATAGGACTGACTTTCACAAATCATTAAGATTAAATTAATTTAAAAATGGGTAGAAAACATACTTTGCTTTTTCCTTTTTAAACAGAAAAGCTCATATTTAATAGCAGAGTTCATCAACTAACACAGACTTTTCACAGATGCCATAGCAGCAACTGTTTGAAAGATTAAATATTTAATAATGAAAGACTTCTGCCTCCCAATACACATGGGAAGAGTCCTGCTTCACAGAAAGCTCTGCTAGAAGACTAGAGGGTATATAAAAAGAAACTTACATTTCTTCATTATTAAATGCTAGGATTGCTAAAGTAGCTGCAGTCATACTTCTCCACTCAAACATAACAGAAGGCACCTCCTAGTGCTCAAGGCTCCATGGGGAGCTCAGAGACGCTACAGAAGTAGAAATCCTGAGCACCCACCATGAGTTGGTCAGAATCAGCAATATCACAATGGCTCCACCATGGCTGGCAGACATTTTAATAAATTTTTCATTTGATAGCAGAACAAGAAGGGCGGGGTATCAAACTGGTATCTGCAACTGACTAAAAAACTGCATAGTCATTAACAAAAGCATTCAGTTATTATCACCCACAAAAAAGTAATATATAAGTGGTCATTACCTACACCATTGCCTACCATTTCAAGTTCGGGAATGCTGGAGCTCTGGTTGCCATTATAATCTAAGTCTGTTCTCCTGAAACTCTGCTTTCTAGAAGCAGGGATACTGTTAAAAAGCAATGCAAATTCATTATAATCCAACATCTGGTAACTGGATTGTGACATTTTCTCTTCTTTAGCATCCTTTACTTTGACATTATCCTTTCTTCACAGTCCTTCACTTCACAAGCTATACACTTCTTAATATAACTCTGAACCTGTCTAACCTCATCTGGTTTCTTTTTCTCAAAAAAAAAACCCTCAGAAACTACAAACTCTCTTCTGAGCAACTTTATTGTCTATGCTCACAAGGGTGCTACTCAAGCCTTCAGCATGAAACACAGCCTGCTCCCATTATAGCCACACCACTACCTTCACATCCAAATGACATTTCCCTGGAGATGGCAATCAGCTTCTGAACCCAGTTTCGGGAGTGAGCAGAAATGAGATCCTGTTCAGTTTGTCCTTCTCTTTCCTTTCTGCTTCCAGCAATTGTGTTCTTGGTACTCCATCTGTAACCTCTGTGGGGAAGAGAGCTCTCTGCTCTGTGCTCCAGCCCCTGAGGCACAACTGGTAGAGCTTCTCACTCGCTCTCTTTTTCTGGAAACTGAAGATGCTCCATCCCTTGTAGTGTTCTAAAAGGCATATGGTTTGTCAAAAGCTCTGTAGTTAGTTCAGTGTTTCCAGTGCAGCAGAGAGGGAGCCCAAGCTGCTTCCCCTGCTACTAAAAGCTGCAGAGACAGCTCTTACTGTATCTTCACTAAGGGCAGGAGCCCAGCCCTGGGGTGATCAATGAAGGCAGCACCTCAGGGGGAGAAAGGCCAGAGCAATTTTTTGACTGTCCTCAAACCTGGACTGCGAGTCTCCATGCCAAATATAAATCTTACTGAAGGCAGACAGCAGCAGAATAGAACTTATAAAGGAAATCTTGCAACTTTTCTTCCAAGATCAGAACATTATGGGCAAAAAGGGTTTGCTGTCTGCTTCCCCCAGAATAAATTTCCAAGTCCAGCTCATATTTTCATGACACTACTTGAAAAAAAAAAAAACCTACCTTCTTCCAAAAGCCTAGGAACTCTGTGGGAACATGCAAGTGTGTAAAGTCAGCCACTTGCATAAACAAAAGCAGTATCAAATGCTTAAATGATGTCATTAGCCAGACCAGTATCTCTGACATGACAACATGGCAAGTTATTTTCTTTTCAGAAGCAACAAGATTACAGCACACATCTGCACACACGTGCATTTAACTAGCACAGTAGATAAGAGTCTAAAACAGGCAAGCAGTCATTTATTCTAAGCAGCAAGAAATGCTTCAGGTGTTGGTTTAACACAACCTGGCCATATTTTCTGGCAGCTTGTCTTTCAAAGTCTACCCAATTGCATCCTTACGTGCACTCAAGCTGTTGGCTCCTGGATAACATCACTGCTGGGAAGCAGCAGAGAAGCACAAGACCCCATCATTAGCCTGGCACCAGTCCTACACCTTAGAGCATTTCCTAGAGCAGAAGGGAATACGGGTGATGCTCGTCATATTCCCATATCTCAACAGCTTACTGTACTTCAGGAGGACCACATTAATCAGTGCTTTCCCACCACTACATAAGGAGAGTACTTTTAGATCCGCAACATTCCCTGAAATAAATATTTTTGTTCATTTCTAAAGAAGTTTATCACCTCTCACACTGGATACCAGCCTAGCAATGTAGACAGAAGTATTCAAAAGTATTCTGGTTATTCTACTCCTCCAACTTTTCCAGCTATGCCAAACTCTTCAGTCTCAAAAATATTTTTAGTTTCCTTTCATTGTACATAGATGAACATGTTGCTATTTTACATTTTTTAAGACATGTTCACGACTCAAGCTTCACATGGCTCAAGCAGAAGAAACACTATCACTTGGAAAGTGTGTTCACTGGACTGAATACAAACTATGAGATGTAGCCAGTTATCAAGTGATTATTCTGGACACTGTATTAGAGAATTCTGTGTCTACTGATTGTCACTGATATCCCAAGAGTTCAGTTTAAAAGTAAAATTACTAGTTTGGCCCTTTCAAAATATCTGGGAAGTGTTTTGACTAGCTATTTCATTTTTTATGCAATTATCACTATTATATTTCTTACTAGTCTCTTTGGATTTCTAACTACTTACTGTTCATTTTTCTTATCCTGGGTTCACAGTTTAATTTCTTGGCATCCAGTAAAAAATTTCTTGTATCCAGTAAAAGTTTACAATGACAAGAATTTGATAATTCCATGCAGTAGTTACAAAATTGGTTAAATATATTAGGATTTTTTTTACAGGAGAAAATTATATGACTCTGCAGATAAGTTTACAAGCAAAGATATTTAGACAAGTGCTATATCAGAAGTAGCACCATATGTTCTCATACTTCAGCATGAAAGACAAAATGACTGTAAAATGAGAAGCAATGATTTTTTTTCCAAAAGCTACTTCCCTGAGAATTTCAAAATACACACTTATTTCAAATACCAAATAATCAGACCAACCTAATTAGGAAAGAAATAATTAAAAGACTAACCAGTTGCTAAATCATGCTCAGGACACACAACCTGGTGCTTGCTCTAGTTTTAAGACTAAAATAGTAACAGTACCAATGTCTCTTTAATCTCTGCACAGGTTTGAAACACTGAATTGCACCCAGACCACATTTCATCCTAAGACGTGCCATTAAAAACTCACAACTTGGCACAGCAGGAAGCTGCTGCAATTGCAGTAACTTTCTGCCCATAACCAGAATTGTGACTGTAGTCCTGTCATCACATATCACTGACTGGAAATGTTTAGGCTGTCATTTTTGAATGTCAAAGCCTGATTCCCCACTGGGAGTACACTACTATGAAGCTTTAAAATCCTGGACTGAATTCTGATCAGTGTCATTCATAAACATTTTTAGCAATGACTCTGCTACAGTTACTTTGTACAGGAAACCTCCATCTTTTGGCAGACAGTGAGGACTTTTACCCAGTCTTCCCTCAAACACAGCCACTGCTTCATAGGACCTTTCGGACTGCAGGATTTGAGAGATTAGCAGCTGCAATCACCTACCTGATAGAAAATGAGTCCACCAGCATTCAGCCAAAAAAATTCAAAGCTAGTTCAAAAAGTTCCTATCTTCCACATCTGCCAAGTCGCACAGATGTTCAGGCTGGGACCCATCATGGAGATTTACATCTGCTATGTACCACGTCCCCCTTCCCTGGAATATTCACAAAATGCCACATTGACTGAGGGCCCAATTACCATCTTGCCAAAATATACATTAGAAAATAATGAGAACACAATAAGATCTTTCATTTTCAAATTGTATTCTGATGAAAGACAGATACTCCATTTGATTGTACCCATTTGCAACCTGAAATCCTCAGCTGATATCTCATCATGCCTCCAATTCGTATCAGCCTCTTGATTTCCCAAATGAAGACAACTACAGCTACACAACTATTCTGCAACACTAGAAAAAGGCCACAAGAGAGAGAAATAAAGCCTCCTCTAATAAAACTATCACAGCACGTTAAGTCTGGATTCATTGTAAATCACTTGCTACACGCAAGGACGCTTTTAAGCACCCCTATAAATGCAAAAGGCACATGAATATATTCTAATATGCTTGCTGCACACACACACGCAAAATAATTAAAAATAGCTTCGTTCCCACTGGTCAAGTTAGCATAATTCAGGAAATTCAGGAAGGAAGGAACCATTGTCTTAAAATTTGATTTTTGAAAGGAAACACATTGAAAATGTTTGTATTAAGCTAATTGTCCATAAAGGTGTTTTCTAGGCATGTGAGTAACCTCAGCCCCAGTTTTTACACCATACTCAAAGCAGACTAGGTTAAAAGCTGTTAGGAAAGTGGCATGATGCAATGGAATAATCAGGAGCTAAAACTCAGGAAACCTGGATTTAAGGTTTAGTTGGTAGCTGATTAATCCTGTCTTGTCATTTGTTTAGCTCATGGTTCTTCACACATAGGGTGATGAACACAATACTTACTTTGTTGGTAAATTATTTTGAGAACTATTGATAAAAAGCTCCAGGTAATAACCAGGCACAAATAGCAGCTGTAAAAGTTTACTCAGGTTAACAGCACATCCACAGCTCTTTATACACATCAAGGTCTCAACTTCACAAAGCCATATTTTTCTGACTGTGCAACTGATATCTTAGCTGCATACACAGGCATAAATCAATGCATGTTCCACATATTGATGCTATCCTGGTCAGCACCCGAGAGATTTCCAGGGCTAGAACTACCATGAGCTAATCTACAGCTAGAAAACCAAGGCTCTCTAGTCAGGGCTGCTTTATCTCCAAACAGTCATGCAAGAATCTGCAGGCTCAAACTCCACAGTTAGAAGCTGGAGCAAGGAGAGGACTTTGATGGGTTTCCACAGCAAGCAAATGAGCAAAAAATCCCAGCAATGTCCTCCTCTCCTGGCTGGTACCACAGTCCCCACCTCTGACATCACAGACTTTTGATCTCTCAGAAGCTCACAGGACTCACTGAAACACAGAAGCAACCTTACACAGTATGAGCCAGAGCAGTTTTTGGCTCAACAGAATGGACGCCAAAAAGAATGGACAAACTGCAATGGTATTCTCCAGAAGGTACATAAACAGTCTGATGACCAACATGTTACAGATTTTCAGTCCTTCCAGCTGCCAGCTGTTTGTGAATTCAACAAAATTTAAACATACCTCAGACACAAAATAGATATCACTGAAAATTTATTGTGGTGGCTTAAGTATATACTTGGGATTGAGTATTTCAGAGCCTGGCTTTGTGTCTCTGAGGGTTAGTTTTTCTGCACAAAACACAATTAAAAACATGTGCTCACAAAACCAGAGCAAGGTAACAGGATACAAGATCTGGTGGCCCCATGCAGTGATGCCATACCAGAAGGTGAAGAAAGCCACCTGAGCAGTGAGGAGTATACCTTGGCTCTGAGGAGGGCAGAGGATCTCTCTGAGAATGCTCCTCACACTATGGGAACCGTCATTGGCAAATTTACATGCAATGAAATTGATGTCAAGCCTTATCTGACTGTCACTGAAGTCTCACACCTCCACACAGTCAGTCTCCAGCCCAGCTGAATGCTTTGCAGCTACCAGGCCACATCTTGTATGGCACGGAGGATAAGAGCAGTGGAGCTGGAAGCAGACAAGCCCACAGACAACATTGTGCCAAACCAAGATCTACATTCTCATCTATTCCTGGACCTCCATAGATTTTCAGCTGTTTTAAGCCCTGAATTAGAAATGCATTTAGATTGCTAAAGGGATGGTCTTTGAATGCCCGTGAACTGGGACTGCAATCCATAGGTCAAAGAGCTACTTCTAGCTTATACCATAAAAACAGAGAAAGCTGTTTGTTGAAATAAGTTTCTCTACACGTGCAACAAATGTCTCTGGATATAGCTAAAACTGGGAGTGTTCTAAGCTTTATTCTCTCCAGATTCCTGATCAGACTTCTGGAGCTGTGAAGTAATTGTCTCTCAAAGAACCTTTCCCACTGTGTTTCACCCGATATAATGGGACATCAAATTAATACTCCATAAGCACTGCACCATCAGTCATGCTAGCTCAATAAGTAAATCATCTGGCTGGTTTATTTGTTAATTTAACTAGCATGACTATTCACACTCCTGAAGCACCTGAATACTACGTAATGGGTAAAAATAAACCAGACAGTGAGGCTCTGTGTTTAGAATTAAGATGCTCCTTGTTCCCTGGGAAACAGCGTTTCCCAATAAACAGAACAGAAACACTACTTGAATTTTTCTCACTCTGGGCAATGAAAATCTAATCACTTCCATCTTTCATTACGGATCCTTTTCCACAGGCTTCAAGAACCTCTTGCTGCCTGTGCATCATGATGTATTTCTGAGCAGCACTGGAAGAACAAATCAATTAAAAATCTCGCAAAAGTTTAGAGGGTATCTGTCCTGGTTTGAGGTAAGTATCAAAAGTACTTAACTAAAAATGCTAAATTTGAGAGCAAGCATCACCTGACTGCATCTTCCCAGTCAACACCCTGTTCCTCCTGTAAAAAGCAAAATGAATATCTGAAATTCTCACATTAAGTTTAAGTGACTTGGGAAATTGACATCTATCGGTTAACTGAAAAATAAATCTGCTAAGTGCACCTCTACCAAACACAAAGCAGACAGCGTCAAGGTTTGCTACATTTAAAGTACAGATCTTTTCACAGATATTTTGCCCTCAAAGCAAAAAAAATATTTCTCATTCAAACATTCTTCACTAATCCTTCAAATATCCATTTTCCAATCTTGTATCAGAATCAACTCTGTTGATTTTGTTAGTGAAAAAAAAAAAAAAAAATTAAGTAAAACCACCATCAAGCAACAGAGGTGGAATAAATTATTTCACCAGGAATATTCTGACTCTTAGCTTCAGTCCCTGAAGTACACATTTCCAGAGGGCAACTGATATCGTTGTCTTGTTCTTTAAGTACAAACGCTTTGTTCAATTTAGATTGTTGTAGAGTTATCATGAAAAAGGGTCAAGCAAGTCCTTTTGTGCTACACATCTTTTTGGACTTCCTCAAGTATCTCTTCAGTATTCAATGGTTCTACAATTCAATGTAATTGCAAAAGTGTGATCAATACAACTATCCAACTCATTCTTGACAAAACCAGGTTAGAGTGACTTGAGAGGATAAAACTCTGAGATCCAAGGCATTCTGATCAGTCACTTCTACATTGTCAGGCAATCCAACAATTCATGTTTATCAGCCTGCACACTTCTCCACAGTACACTTTAAAAGGTTAAGAAATCTTTCCATTTTATTGCTGTGATAAAGAAGGTAAAATATGGAAATACCAATGCTTTAATGCTGAAATTAGGATTTCTTTTAATATCCTCAGGATGCTTTTTATCCATACAGTTCTCCATAACAGTTGCACATGCTATGGTTGCAAGCAGTCAAAATGCAGCAGTATTGATTGGAGTGCAGATCAGGTGTCAAGTTCCAAAAACAAGGAATAAATCAAAAAGTTCTTAGCACCTGTACCTGGAAGAGACATAGATTCTGGTATCTTCTGCTGTTTAGTTAAGACTGCAGAGCCTTTGGTCTTGTTGGTTGAAGAGCTGGTTAGGAAAAAAAAACATTGTTGGAACGCTTTGCTTTCATTTTTCCTTTATGGACTTAATGATACTGCAGAAAACCTAAAATTCAAAATTTAACTTAAGGTCACAAAAAATCCTAAAATGGACAAAAGCAAGCAAGATGAATGACAATAACAAACAAATTACTTCATTCAGAACATTGCAAGAGCATGGATATTTAAATATCTTGCTTCTGTCTGGGCATCCAATTTCAGTGCAAGTTGGGTACCCAACAAGGAGTGAAGTGCTCAAATACTCTAAAGGATCTAAACTAATTTTCAGGTTCTGCCTCATAGCATTCATATACTTGGGCTTGATGTATTCAGATGCCTTCAGTGAAACATTGTTTTTCTCTCTCGTAATCAAACTGTATTTTTAGAGACACATCTTAATGTTATCATTAAAGTTTTCAGACCACAAAAATCGTAAGATGGATTTTTAACATCATTAAGATTCCTCCACTGTGAAACAAAAATAGACTCAGAAACCAAGAGGGGATGTAGGTCACCTATCAACGCTTTTCTCCAGGCTTATGGGAACTTTGCATAAATATAAGCTACATAGTGATGAATTAGCTTTGCAACCATTGTAAACAGCACACGTTTTTTTCTTTGATTCCAACTCCAAAAGCCTAGAGCAAGCATTTTCAAGGCAAACGTTCACAATTCTCTGGAAGTTAAAGGGATGCAGTGAAAGAAGTCTAGTGAGCTCTAAGGCCAAACATTTGAAGGAGGTATCTCACTACTGATCAAATTAGAGAAGTTTGATATTACAGGTATAAAAGCTCTGGAATAACTTGAGTAACCTTGAGGAAGCATCAAAATGAAGACCTTCAGAAGGCATTCAGTGTTGTTGCTGAAAACAGTTCACTGTGCTCTTTCAGCTACAACATCTCGTATTCCTGGCAGTGCTTGAACACTACTCTGATTTGTCCAAATAACCACTTCAATTATTATATGAACTTTTACAGATATAAAGGAACCAAAGAACATTACCAACCTTGTCACCATTCTTTCCCTTTCAGTCACCCGACATGACATTTGTAATAATTCAAAGTTCACATAAATCACGCAAATAAAAAAATAAAGGGTTGAAGAAACAGGTACTTGCTGGGTGCAAAATTGCCGAGTTCTTCCTCTCCCCAAAAATGGACAGAAACAATGCAAATATGCCAGAAGTTTTATAGCAGAACTGACAAGATGAACTAACACTATTTGTTATTCAGAGTCTTCATGCAACTGTTCATCTTTTAAGACAGTCTGGCTCAAGATAGCAGCTTCGCCATTCACAATCAATAGATTTGCAAACATTTTCATGCTGTGTACCAAATGCTCAGACAGATCTCAAATCACGATCCTGACTCTTTCCTGTGTATCTTGCAGAATTAAATGCACTTTAAAAGAAATGACAAAAACAGTAAATGTGCACAGACTGCAATGATTTGTGTACTTATATTTTAAAGACAACTTTAGTAGATATCCTTCCCCTCACCTCTTATACTTGAACAATTAATTTCCTCTGAAACGGATCACTGTTATTACTAGAATATCTCACCGTCTTTCAGTCACACAGTCCAAGGCCTCTTCCATTTAATCCTCTCATTTTGGTTGGTATCTTTTTCTTATACTGTCTAAAAATCCCATCTCAAGTAATCAGATTTCAAAAGAAATAGCACAAAGATGGGAAAGAGAGAAGAGTGGATTTTTCTCCTCATTTTCTTAAATGTGCTTTTAAATTCCTTGGTTGTGAATACCCAAAATACTATAGAAGATTCTTAATTCATTTATATAAAGGAACCAAAGAACATTACTAAAACACTTCACAGAACTTCAAGTTTGCACTAACGGTGAAGACTGTATTAATAAATCCTTCAGGAACATTACAAGCCACAGCTGGGGAATGAGTGCATGGGAAAATTGTATCCACATACAAAGGAGCAATGACCAAAAGAACCACCTTCAAGAAATTAGAAATTGCCACACTGGATCAGAACACTGCAGTTATTATTTTATCTCCTTCCCATCCCCAAATAGGGACCACAACCAGCTGTTTTAGATAGAGGCAAACAAAAACTTCCACCATGAACAGCAATGGAACAACAGACCAGAGTGAAATTCACCTTCAGTTTCATAGAATCACAGCACAGATTGGGTTGGAAAGGACAGTTAAGATCATTGAGTTCCAACCCCCAGCATCCACAGAGCAGAGAAGCATCCACAGCTTCTCTGGGCAACCTGTTCTAATGTCTCACCACCCTCATAGTTAAGAATTTCCTCCTAATATCTAATCTAAATCTCTCCTCTTTCAGTTTAAAACCCTTACCCCTCATCCTATCACTCCACTCCTTCATAAAGAGTCCCTCTCCACCTATTCTCTAGGCACCCTTTAAGTACCAAAAAGCTGCTATAAGGTCTCTATATATGGTTCCTATTACTGAGAAACCAATGTTCACCTTACACCAAATGAAGCAGATGTCTTCTCATAATCACCCAGGATTCCCATATAACCTTTCATTTTGTACAATCCAAAGGAACATATGATACTTCTCAGGACTTTAGCCATTTCTGGGCTCTCTGGCATTTCATAGCAATGAGGGTCTGGCTAAACCTGCTAGTGTGGCTTAAGAGTTTAGTTACAACTGATCACCCTACTTCAAATTCCATGGCACAGTGCTTTATACCATTTCTTTACTAAGGCTTAATGCCACAGTTATCTTCAGACAGACAAGAACACTGATGGTTACGCAGCAGATTCTTGTACAGATTCAAGTATAAGGTTGTGGTAAAACCAAACACACCACAAGCACTGTGTAATTTGGTTTCAAATCTTTCCACAACTATGGATGCCGCATATTAAGTCACACTTCTTTCTACATTAAGCAAAATTCAAAGCTCAGTGTTTCAGTCCTAGCTGATTCTCTTAAGAGAGCTCACCCTTTAACAAGACAAGAAGCATATGCAAACAAGATTTATATCAAGATCATGACTTGATGATAATTCTCAATGCTCTCTCGGTAACTATACATCTGTGTATATGACAATATGACCTAAGATAAGATGTGCTTCAGTTTACTAATTAGGACATGACTTACTAGCTGAGAAACCAATGAATTTTCATTGTTAGAGTCGTTGTCTTATGTACACAAAGCTTTATTATATCTCATTAAATACCCTGTAATTTGGAATACCTCACTGTCCTTGACTCCTGTCAACATGTATGCACTTTGTGAGTGAATTGTAGCACAGATTTTTAGCCCCACACCATATTTAGTGCTAAACTCTTTCCTAATTGTTAACTATTTCAACTCAAATCCCTGCACAAGTCGCAGCAGCTCTCCATTGTTAACTTCCTCAAAATTTAAACACACACACAAAAAATTATCCTATTAGTAGATAGAATGGGAACCAAGATGTTCTTTGATTAACACACACAATATACCCAACAAGGCTGAAGTTCTTAAACAAGCAGCACCTACAGAGACTTATTATAATATTCTAACTCTACATTATAGCTACCAGACTTCAAAGAATTTGACAATTTAATCACTGTAATATTTCTAAAAACATATTTTACTATTATAAAATCATAACACTGTAACTCAGAAAACTGTGCAAAAGACTATGTTACATGAGGTACTGTCCTGAGGTTAAAGATATTGTCTCCAAGCAGGGACTCAAACTAGGCTTTAATGTGAGGATTCTCCATTCTGGTACTAAAAAAAAATTAAAATCTGCCTGCATATTTCAGGCACACAACACTAACAACTGGGCAAGCTCCTGATGAGCTCCCAGAGGTAAAAGCAAACGTCTTGCATCTTGACCTCACCACCATGAAAAATAAATTAAGCTTTTCTATTGTCTTCAGTACATACTGAAACAAACTCCCACTCACTACTCAGAAAACACATTTTTCAAAGCATACAATGAAATAAACAAAACAAAAAATGAGTATGTCAGATCTATCCCAGTTATAACACTAGTAAAGTCAGGATGTGCACAAGCGCTGGCTCACACAGTTTTGTCAAGACACTGCCCATAAAGGCACTGTGATTTATTGTCAGCCTTTCCCTGGAGGTCTGTGGTCAAATGCCAGTGAAGTTCCAACAGGTGCTCAAAATAAGAGTTATGGCCACACATCTCAAACTAATCAGCCAGCCAGCATAGCTGCTAACCTCCACTTGATACTGGTTAAATGCTTGGAAGATAAGGACAGTATTCCCAGGCCTGAACGGAGAGCTACTGAACAGGCTGTATCAGCGCTTCTGCATAACTGTGGCATGAACCGGGGGAAATGAGCAACTCATTGGCAGAAACTGCATAGTCATCACCAATTCCCTCCCTCCTTATTAGTACCCATACCCGCCCATCACAGGCTAACATAGACCTGGTTCTAAAAGACACATGGTATACTGGTGATGGTTTAAAGATAATACATCTATATTCTCAATTCTGATTCTTGCAGTGAAAGTGTCATAGCTTCCATCAAAGAGAGACTGAATTTGCATCAAGTCCTTACTGCAAAACAGTCATCTGTGTAGCAGGATATGCAACCTACAGGAAAAAGTATAAAACTTGAAAATAGCTACTTCACACATGGCTGTGGTGTATTCATAGCCCTGTAATAAGAGAAGTTGTTCAGCTGGATCCTTCCTAGACTTTCCACCACCATATGTAATGCCACTGTCTACCTGGCATCAAATAGCCGGGGACAGAAGCAAACCTCTGTGCTCAGCACCAGTCCATTTGCCACGCTGATCACCCACTGAATTTTTCAGTAACATCTACATGTCTGTTTATAAAGGAACTTGCCCAGTTTCAAAGGGAGGCATCTGTCTTCCCATTAACATACCAATAGTTTTGCTAGAAGAACAATGCACCTCATACTAAAACATTCAAAGCAAAACTTCTTTCGTCAGTGCAGTTAAGGATACGTAAGCTTCCCCCCAAAAGCCCCACCATGTGAGTTTTCAGTTGGTTCATTGCTTTGATATGACAAGCCACGTCTTCAACCCAGTATATTACTCCAGGAAAAAAAAAAAAAAAAAAAAAAAAAAAAAGTTTGGTATTTAATACAGCATGCTCTAATCACATACATAGTCACAATATAGTGCCCCAGTTCTGTTACAGTGTGTAAGAGCTAAAATTAGTTTACAAGTCTGAAAACCCCCTATGGAATTCAATTGAAAGATTTGAAAGATTCCCACCAACAAAGTTTCAGAGCTCTACACTTAAAATAATATACTTCTAAAATAAATAAGAGATCACTTCATTCACTTCATACTGGCAATTCTACCAATCCTGTAGCCTTTGCCTAAGCAACAGGTCACTCTCAAAGTAAGTCATGCTGTATCAGGCTCCCAACAGCAGATGTACAGTGGTGGGTGCCATCAGGAAAGCCTGAATCACACACAAAGTACTGCACAGTGCTATTACTGAGTGACAAATTATTGCTAATTCAGCTTTAAGAAATGTAACACATAAGGAAACCTGCATAAAAACATGACATCATTTGACTCTGGCAGCAGAACATGAGCTATTTCCACAGAGTGGGTATCAGTTAGCTCAGTAACATTAGGGTAAGTTTTTTTTCTCTGAAAAACTAATACTGTAATTTCCTCTTTTTACACAGCATGGTATTTTCTGACTTTTATTCTCATTATAAGAAACACATTTATAGCAGAAACTGATTAAAATTTAAGTCGAGTCTCCATTTAGCCTACAAATACCTTTGCTCAAGAAGAGGTGCTGTTGCATTTGTTCTATAAGAGCCTTCACACCTCCAGCAGTATATATAGTGCTAGTCAGCAGTTTTACTTTTCTTCATTAATAACATCAGCAGGAAGCAAAGAGCACATATGAAAGCCTTCCGATACTTTCCTTTCACGCATAAGCCAAAGCCCAAAGTAAAACAAAGGACTTCTTAAAATAGAAAGTTTACAATAAATTGCTTAGAATAAAAACCAGCCCGGATGACAAATGCTGAAAGCACATTGATTTCTATAGAGGCACTTACACCCCACATATTCCTGTCAGAGTTAAGCTGTCAAGTATTGCTCCAGGTCGCATAAATGTTCTCTTTAAGATGTTTTACCATGGGTACTTTCTCTTCTAATTGCAGCAATCTTTCTATCCCAAATACCTCTGTGCTCATTACCCAGAACATTTAGGTGCAATCACAGTAAAAGATTGTTATCATGTTTTATTTGGTTAGAGCCTTTATAGTGAAATGCATATGTTTTCAATTAACAAACATCAAGCCAAATTTAGTTCTCACATCCCATTTTCTGCTTTCCACAGGCTGAGGACACCCATTTCACAAAAATATGTAAAACCCTGAAGTAATTTATTAACTTTTTTAAGGTTTATAAATTTTATAAGTGAAAGCTGACATGTCATACAAGAAAAAAAAATACCAAGATTAAGCCTCTGAGCATAGAAAATGAAAAGAATTCTGAAAGGAAATGCCATCACCTCATCCGTAATTCCTTCAGCTGTGCCTGTGGACCAACAGCAGCTTCAGACTGAAGAAACTTCCTGCGTACCTCATGACAGCTTAAAATATGCATGAAGCCCAGATGATTAATGCATACACCATATCCTGTAAAGCAGACTAGAGCTACACATCAAATTTCCAATACCATTGTAATATTATATTGCAACTGCTTTAACTTTAGCCTAAGAGTTTGTTAGAAACCTGCAAATACTCTAACTCTGTTCCTTATGTCTTTACATACAAAGTTCCACTCTAGATGACTGTACACCATGCATACATCGCTTCTCCGGGAGCATGCATGTGCTAACAAGACCAGAATTGCAGGGAAATGGAGCAGGCAGCAGTGTATGGGAGCTCTTATTTCAACAGGAAAAAGGAATAGCTAGGCTGTTTGCAAATACGCTTTCCAATTGGAAACAGCAATTTCAGGTAGACAGCATAGTACTCTTCAGAATGAGGTTTGAAACGTTGAAACGCAGAGGAATACCTTCTCCTCTCACACCTGATTCAGAGTCCAGTTAAGACCAAAGAAGGCAGGACAGGCCTGTACAGAGTCTGGCAGGTTCTGTTTACATAGTTAAAATATATTCTTTTTTTTCTTTTATTTAAAAAGGAGTCAAAGATGTTAGTTTTTTGCTAATCATCACTTAGGATCAAAACCCCTTCACTCTTCCTGCTCAAATGGCAGTACACAAGTACTACAATAAGAGTAGAAATACCCTGCAAAGTAATCACACAGATGCGCCATCAAACATTGACTGGCTAACTATACTCCAAATTTTAAAACAAAGTTCCACCAACATGATATAGTATCTTACTTACTACACAGTTTTGGGATAAGAAGCAAAAATAGCATCCTTTCATATTGCTCACCGGAGCTTAGGGCCAGGTTTCTGTGCGGTTTCCTAACTCATGTTTCCACAGTTTCATCCTTCCTTACAACAGGGGCAAGAGATCGGAATTTTCATTGCAGCTAAATGCACAGTTCCCCATCTATACTCGATTAGCAGGTCCACACATACAGGTATACGTAGAACATACAAATTAAGATTTACAGATTACTTTCACAACAATAATGAGTGATAATGGTCAGCACTTTTACCACTTCCATATTAACTGTTCTGCTCTACAACTTTACAGTAGCTGACAAAACCAAAACACAAGAACCCAAAATGCCTTGCTGTGAAAGACCAAGGATTTTCCTGAAGGCTCTTCCTCAAAGCAAAGGTGTCAAGAGTTTTACCGCTGACCAAGGTCAGACAAACGTTGGAATTAAACCTCACACTTACATCAAGTTATATAAATACAAAAGAAGAGAAGTTCGACAACTTACCGGTGAGAGAAGCCCTCTGCAAAAATGTTTATACAAAGTGTATGACAAGCAAAACTCTGATTAAAGTCAATAAACAGACTCCCAAATGTCAAGTTGCCCTCTCCAGCATCTTGTGGCCTGAGTCCAAATTGTAAATGGTCAAAATATTGAGCACAAAGGACGCCAGTCAACTCAGGTTTAATATAACAATTGCTTTCATTGCATTGTTAATAATAGAGCCAAGTTCTTAACAAGACTATTTGGACACCAAAAAAAAAAAAAAAAAAAAAAAAAAAAACACCACAAAGAGGAGAGAAAAAAAAAA